>JAVIAB010000088.1:14240477-14405588 GCA_032433765.1 Megaustenia siamemsis
GTGTATTTATGAGTGCAAATGTATGAATGTTTTAACGGGCTAGAGCTCACAGCAACAAATCAGGGATTTGGCATTATTTATTTTACTACCTGCAGTTGTGATTTTAAGTGAAAGGTGAGCGGTCTTCCTGTGTGTGGTTGTGTGTTTATTTTTTTTGTGCATTTTTTTTTTTGTACCAGCAACTTAACAATGCAATTTGATGTACAAAGCAGTTTGTGCAACTCTGTTACTGTTGACTAATAAAACGGAATATTGATTACCATTGATTTTGTTACATTTCGTCCGCGCTGTTTGTGATGTTTTGTTCATGTTTGTAGTTTCTTTGCCTAAAAGTGCTTTTTCTGAACATCATGACTGTCTGTCTCCTTTTACCTAAAATGCTTTTCTGAACATCATGACTAAATTCTTTACCTTATCTATTCTGAACGTCATAACTATATCCTTTACCGTAGCTATTCTGAACATTAATACTGTCTCCACTACCTAAACTATTCTGAACATCATGAATATCTCTACCTAAAAGACTGTTCTGAACATTTATGACTATCTCCTTTACCTAAAACTGTCTGTTCTGAACACAATGAAAACTTGTCTTTTTCACAAAAAACTAACTGTTCATAGTCACTGTTTTCTATGATGGTGCTATTTTTTTAAAGAAGCAATCAACATTTTTCGGGCACATCATGAGAGGAGGAAAGTTGGAATACTTGGTTACAACTGGCAAAGTAAAAGGAAAGAGAGATCGCGGGCCACAAGAGAGAAAATACTGGATAGCTTGGTGTCATGGCATGGAAAACAGTCAACAACAGAACTGATACGATGCACTGTAGATAGAAGATTGTGGAGGGACATGATCACCTACGCCAACCGGTATGGCACATGATGATGATGAAAGAAAAATATGCAATCTTCACTCCATCAAAATAGATGCTAACAATTTTTCACTAATGACATAGATGAAACAGTTCTTCACTAATGGACATAGATGCAAAACAGTTCTTCACTAATGACATAGATGAAACAGTTCTTCACTAATGACATAGATGCAACAGTTCTTCACTAATGACATAGATGAAAACAGTTCTTCACTAATGACATAGATGAAACAGTTCTTCACTAATGACATAGATGAAACAGTTCTTCACTAATGACATAGATGAAACAGGTTCTTCACTAATGACATAGATAACAATTTCTTCACTAATTAAATAGAAACTTTAATTCCTCACTGAGTACTACAGTTCTTCATTTATGAAATTTATACTAAATGTTCTTCATTAGTGATATAAATACTGCAGTCCCTTCATTAATGATATAAATACTGCAGTCCTTCATTGTAGTGTTATAAATACTTCAGTTATTTAGAACCAGTGCTGCTAAATGAATGGAAGTGAATCTTGACAATCTCACAAAGAATATCGTATTTTAAACAAAGTAACGTTCAGAATACCATGGACAGTTAATGAGAAATAAAGGTGTTCTGAACAAGGTGTAGTAGATAAAACAGAAAAGCTAAAGTTCGTTCAGAAATTCGTACCCACAAAGTTTATTAATTATCTCGGAAACTGATGATTTCTGTAATTATTTTCATGAAATTTTATTTTTCACCGACCTTAAGTCTGATTTCATTCCCTTCTGTCATACATTTAGGAAAGATTTTTGCTCATTTGATGTAATATAAAATATTTCATGGTTGTCCTAATTTTTAGGATTTTACAATACCCACATTTGTTGTAATCAACTCATCGGTTAAAAAAGGCAAATTTCACATGCTCTCCGCACAATCTTAGCACCATCTTGCGCTCACTGAACCGTAACTTGTAAGACGCAATCCACTGAGAGGTTTGTTAGAAAATTAACATAATTTACAGTAAAATCTAATGTTTAGAGCACACGGTTTGATATTTTCCTAAAATTATATAACAAAAAAACGATTTGTGCAAAATTCAAAGTAATGTTACAAAATCTTAAGGTCGGTTGAAAAAAATAAGATGTTCTCCTACAACAAAATCCCTCATAAAGTTCAGAGTCTCAGGTTTCTCTCACCTTTACATCTTGATTTTATTGGGCGAGGCAGGCTGAACCAATATTCTCTAATCCACCTTCTCGCTGTGCCCCTGTTAACAGACAAACTGACTAGTCTCGTCAAGAGAGTCGGGATATGATGAAAGGCAACACAGTATTCAAAAATAGTGTGCTGAAGTCGGATGCGTTGGACCGAAAGGAATAAATATAACGCGTCTACGCCAATTAGGACGGATGACGAAGACGAATCTCCATTTCTTTAGAAATCATCGGGTGAATGTCTGAAAGAGAAGGAGGAAACCTCTTAAAGCATGAGTCATGGGCACGGTATCTTCATCCATTCTTATTTCTTTGACATTTCTTACTTCTCTCCAGTCTAGTAAAGTCTGAAATAGCATTTCAAAAAATGAAAAATATATAATGCAACAAATCTATGTCAATAGAAATGAGAAAGATAATTCATCGGTGCTATATAGAAACCAATTCTCACCTACGGTGGCGAATCATGGACAGTAGACAAATAAATGAAAAGACGATTAGAGGTCACAGAGATGGCATTTCTCAGAAGAATGTTGAAAGTTCCCTAGACAAATAAAAACACCAATGAGGAAGTTCTCAAAGAGGTCAACACAAAAGGAAGCTTCTAAAAAACATCAGAAAGAAACAATCAACATTTTTTCGGGCACGTCATGAGAAGAGGAAAGTTGGAATACTTGGTTACAACTGCGCAAAATAAAGGAAAGAGAGATCGTGGACGACAAAGAGAGAAAATACTGGATAGCTTGGTGTCATGGCATGGAAAACAGTCAACAACAGAACTGATACGATACACTGTAGATAGAAGATTGTGGAGGGGACATGATCGCCTACGCCAACCGGTATGGCACATGATGATGAGTCTAGTAAAAGTAAAGTGAAAGTACCCTCCATGCCTTGCTAGGCGTATGGGATGCTGCAGTTCTTCATAGTGACATAGATGAAACAGTTCTTCATTAGTGACATAGATGAACAGTTCTTCATTAGTGACATAGATGAAACCAGTTCTTCATTAGTGACATAGATGAAACAGTTCTTCATTAATGACATAGATGAAACAGTTTTTCATTAGTGACATAGATGAAACAGTTCTTCATTAATGACATAGATGCTACAGTTCTTCATTAATGACATAGATGAAACAGTTCTTCATAGTGACAGATGAAACAGTTCTTCATTAATGACTAGATGAAACAGTTCTTCATTAGTGACATAGATGAAACAGTTCTTCATTAGTGACATAGTTGCTACAGTTCTTCATTAGTGACATAGATGCTACAGTTCTTCATTAGTGACATAGATGCTACAGTTCTTCATTAGTGACATAGATGAAACAGTTCTTCATTATTGACATAGATGAAACAGTTCTTCATTAATGACATAGATGAAACAGTTCTTCATTAATGAATAGATGAAACAGTTCTTCATTAATGACATAGATGAAACAGTTCTTTTATAATGACATAGATGAAACAGTTCTTCATTAATGACATAGACGAAACAGTTCTTCTTAATGCCATAGATGAACAGTTCTTCATTAATGACATAGATGAAACAGTCTTCATTAATGCATAGATGAAACAGTCTTCATGAATGACATGGATGAAACAGTTCTTCATAATGACATAGATGAAACAGTTTCTTCATTAATGACAGATGAAAACAGTTCTTCACTAATGACATAGATGAAACAGTTCTTCCTAATGACATAGATGAAACAGTTCTTCTAATGACATAGATGAAACAGTCCTTCACTAATGACATAGATGAACAGTTCTTCCCTAATGACATAGATGAAACAGTTCTTCCTAATGACATAGATGAAACAGTTCTTCATTAATGACATAGATGAAACAGTTCTTCATTAATGACATAGATGAAACAGTTCTTCACTAATGACATAGATGAAACAGTTCTTCCCTAATGACATAGATGAAACAGTTCTTCCCTAATGACATAGATGAAACAGTTCTTCATTAAAGACATAGATGAAACAGTTCTTCACTAATGACATAGATGAACAGTTCTTCCCTAATGACATAGATGAAACAGTTCTTCCCTAATGACATAGATGAAACAGTCCTTCACTAATGACATAGATGAAACAGTTCTTCATTAATGACATAGATGAAACAGTTCTTCACTAATGACATAGATGAAACAGTTCTTCCCTAATGACATAGATGAAACAGTCCTTCACTAATGACATAGATGAAACAGTTCTTCACTAATGACATAGATGCAACAGTTCTTCACTAATGACATAGATGAAACAGTTCTTCACTAATGACATAGATGCAACAGTTCTTCACTAATGACATAGATGAAACAGTTCTTCACTAATGACATAGATGAAACAGTTCTTCAAATGACATAGATGAAACAGTTCTTCACTAATGACATAGATGAAACAGTTCTTCACTAATGACATAGATGAAACAGTTCTTCACTAATGACATAGATGAAACAGTTCTTCACTAATTACATAGATGAAACAGTTCTTCCCTAATGACATAGATGAAACAGTTCTTCCCTAATGACATAGATGAAACAGTCCTTCACTAATGACATAGATGAAACAGTTCTTCCCTAATGACATAGATGAAACAGTTCTTCACTAATGACATAGATGAAACAGTTCTTCACTAATGACATAGATGAAACAGTTCTTCCTAATGACATAGATGAAACAGTTCTTCACTAATGACATAGATGAAACAGTTCTTCACTAATGACATAGATGAAACAGTTCTTCACTAATGACATAGATGAAACATTTCTTCACTAAAAGTAAAGGTTCCTTCCACACCTTGCTAGGCATATTGGGTATATGGTGCTAGTGACCATATATTTTTTTTATGACCACTGCACATTTTTGGGTGATGTGGTCGTATCACGCCAAGCCGCCTTTACTTCCCAGAAAAAATCTTCGTACCAAATTTTTAGAGGCTGGGTGAACCCCGTAGCCGTATGCGTCGAAAAAAAAATCCGCCCCTGCCGGTGATCGAATCCGGGGTCTTATGGCAGGAAGCGAGCACACTAACCACTCAGGCACCGAGGCTTCTCTCCAGTCTAGATCAACGTATTTTTCTCTTCTAAGTATTCTTTAGCCTTCCTCTGTTTCGCTTTCCCTGTGTATTTCACGAGAGTGTTTGTCTTGTTATTCTGGATTCATTTTTGTGTGTGTGGGCGAGCACTATGCAGTTGCCGTGCTTTGTACAAAAATCGCTGGTACCCATTTACGACTGGGTGAACTTAAAGTCATGAGTCAGAATCGCACCCGAGCTCTCGTCCTTGGTAGGTCGCAGCACTAACCATTGTTCAAATGCGACTGATAAGATATAACAAAGGCAGAGCAGAATATGAAAGGCACAGGCTCATTAAAGAATGAAAGGACTACAACACACACAAGAAAGTCCGTGAATGGAGCCTGAAAGTATTTTTGGCAAATCACAATCAAAAGTTGTAAGCTACAATAGGAACGCAAAATAATCTATTTTTAAACTTTGATAAAGTAATTGAGCATTTAATGTACATGACCCCCCCCCCCCCCCCCCCCCGGCACCAGCGTCACGAGCTTATAACAAGAAAATGGGACAACCTAGATATAGAGGTGGACAAAGAAGAAGATGGATTGGGGGAATGTACGACATAATAAAATGATACCACTTCACTATGTACCAAGAACGTGCCCTTGGGGGAAAACATGTAATTGACTGACGCCTGCGACGCCTACCGGCAAAAAAGCAGAAAAGTATAAAAGAAAGAAAGATAAAGTAATGAATGTTTATACTGGACGCGGGCGAAGTGAAAGTTTGCTAAGAACAAATAAAGTTTGCAAACTGATTCTTGGTGCGCGCAAAGTCGAGGACCTCAACATTTATATCTGTCAGGATCTGCCTCGATGAATGACGGACTATCAACACTGCTGTCCAACAAGGAAATAACGCTAGAGGCAAAACGGGCACTCGACAACACAATTTTCATCGCAACGATGTGCTACAAATGCTAGTCCTGGACTTTAGACTCAAGTGCGACAGGTAGCGTGACCGAGGCGCTGGTTTTAGGCACTAGTCTCTTTGGGGGTCGTGGGTTCGAATCCACCGCTGCCATATTCTGGGAGCCTCAGTAGCCTAGTTGGGAAAACCACCCGACTGGACTACCGACGTTCGGACAACCCGTGTTCGATTCCCGCTTTAAACAGTGGGAGTTGTACTCGTGGTTTGCAAAAAAAAAAAAAAAAACCCCAACGATCGACCCAGCCGTTGACAGAAATGGGTAACAGGGTATTACCCCGGGAAGATGAGGAATGTCGCTTCGCATCTGAGTTTCGATGCTTGAGGCGACACTATACAGATATCTCCGAACAGTTCTGGATAGGCAGCCGAGCACATATGGGTGTAAACTCGCGTGCTAAGATGCCGGTTCAAGTCTTGTACTTTACCTTTTACCTTTCTAGACTCAAGAACAATAAGAAAAGTAATAACTACAGAGATGAAATATGTTATACAAATGACAGGAAACAGCCTGATATATCAGATCAGAAATGAAGAACTGGGGTAAAAAAAGTTAGGAATAATTCCCGCCATAGAATATATAAAGAAACAACAAATAAAATGGTTTAGATACATGATAAGTCTGAAAGACCAAACAAAACACAACGACCGTAACAAACGTAGCGAAAACACCCGACTTTATGGTCACTCACGAAAAAGACGGATTGACGGAATATTACAAACACTAGGAAACATAACAGCAGCTGAGGCCACCTGAAGAGAAAAAAAAACCCAAATTATATCCTCCCTCAACGCAGAAGGGAGCGCGATAGCGCAGTGGTTAGTTAGTGAACTGGCCTACAAAGGACAAGGTGTAAGGTTCTATTTCAACGGACGGCTTCCAGGTTCACCCAGCTTTAAATGGGTACCGGATTTTTTTCTGGGAAAGTAAAGTGGCACGGGCATAATAACGACCACATTACCCCAAAAATCATGTGCTGAAGGTCTGTAAAATTTATGGTCACTAACACCATATTTCCCTATACGCCACTTGGCGTAACGAAGAAGATCATTGGAAACAGGTAAAAGATATATGGAAAGTGACATGCAAAGAAACAATGGGGAAAAGAGAACGCCAGGATAAGGCATGGATGACAGCAGAGACCATGGATAAAATTAAAGAAAGAAAGAACAAGAAAGCAGACATAAATAAAAGCAAAACGAGAAATAATAAAGCCAAGACACAAGAAGCTTACACAGAGGTGAACAAAGAAGTGAGAAGATTCATTAAACGGGATAAGAGGAAATATATAGATGAACTAGCTAAAGAGGCAGAAGAAGCAGCAAATGAATGGAATATGAAAGAACTGTACAACAGCACAAAGAAATTAAGTGGAAAATACAAACGGATCAATGCCTTTACTAAAGATAAGAAAGGAAATCTGCTTAGTAATATAAGGAAACAAATGGAGGGATGGAAAGAGCACTTTGAAGAACTTTTGAACAGACCCGGCTCAATTAATCCTCCAGATATACTACCAGCAGAAGAAGAGTTACACGTTATCTGTGGAAAACCAAGCAAAGAAGAAATAATGAAAGCCATCAAACTATTAAAAGATGGTAAAGCCACAGGACCAGATGAAATTCCTTCGGAAGCCATCAACGCAGATGTTACACCTCTACCAAGATGTTACATAATCTATTAGATAAAATTTGGGAGAGGGAAAAAATACCTAAAGACTGGAAAGAAGGTTATATGATCAAACTACCAAAGAAAGGAAGTTTACATAAGTGCGCAAATTATAGGGGAATTATACTACTATCAGTGCCAGGAAAAATATTAAACAGAATCATTCTGGAGAGACTAAAAGAGGCCATAGAGAAACATCTGAGAGATGAACAAGCAGGTTTTAAGAAGAACAGATCATGTGCTGATCAAATAACTACTCTACGTATAATAGTTGAACAAAGTTTAGAACTAAAATCCCCACTTTATATTGAATTCATAGATTACGAAAAGGCATTTGATAGTTTAGACTGAAGAATGCTTTGGAAGTTGCTGAGTCATTACGGAATCCCCATAAAGTTTATTAACCTGATAAAAACAATGTATGAAGGAACGAAATGTAGTGTGGTGCATGAAGGACAGCTTACAGAAGCATTTGAAATAAGAACAGGAGTAATGCAGGGATGCCTTCTGTCTCCATTTCTCTTTCTCTGGCCATAGATTGGATTATGAAAATAACTCAAACAACAGAAATGGGATCCAGGGGTCACTGACCAAACAACTTGACGATATAGACTTTGCTGATGACATAGCTCTCCTATCACACAGCCATCAACAGATGCATGCTAAAATTAACATACTTGATGAGAGATCACAACAGCTAGTAGCAGAAGATTAATAGAGATAAGACCAACATTATGAGAATTAATACAGTTGGCAATAACCAAATAAAACTAGGAGAAGTACCTCTACTAGGCGTACAATCTTACATATATCTGGGCAGTAACATGGATAAAGATGGAGGAACAGAAAACGATACAAAATAAGGATATCAAAAGCAAGAGAAGCTTTTATTGCACTGGGAAACATATGGAAATCCAAAGAAACTAGTTAAATACAAAAATAAAAATTTTCAACTCAAATGTTAAGTCGGTCTTATTATATGGCTGTGAAACATGGAGAACAACAAAATTGACAATCACGAAGATACAAACTTTCATTAATGGGTGCTTACGCAGAATAAAAGGATGGAAATGGCAGGACAAAATCACTAACATAGAATTATGAAAATGTACCAGTCAAACACCAGTGGATAAAGAGATACAGCGAAGACGATGGCGCTGGATAGGACAAACACTACGGAAGCCAACTGTGAGTATTACACAAGAGGCCCTTTTTTGGAATCTCCAGGGGAAAAGACAAAAAGGAAAACCAATGAATTCTTGGAGAAGACAGATAGAAGCAGTGATGAAGATGACGGGGAAGACATGGAATGATCTTAAAAGAATGGCAAAAAACAGAACGACTTGGAAAGTGTTTGTTGAAGACCTATGCTCCACTGGGAGCTAAAAATGTAGAAGAAGAAGACTTGGCGTTACGGGGTTCTTTACTTTTTACTCGACGCCGGAAAGCAAATGAGGAGGGAAAGAAGATTAATCTGGTAACCATGGTAGTCATTGGGGCAATATTGAGGTCGTCTTCGCAGTTTACTTCTATACTTAAGAGCTGCTTTTATAACAAGCTGCGATATATACGCCTTTTGGCGCAGTTCATCCGAAATGTAACATATGTGGTCCTTGTTTGCTTTCCTCTATGATTACTACTCGTTTGACCAGACTAGTTAATCTGTTTCCAGAACGAGCTTGGGCGGGAAGCTCAATAACGAGATTGATCACTTCGAGTCAGTTGATCCTGATGTAAGCAGTCCGTTTTCTGTTACTAGTCTCGGTTAGATTTGACATCACGTGCACTACCGCCAGGTCTCCCTACTCGCTTTAAGACTGACGGGAGCCGCGATAGCTCAGTGATCAGTGAACTGGACTAAAAGGACAAGAGGTAGGGTTTGATCCTTCCGGGTACACCTTGTCTAAAATGGGTACCGGATTATTTTCTATGAAAAAGTAAAACGGCACGGGCGTAATACCGACCACATTACCCCAAAAATCATGTGCTGAAGTTCTGTAAAAATATGGTCACTAACACCATATTCCATATACGCTACGCAACTTGGCGTGACGGGGCTCTTTACTGTACTTACTTTTAGACTGATATTTCACTCTCTCGTTATTAAACTGATATTTATATCTTGATGTTCGTCGGTGTTAGTCATGTCTCGTATCGCTATGTACGTGTCTGTGTTATTCACATCTCATATCTTTGTGTGTGCAGGTCTGTGTTAGTCACCTCAAGTGACTCGGGCAGATGGTGCTCGTAAACATGGGAAGGCAGACCATCTAAGGGCAGAATCCCCCTACAGAAAAGACAATCTGCTGCCTTGCAATCAAAGGATAAGGAAAGCAAACATGAATACAATGCTGGCTGAAATCGGATGCACTGGGCCACTGGTGCAGAACACATTGCAACGTTTTAACGGGCGTTCAATCAGAGTGGATCTGGCAGACTCTAATTGTGATGTTTTGTCTGTGGGGGCGATCAACACACTTAACCTGACAGCTGACTTCATGTGAGAGTCTGGAATCATACCCTGATTGAGTCCTGATCGCAGAGAGAGAAAGAGAGAGAAACTGATATTTCACTCTCTCGCTTTTAGACTGATATTTCACTCTCTCGCTATTAGACTGATATTTCACTCGCTCGCTATTAGACTGATATTTCACTCTCTCGCTTTCAGACTAATATTTTACTCTCTCGTTTCATTTCTATCGCTGATGTATGTTAGTGAACAGGAAAAATGGGTATGGTAAAAGCTTTATGTATGTGAGAATCAAAACAAAGGTGAAACGACGTTTCGGCCAAAACGGCCTTCAGCTGGAAAAACAAACAACAACACTCAAAAATATAAAGTGATACACACATAAATCTAACAACATGGCGATAATATACTGGACATATGTAGGACAAACGTATGTTAGTGTCTTTATGTGGCGCGTTCTCCATATTGCTCTTTGTTTTTAAGTCTTTATTGCCTAATTAATTCATCCGTCGACGATTCATACACCATCCATTCATCATCAATGGATACATCAATCTATCATCCATACGTCCATACATTCACCATACAACGATCATCCATCAAACCTCCCACCCATCAATTATCCACCCCCATCATCCACCATCCACCATCCATAAATCCATCTATCAAGCACCCATGTCAATCATCCATCCATCCATCCATCCACCATGGAATCATCGTTCATCTATCCACCAATTATCCATTCATCCACCATATATTATCTATCCACCATATATTATCCATCCACTATATATTATCCACCCACCATATATTATCCACCTACCATCCATCAATCCATCTATCCATGCATTCATCCACCATCCATCCATACATTCAGCCATCGATCCCTCTAGCTATCTGTCACAGTCTCCCTACTTCTCTCTCCGACCGCCCCACTACCTGGGTTAAACCCCCTTTACTCCCTCCATCACTCACCTCACTGTGCATGCAAGCGAACCTTAATGCGCAATTTAACCCCTATACATCAAACCCCCTCATAACAATTCCACATACACTTTTAATTCCTTTATTAAAACAGGACAATACGCGTATAACACCAGTACCAGCAATTACCTTTCTCTTTTTGGTGTATTATACAGGATGTTCGAAAAAGAAGTACCCTTTTATTTATTTCCTTGTCCACATGCCCAGTGTGTGCAGATACTTGTAAGAAGCACCGACTGTAAGTGAAGCATGAAAGTTGAAATATCAGCCGTACACATAAACAGAGATCTGGATGGAACTGAGAGATCGGAACAGTGAAGCATTTGTTGCCGTTACAAGAGACATGTTGAGTCGAGATTCGGAGGAAATGGAGAATCATTTAGATTTTTGATGTGTCACAAAAGCCGTCCGTATTGAAGGTCTTTGTAAGGTAGGACAGAAAAAAAATGTTGAGAAATTACATTACCTTTGGTATAAAAAAGCACCCTCATATCACAACGTGGTTAATTTATTGAAAAAAGGTACATTCTTTATCGGATGCCCTGTAATATGAACAAAATTAACAATTTATTCATCGTCCTACTTACAGTTCGCAAAATAATAAAAAACACGTGACTGCAATAAGGGGGAAATAAAATTACGTAATTAATTAATTAAAGTAATTAAAACCAATAATTGTGCACTGGTCCATTACTTTGCTTATCCCTTGACTTAATGAGAAGTTATTGGGCACCTTCAAGTGACGGACCTGTTTCAGCAAAAATTATACTTCTCTTCTCTCCTGACCGGCTCATTCAGACACTGGGATGAAGGCGAAGACGCGCCTCGCAGCTCCAGAGCTGTAAGTTGTCAGCGATCCATAGCAAATGGCTTGCCCCAGGATTGGTGAACTAGAACCATCCAGACCCTGCTCCACCTCTCCGTGGTGTCAGTAACAGACTAACCTGTCTAGCCTGGCCTAGCGAGTAGGGATCGAAGAGGAAAGACAACCCGGTACTAAAAAATGTCGTGCTTTAGTTGGATGTGTTGGGCCGAAAGGCGCAAATATCACAGTTATACTGCAAACCACAACACAACGCAGACACGCCCACTTAACGTCCTTTTAAGTGCGGGTTATAAAGAAGTGCACTCTTTTATTCATAATGCGAATGTAAGCAAGCAAGCAAGACACTGGTATTCCGGAGTGCTTTATGAAGTCCGCTGACTCTTTCAAGGATTTCATTCTGACACACAGTTCTCTTTCAAGGATTTCATTCTGACACACCGTTCTCTTTCAAGGATTTCATTCTGACACACCGTTCTCTTTCAAGGATTTCATTCTGACACACCGTTCTCTTTCGAGGATTTCATTCTGACACAAAGTTCTCTTTCAAGAAATTCATTCTGATACAAAGTTCTCTTTCAAGAATTTCATTCTGACACACAGTTCTCTTTCAAGCATTTCATTCTGACACACAGTTCTCTTTCGAGGATTTCATTCTGACACAAAGTTCTTTTTCAAGAATTTCATTCTGACACACAGTTCTCTTTCAAGCATTTCATTCTGACACAAAGTTCTCTTTCAATAATTTCATTCTGACACAAAGTTCTCTTTCAATAATTTCATTCTGACACAAAGTTCTCTTTCAAGAATTTCATTCTGACACAAAGTTCTCTTTCAAGGATTTTATTCTGACACACAGTTCTCTTTCAAGGATTTTATTCTGACACAAAGTTCTCTTTCAAGAATTTCATTCTGACACAAAGTTCTCTTTGAATAATTTCATTCTGACACACAGCTCTCTTTGAATAATTTCATTCTGACACACAGTTCTCTTTGAATGATTTCATTCTGACACACAGTTCTCTTTGAATAATTTCATTCTGACACAAAGTTCTCTTTCAAGGATTTTATTCTGACACAAAGTTCTCTTTCAAGAATTTCATTCTGACACAAAGTTCTCTTTGAATAATTTCATTCTGACACACAGCTCTCTTTGAATAATTTCATTCTGACACACAGTTCTCTTTGAATGATTTCATTCTGACACACAGTTCTCTTTGAATGATTTCATTCTGACACAGTTCTCTTTGAATGATTTCATTCTGACACACAGTTCTCTTTGAATGATTTCATTCTGACACACAGTTCTCTTTGAATGATTTCATTCTGACACACAGTTCTCTTTCAAGAATTTCATTCTGACATATAGCTCTCTTTCAAGGATTTCATTCTGACATACAGCTCTCTTTCAAGGATTTCATTCTGACAGTTCAGTTTCAAAGTAAGCATGGTCCACGTCTTCATCGTCGAGTCTGGGTAGGGCCCGAATTACCAAATATATTAATAAGCTACAACTTCGAACCACACAATTCGAGGGTCATCAACACATTTTTAGAATTTGTTCTGGTTGTACACATTTTTCATACCAGTATATGACATCATAGTACCCCCTGTGGATACCAGCACGACCGCTGTGAGGGGAGAAACGAATAGAGCCTCTGTTAGCTGCCACACATGTCGTCAGAGGCGGATAAGCAGGTTTGGACATCGTTGCCTGTGCAACATTAGGACACGCACGAAGCGACCTTGTCAACGGAATTTACCGATGAATTTTGGATAATGCTGTGACAAGTGTGGAGTGGATATGGGGAATTACTGACTGTAATGAAACTTATTCTATGGATTAAATAGAATAGGATATGACAGAATAAATCATCATCATCAAGTACCGTGCCTGTTGGCGTAGGTGATTATAGAGATAGGTTTCTCCAGAACTTTCGTTCTCAACAGTTATTTAAGATTTCAGTTGTTGACCTTCTGTCAAGCCATTCTTTTAAGCTGTCTGGTATCTCTTCTCTTTGCTTCGTCTATCTCTTCGTCCCTCAAGTTTCCCCAGTTGTCACAATATATTCCAGCTGTTCCCTTCTCATTTTGCATGACTAAGAAATGGTGATTGTTAGAATAGAATATATTTCAAGTGTTGTGAGATCTTCTAGTATTAATTTGTAAGTGAAAAGGATTGGAGGGGGGAAGGGGTGGGAATCAAAGTTTCATTTAGATTAGGGCCTCATTAAGTCTATATACTGCTTCATGTTTACGTTCTGGAGTCAGTCTTATAGGATACATTTGGCTAAGGTCCCGTAGCACTGACTGGTGCTACATATCTTGAAATTTTATATATGTAATACAGGTCTCACACTGATGTGGCCAGTGAAACGTAGAGCACGATAGCTGCTTTTGTATTTTCTCCTGGAAAATTGGTTAAATAACCCACACTTAAATTTGTTGTCTTTTGCGAGGTAGAGTCCTCTTATGACGGATTTGGCTTATTCGTGGCTGATCAGATAACATTATTTTGGCAGTTTTCTTTCTTTATTGGCTTATCTCTGACTACACACTCGTTTTATTGTATATTTCAATTTTATAAGCTCACTGAATCACCTCGCATTGAACATTACTACCCTGCTAGGACATACAACGCAACAGATCAACGTGTACTCAGACAGTTAAATTCAGGTTTACTAGAATAGCAATGTCGTGTTTAATTAATTAATTTTTAAATTTAATTTTTAATTAATTAATTAATTTTTATTTTTTTATTTTGAGGGGCTGTAGAAATATAAGATTACAGAAGAATGTGGAGAATACCACAAACAATTAAAAAGGATAAATACAACTTATTTCGATCACCAGGAGGAACAGTTACAAGTATATATATATATTTTTGGTCACAAAATGTGAGGTTTCAAGACAACAGGGAGACTTTGAAATTGATAACAGAAGTGGGAGATGTGACTAGAGATGGAGATCCTTACACACGGGCTATGTGAATGCAACATTCTGTAGGAGATTTGGCTAGAGACAGAGATTCTTTCACATGGTCTATGGTGAATGCAACATTCTGTGGCAGATCTGGACAGAGGCAGATACTCTTTCACACGGGCTGTGATAAACTACAACGTTATATGTGAGATTTGGCTAGAGACATAGATTATTTCACACGGGCTATGGTGAATGCACATGCTGCGGCGAGACAGTGATAATGAGAAGACGTGTGGAATAGTTGATGAAATTTAGAAACATGAATCGTGGAAGAGACTAAGGGAAACAGAGAGACCAACAAGTTTTACAGAATTTGTTAGTGATTGAGAGCTGCGGCAGAGCAGATGTCTGTTGCCTGAACTACTGAAGTCAATTGATGGGTTTCAAGGAGCACGTTTTCTGACATTTGAAAGTGTTGCATGCAGGCCCAACTATTTTATGATCATCTGAACACTATTTTCAGATTCAGCAAAATTTTCTGTCCCGATTGAAGTAAAATAAACACAACATGGTGTGAAGCAGCTGAAACAACAGAGAGACAAACAAAATAAGACGTATCGGTAACAGCCTACATCAGGTACAAAACATAAACTATTCTAAAATAAACACATAAATCCCAACACGAATGCTAACCACAGAAACATTAATCTAAAAATCAGTAGTTTGTCTCGTTTCCATGTTGGATTAGCTGCTTTTTACCTTTTTATGTTTATTTTACATTGAGTTATTGAGTTATTATTATTATATTTGTTATTGAGAATCCGTGGTTTCATCGTTTCATGGCATTACGTCCCTTTATTGAGTTATTGAGTTATTAGCGGGTCATCATCATTGCACTCCGAACATGTCCATAGGTGTCCAGATCCCCTCCCCAGCAAGTCCCGTCCAGCTACTGACTACTCCAGTTCTGTGTTGGTTGATAAGTCTTCTTACACGCCCACTAAGTGTCTTGTTTCTGACTGTGCCCATCTTAACAACCATCTCTTTCATCCGAAGGAGTGACGTGGACTCATGGTTGTCGAAGACATGTGTCCTTCCACATCTCGGAGGACATTAATGACATTTTTATTTTGATTTACATTGTTTTCGGCAGCTCTCCTTTCGGTCCAGCATAGCATTTAATATTCTATATATTTTATATGCATGTCTATCTGGGTTTTTTTTAAAACTTATATTTTGGCACGTTTTAGTTAAGTAAAAAGTGAATAGAGAAGTTTAAACTTTGAGACATTATGTAGTTTACGCTTAAAAAAAAAAAAGTAAAGAGCCACGTCACGCCAAGTGGCGTATGGGGAATATGGTGTCAGTGACCATAATTTTTACAGACCTTTGGCACATGATTTTTGGCGTAATGTGGTTGGTATTACGCCCGTACCGCTTTACTTTCGCAGAAAAATATCCGGTAACCATTTAAGAATGGGTGAACCTGGAAGCCGTCGATGAGGATGGAACCCGACCTCTTGTCCTTAGTAGTCCAGTTCACTGACCACTGAGCTATCGCAGCTCCCAGTTTACAATTTGACATCTTGTTATTCTGATAGAACAGAATAAATAAGGCTGGATCTAAAAAGGAAAGATTGGTACCTAAAAGTAAATTAAGCAGGAGAAGAAAAAGCTGCCACCTTGAAACTTTTGAAGTCGAGGTGGACCCATAACTGATGTAATTCTAGATATTAAAGTGTAAGCCTTTGCGTTCTGTTACAGTTATTGTCTTACAGCTCCATATGTGGCAAATTAAACGATGAAGAAACATAAGTGGTAGAACATCACTCGGAGATGTCCATTATCATTACTATGTGCCAAAACGGTTGGCGTAGGGATCATGTCATTCTGCAGTAAAAGGTAAAGTAAAAGGAGAAAACCGGCGTCTTAGCACGCGAGTTTTCTCCCATATGTGCTCGGTCGCCTATCCGGTAGTGTTGGAAGACTTCTGGACAGTGTCGCTTCAAGCATCGAAACTCACTATGCGAGACGGCATTCATCACCTTCCCAGAGTGCTACCCTGGTACCCATTTCTGTCGGCGGCTGGGTCGACCGCGGGGGTATTTTTTTTTTCTAATCACAATTACAATTACACTGCTTCCAGCGAGAATCGGACACGGGTTGTCCAAACGTCGGTAGCCTAATCGAGTCCTTCCACAGTACATCGTATCAATACTGTTGTTGGCTGTTTTCCATGCCATAACACCAAGCTAGCTAGTACGACCTCTCTTTCCTTGTATTTTGCCAGTTGTAACAATGCACTCTATAACATTCCTCTTCTTCCTCTTCTCGGAAAAAAAATTAGAATGTCCATAAAGAATAATTGAAAACAATCGTCAAAAGTCCCAAACTGAATATGAGACCTCGTCATTAATAATAAGTGTGGTCACACAAACTGTCAGCTATTTTAAAAAGTACAAATATATATTTGCTGATTCATGCAACGTTGTCCACATGACTAGAGATTATGCTGATTGCTGGTTGGATAATCAATTTATAGTTATAATTATAAATTATATTATCGTGCTATCATGCATGGGCAGTCACACAGAATGTAATGTTACTGTAAACCAACGGCGGACAGTCGGTTCGAAACTTGAGGAGGCCAGGACGTGAGATCGAACTTTAAAAGTAAAAAAAAGTAAAGTACCCCGTCACGCCAAGTGGCGTATAGGGAATATGGTGTTAGTGACCATACATTTTACAGACCTTCGGCACATGATTTTTGGGGTAATGTGGTCGGTATTACGCCCGTGCCGCTTTACTTTCCTATAAAAAAATCCGGTACCCATTTAAGGCTGGGTGAACTCAGAAGCCGTCGGTTGGGATCGAACCCTACCCCTTGTCCTTTATAGTCCAGTTCACTAACCACTGAGCTATCGCGGCTCCCACCGAACTTTACTGATGACCTTCAACCTGACAGTTTGCGCTATGTAAAATAGTTCCTTCAATTATCCATATAAATTAAAATAATTATAATTGCGTCATAATATCTTTCTTAGCCATTTGTGCTATAAGTTCGATAAAGGTATAGAATGTCATCTTACTAGTTGCTCGCTTGCTGTCACATCAACCATGAGCTGATTGTAGAAATTGCCTGCTAGCACTCACTCACCTGATAAGGTCGATATATGCCGGTATACGATGGTAAAAAGTTTGACCACCAAAGAGATTGAAGCCTATTTACTTTAACGGCTCGAATTATCTGAAGTGTATAACTGCTGACTCTGGAATACGGTAGCTAGTTGTACACAGACATTTAACTCACTGAGCAGGAATGGGATTGTGTTATGCATTCCGATAAAATATTAGAGGAGTCGTGGCCTCCATTGCTTTATCTGAATATCCGCCGCTGCTTTATAAGTTGTTTAAGGTGACACAGGCGAGCTGACTCCGAACCAAGTACACCTGAACTTGAACAAAGCAAATTATACGCAAGACTTACCCCATATACGCAAGACCTACCCCATATACGCAAGACCTACCCCATATACGCAAGACCTACCCCATATACGCAAGACCTACCCCATATACGCAAGACCTACCACATGAAAACTATCGAACCCAAAATGTTGAACTCATTCCATTGGCGTTCAAGCTTCAACATATTTGGGTTATTTGGTCTACTTACTATGCCATGCTTTTTATAGTTCTTCTCCTCTAGTCCCTTATGAGACACTTCGGTTTTCTCCTCTATAACTTTTTTTTTCTGTGCTCCTTACCCCTCATTTATTTTTACTGTACCCCACTCTCAGACATCTCACTCTTAGCGTCTTTTTACACCTGTCGGTCTACTATTCGATTCTTTCTCTTTTATGTTTGCACACTGACCCCTGTGCTAACTCCTCTGGTTCTATGTACATTTACGCACTTTTTTGCACGATTTTCGACGTTCACGACAGCCGCACTTGGTTGCGATTTTATTTTGGATTTGACAGGATAGTTTTATTTATTTTTGTTGTTTTCTTTAACACATTTCGATTGTTTTTGTTTTGGTTGTTTCGTTATCAGTTTTGTGTGTGTGTTTTGTTTGTTTGTTCCTGATGAAGGCCTATTGAGCCGAAACGTTGTTTAGTCTGTGTCGCCCACTTGTCACGTAAAGCTTCTTACATACCATTTTTATTTTTTAATTTTTCCAGAGTTTACTGGTTATTGTGTTCCTTCCTTGTAAATCTGTTACCACACCTTGGAGTGTTTAACACACAACACCACTGGCTTCTTGCAACCAGCTTGACTGCAGCATTTGTAATTATTTGCCTGTTCCCTACCTTAGAACAGAAGGTTATTTTTATGGGAAAGAGATCGAGCTGGCTTTGTGCTGACCAACCACATTGTCTATGAATGTGACCAAATTAAAAAAAAAAATACACTAACGCTGTATTCTTTATATTCATGCCCGACGGGGTTTTCTCTTCTCCCCTCCTCCTTTTTCCTTAATTTCAGGAAATGAGTAATTGAGAGCTCAATCATATCGGAGGCGAACGCCGAAAATTGTATCTTGTGTTTATGTTAAGCAAGTAAAGGCTTGACTGTTAAACATGAAGATATCAGTTTGTATAATCGTTTAGAAGTGTTGCGTAGAATAAGTTTCGTTATTACTTGCCGAATATAGTATCAGCTTTCTGGGAAAGTAAAAAAGACAAAGAGGTAGGGTTCGATCCCAACCGACGGCTTCCGGGTTCACCCAGCCTTAAAAGGGTATCGGATTTTTTTCTGGAAAGTAAATCGGCACGGGCGTAATACCGACCGCATTACCCAAAAATCATGTGCTGAAGGTCTGTAAAATTGATGGTCACTAACACCATATTTCCCTATACGCCACTTGGCGTGGCGGGGGCTCTTTACTTTTCTTTTTACTTCAAGTTCAAGGCAGCAGGAGGTCGACCATGGGAATCATGACCCAGGTGGGCCGCCTCCCCTACAGTGTCAATAAGCTAAAATATCGAAACACTTGTTCAATGATGGGGGGGGGGGGGGGAAATCCTTCTGATGATCAGATTGTCGTCTGAGGCAAAGCTCTGTATTAAGATTTTACTATTACCTCAAGAGAATGGCTTGGCAATAGGTCAACAACAGAAATTATAAATAACTTGCAGGATCGAAAGTTGTGGAGAGACATGATCACCTACGCCAGTAGGCATAGTACTTGATGATGATGATTACCTAATGTTTGTGTTTTTGTTTGTTTGTTTGTGAGTGTTTGTGTGTGTACGCGTGTGTGCTCTTGAAAAATTCAGGTAAGCGAACGGAGCACTAACTGATATTAACTCAAGCTTTGTGTGGATGGCATGTGTGACATCAGACCCAGTACTTTTTGAGAAAAGGGGAGCACTCTAGCCCCTACACTGTCAGGCCCCATATGGTAAATAGAAATATAGGAGATAGACACAAATACAAGCTATTTAATACTTTATGATTGGCCGCGACATGAGCTACAGGAAACATGGGAATAAAACAAAATGGTCTACATTGAAATATTTGACCTAAATGCTGCCACTAGACTGCCAATAATAATAATAATTATTATTATTTACGGATATAAGATGCAATATAACAAACAATATTATATATATAAACTGTAATTGGGGAAAGAAATGATATAAGAGAATGGACTGGTATATAGGGGAAGTAATGCTCACAGAAATGTCAGAAGGCGAAAATTATCGGAAGCTTACGAAGACTGACGGAAAATTTCAAGGAGGACATTACTCTTAAGGGAGATCGTGCTACGAAACACGAGGCAGGGTAGAGGGCATAAAGACTAATGGAAATAGAATCTTTATTTTAACACCTGAGATAGATAAAGTAATTTAAGAATATTAGGAACCCCGTTTTGTGCTTTTCATGTAAACGTGTCATGTAAAATGTTTTCTCTCCTATTACTCAATGGAGTAAAAACATCGACTTTCATTGCATTGCCTAAAAAGAATGGTGCAGTTTAATAAGTGATTTTAGAACAATAAGCCTAATGAGCCAGGTAACAAATATTTTACTAAAAGTTATACAGGGTAGGATTCAGAATGAAATCAATACTGAATTAGATGAGCAACAATTTGGATTTAGGAAAAACAGTGGCACAAAAGAAGCCATATTCAGCATGAGGACATTGATTGAAAAGTACGTAGAAGTAAACAAACCAATATATGCCTGTTTCATAGACTACAGCAAAGCTTTCCATAGAATACACCATAATCAACTTACAGACTGCCTAAAAGATATAAATCTAGTCGACACGGACATACGGCTAATATGTAATTTGTACTGGGAGCAAACATCAATAATCAAATATAACAAGGAGAACTCCACATCCATTGATATAAAAAGAGGAGTAAGACAAGGATGCATCCTATAACCAAGCTTGTCCAATCGATACACTGAGCAAATCTTTAAAAACATCTCAGAGATGCCAGGCCTAAACATTAATGGAAAGATAATCAATAACCTAAGATATGCTGATGATACTGTTCTACTAGCAGAAAATCCTAAAGATCTACAACAATTGCTTAATGTGATAAACATAAGCAAAAAATATGGACTAGATATGAATATCAAAAAGACTAAAACTATGAGCATAAACAAAGAAAATTCTGATGACCTACAAATAAATATCACAGTTGAGGGAATACATCTGGAGACAGTCCAGAGCTACATCTACCTTGGACATACTATAACCAATGATGTAAAATGTAAAATTGAAATAAACAAAAGAGTAGGTATCCTCATCATCATCGAGTGCCGTCTCCACAACGAAGTTTGGCTGCCATGGATCGCCATTCCACTCTGTTTCTTGCTTTTTTGGTGCAGGCTATCATAGATTGACTTGTCCATCTTTGATGTTACTCGTCCATGTTAGTCTTGGTAAGTCTCTGCCTCTTTTACCTTGTGTTTTCCCTTCCAATATTACTTTTAGCAGGCTGTTGTGTCTTTTAACGTGCCCCCAAAAATGTCATTTAATAGGTATGGCAAAAAGTAATTTTAATGCCATGAAAATATACTAACAACAAAACAAATAACAGCAGGGCTGAAACTAAGTGTAGCAAAATGTTACATCTTCTCATTATTCATGTATGGTGCAGAAATATGGACATTAGACAAGAAAACAGAACAGAAAATTGAAGCCTTTGAAATGTGGATTTACAAAAAAATAGGTAGAATTGGATGTAAAGAAAAGAAAACAAACAATGAAGTTTTAAACAACTAAAAATAAAAAGAGAACTACTAAATACAATTAAGACAAAACAAATGAAATTTTTGGGACACGTTAAAAGACACAACCGCCGACTAAAAGTAATATTGGAAGGGAAAATACAAGGTAAAAAGGGCAGAGGCAGACCAAGACTAACATGGACGAGTAACATCAAATGATGGACAAGTCAATCTATGACAACCTGCACCATCAAAGCAAGAGACAGAGTGGAATGGCGCTCCATGGTAGCCAACCTTCGATTCGGAGACGGTACTTAATGATGATGATGATGATGATGAGCGATTCATCTGGTCTGACACCATTTCATTGAACTTGGCCTAGGGAATTTGTCCGGATATTTCGACCAAAGAAAATGGTCATCTACGAACAGCTCACCAGGGGCAGACAAAATGAAATGAAGACAGAGATAACAGGGATGACTTGGAGTTGGATAGCCACGTTCTCAAAAGATTAAGAAGAAAATAAGCACAGAAACTGAGAGGTAGTAGGTACTGGATGGACAAAAAAAAGAGAGATACAGACTGAGGTCACCCTATGAGATAGGGATATAGTGTGAACAGGATTTGGAGTATCATGTGACGCATAGTCACGTACACAGAAGGTTGAACAGATGTCTGTATCCCTATGTTACTGTCGAACAGATGTCTGTATCCCTATGTTAACTGTCGAACAGATGTCTGTATCCCTATGTTAACTGTCGAACAGATGTCTGTATCCCTATGTTAACTGAACATGTCTGTATCCCTATGTTAACTGTCGAACAGATGTCTGTATCCTATGTTAACTGTCGAACAGATGTCTGTATCCTAGTTAACTGTCGAACAGATGTCTGTATCCCTGTGTTAACTGTCGAACAGATGTCTGTATCCCTATGTTAACTGTCGAACAGATGTCTGTATCCCTGTGTTACCTGCTCAATCAGAAGAAAACAGTAACTCGAAGTAACCGACATATTGCCGTTAGTTCCTGGCCCAGCTATGGAGTTCATTCGCTTGGGCGAGTATTTTCAGGGATTTTCACGAGGGCGATAGAGTACGCTCGTGCGCTGCCGGGGCTCAAAAGGGGAGTAAAGAATAGTGGCGCTGAACCCTACCAGGCATGTTCGTAAGAGGCGAGAAAGGAGGGTTGGACATGGGACTGGCTATCCCATACTGTAAAAAAATAAGCCGAAAAAACTTCACAAACTTGGACAAGTCAAAGACGATGGCACTGGATGGGACACACAGCGGAAGCCAACTGGGAGTATTACATAACAGGCCCTTTTTTGGAATCCCCAGAGGAAAAGACAAAGAGGAAGACCAAGAAATTCTTGGAGAAGACAGATAGAAGCAGAGATGAAGATGATGGGGAAGACATGGAGTGATCTATTTTTTTCTCGTTCGCCAGCTTTGACCTCTGACGAAGTCCCTAGAGACTAGGAACTGAATTTTGCGTGTTAATCCATTTTTCCCTGTCAGGGGTCCCTCGCCGCACAGGCATATAACTCCGACTTCGGAGGTACCCATATTTTTTCCGTCGATGATTAATTGACGTTTCAAGCCGGGCCTCGTTGTTGAGACCAGGGGTTGTTGCCGCGGAGAGAAATCATAAATAAAAATCCCAACTGGTGCAGCCGGGATTTGAACCCACAACCTCTCTGTCTCGAGGCCGGCGTCTTGCCTCGAGACCAACCAGTCCCCCAAATGATCTTAAAAGAATGGTAAGAAACAGAATGACTTGGAAAGTGTTTGTTGAAGAAAATACACCCTTGTTTAACCCCAGTTTCTATTGGAAAGCAATCGCTCATTCCTTCCTCCGTACGAACTGCACATGTGTAGCCACCATACATGTCTTTGATAATATTTATGATTTTTGATGGTAAGCCATCAATAGTAAGTAGTAAGACCGCTAGTATCATCCAAAATGAAAAGTGGAATTCACTTGATTAACAATCATTATCAAGTGTTCAGAGAGCTTCACTTCCACCTTTTGAAGCAGCGCGCATGTGCGAAATGATGCCGCCACAGTGGTGGGAGAATCTGTTGTTGTTGTCTTGCAGGTTTTGCCTACTTTTTGGCTCGGCACGATCAATTCAACCTCAAAGTAAATATTTCAGGTAATATCATACCGCAAGTGCCTTCTACAACGAAAGTGAAAATCTAAGAACTAGGCCTTCATCAACATCAATTGACATGATAATTGATAATGTTATTGTTTTCTGGACAATCAAAAAAAAAAAAAAAAAAAAAAAAAAAAAAAAAAAAACTGCTCATGCGGACGTTGATCACTTTTCCCAGCATTCTGCTTCCTCTTCTGCACTTTCTTGACAGCAGATCAGCAAAGTATGAATGGCGAAACAATATAATGTCAATCAATATCAATGTTCCTCCATTTTAAAGTTTCTGGTCATCATTCTCGGATGCTAAAAGTCTGGCCAACTTTGTTTATTTCTGTTTTCTAAAGTTGTTTACCTTCCCTTGCCGTGCTGAAGTCGGATGTGTTGGGCCGAAAGGCGCAAATATAACAGTTATACTGCAAACCACAGCACAACACAGACACGTCCATACGTCCTTGTAAGGGCGGATGATGAAGAGGAATATTCTTGTCTACCATGATACTCTAGAATACTTTAGTCATCGGGCGAACGCAACCAACCACCTTCCCTTGCGTGTCAATTTCTATAATTGTCTCTAGATGTAAATTGTCCAATGTCTCACTGCCATACAACAGGGTAGTCGGCATCTTGAGGCGATCACTTTTTTATTTCATTCATTGAATTCATTTTCAGATAGAAAGAAAGTAAATTACCCCCGTCACGCCAAGTGGCGTATAGGGAATATGGTGTTAGTGACCATAAGTTTTACAGACCTTCGGCACATGATTTTTGGGGTATTGTAGTCGGTGTTACGCCCGTGCCGGTTTACTTTCCCAGAAAAAAATCCGGTACCCATTAAAGGCTGGGTGAACCCGGAAGCCGTGGGTTTGGATCGAACCCTACCTCTTGTCCTTTGTAGTCTAGTTCACTAATCACTGAGCTATCGCGGCATATTTTCAGATAGGGTAGAAGTAATAGCTCTTCACGATTGACGATTTTTTTTTACTAGTTCTTGTAGTTCTTTGGTTGTTTCTTAGCCACATAGTTGAATCCTTCCCTAATAATTGTTCTGCGTAGCGATTTTCTAGGTCTTTTTTCTTTTACCAGGTGGTTTCCACATGAATGCCTAAAGGAGAAGTCTTTCTTCATTCATTCTCAGCACATGACCGATGTATTTCCAATGTCTTCTTCTAATAAATCTCAATACGTATTCTTGTTTAAATGTATTCTTTCCAACTTATTTTTGAGATCCGACGAAAACATTTGTTTCAAAGACATTTTTACTGCAGTGACAAAATTGATTCCCTTCCAATGGCACACTTTTGCGCAATTGTTTCCATAGGCAACATTGACTTCAATCTTCATCCCAACGTTGTGCTACCAATGCCAGTCCTGGACCCTAGATGCAAGAGCAATAAGATAAATAACCTCCACTGAGATTAAATGTGCTAGACGATTGATAGGAAACAGCATACGAGACAAGATCAGAAATGAAGAGCTGAGAAAAAAGCTAGGAATAGCCCCCACCATAGAATATATAAAGAAACAACAGATAAAATATTTTGACCAAGTGACAAGGCACAGTGATCAAAATACAACACAACTAGCTCTCAATAAACGTTGCGAGAACACCAGACCCAAGGGTCGACCACGAAAAAGTTGGATCGATGGAATTTAGAAGCACTAGGAAACAACAGCTGCAGAAACAAACAGAAGAGCAACAGACCGCAAATTATATCTCCCCTCGACCCTAAAAGGCAAATGAGAAAGGAAAGAAAATGTAGAAGAAGATAGACTTCGAAGATTCCAAAGGTTATAATAGGTTTGTTTACAACAACTAGATACGATATAGGGATTGAGCAACAGTTACACATATTTTTTTCTATTCCCAATATTCTGACACACCGACACAGCAATTTCAAATTGTATATGTCGCCTTCTATTGACAAGATAAGCTGTTCCTTGCCTAGATGGCGTATTACTGTGTCAAGTGTCATTTTGTTGGCTGCTTATGCCAATATCATGCGCATAAGGAGACAGATAATTGTAGAGAACTGTACTGCTGTAAACACGTTAGATATGACATTGGCGTCAATTTCCAACAAAGAGCAAAAATAATGATAAATATCTCTTTTCATATTCTTCTATTTCTTTGTTATGTACCCCCACTTCTCCCCATCTTTTATCCTTGATTTAACCATCGGTCACACACCCCACTCCCTTACAAAAAAAAACTATTTCCTCATTTTTATAATTAATTTAGCCACTCCTTGCCTATTTTGTCTTGATTAACCTTCATCATTATTCAATTTTTCTTTCTCTCTCCTACCATTTCTTCAACTTCATCATCGTCCTGCCTTTCATTCTCACCCATGTTTGATTACTTTCATTTCATCTTAACTTTCTCTAACTGTAAAAAGTAAAAGTAAAGTACCCCAGTCACGCCAAGTGGCGTATAGGGAATATAGTGTTAGTGTTCCAGTCACGCCAAGTGGCGTATAGGGAATATGGTGTTAGTGACCATAAATTTTACAGACCTTCGGCACATGATTTTTGGGGTAATGTGATCGGTATTACGTCCGTGCCGCTTTACTTTCCCATAAAAAAAATCCGGTACCCATTAAAAGCTGGGTGAACCCGGGTCCGTCGTTTGGGATCGAACCCTACCTCTTGTCCTGTGTAGCCCAGTTCACTAACCACTGAGCTATCGCGGCTTCCTTTCTCTAACTGAAGCCTTTTGTCTATTCATCTCATTCTTATTCTGCTTCTTTATCCCTCCTGTCTGCAAACTCTTTTCACGTTTCTTCCATCTATCAATTTACTTTCTTTCTTATCATTACCTCTTTTATTTCTTATACTTTTTCCTCTCTGTAAATAAGCTTTCATTTTTTGTTTCTTTCTTTCGTTCCCTCTTTCATTCTCTCTTCAATTGCCTTTCAGCGTCGATGGGAGATATGGTTCGCGGTTTCTTGCTCTTCTATTGGCTACTTCTGCTGTTATACCTCCAAGTTACTATTATTCTGTTTATCCACTTTGTTGTTAGTCGACATCTTGGTCTGGTGTTCTGGTGTCGTTTGTTGGTAACTCCTTGTATTAGATTTAGTTCTTTATTAGTTATTTTATTTGTAAATATCCATGTTCTTTGTTTTTACACAATAAATTCTTCTATTTGTTCCTTACTTCTTTCATCTTCAATTTGTCAAAGCGATAATGGCTGACCAAATTTCCTGTCTCTCGGACTATCTCTCATACGTATACTAAAGCTCCGGAAATCTGTGTTTGTTCTTAAGACTCTGAGAGTGATGGTATTCATTATTCACAGACGTTTAGAGTGTCAGTATTCATTATTCACAGACTTTTAGAGTGGCAGTATTTATTATTCACGGACTTTTAGAGTGTCAGCATTCATTATTTACAGACTTTTAGAGTGTCGGTATTCATTATTCACAGACTCTTAGAGTGTCGGTATTCATTATTCACAGACTTTTAGAGTGTCAGTATTCATTATTTACAGGCTTTTAGAGTGTCAGTATTCATTATTTATAGACTTTTAGAGTGTCAGTATTCATTATTTACAGACTTTTAGAGTGTCGGTATTCATTTTTCACAAACAGTACAGTAAAGAGCAGAAAACGTCAGTAATTCCGCGTAAATTGTTGACAACTTCCAGCACATATCTCCCTCCAACTAAAAGGCTTTTAAGCTCGATATCAGCAATGTCAAGGTCTTCATGTGCCACGTAACCCAGCAAACTGACAACTGGTAAACATAATTAAGGTTTGACGGTAGACAGCTCCCTACCCAGGTCCGTAGTAAGCAGCTAAAGTTATCAAAAAATGAAGTCAAGAACGAAGGAGCAGATCAATAACAATAACAGGCATGTAAATTATGCTTCAAAAAGATTTCACTCTCCAAGAAAGAGAATGTCTGAATATATTTTCTAATTTTTATTTTGTTATTTTGTCCCAATCTCCATATTAATCATGCGCATCTGAACCTATACATGTGGATATATTTATCTGCACATGTATTGGCACATTTGGGCTCCTTTGTGTTATTTTTTTGTGGGCCTTGTGGCAATATATATGCTGATTTATGCTTGTACGCATGCATTGTTACGTACACATTTTCACACATCGGCTCGGGGTGCACACACAGAGTTAGATTTGCATAGTTTTTACATATCCTGTACCCACCTCCCCATATTTTTAGAACCCTTCCTTTCCGTCTTCTCACTTGACAGCCCTGGTCAGTGAGATTTAAAGTTGGTCACCTGCCGTATCAATTTAGTTCATTTGAAGACTGACCACGCTCAGGAACACAGGGAAGTGACCTCTTTTTTTATTTTCCTCTCTTGAGTATCTAGCATATTATCGTCATGTAGTTAGATTTGTTAATATATCCTTATATATATATTTTTGTGTTTGTTGTTCGTCCAGATAAAGGCCTACTTGGCCGATACGTCGACTTTTGTTTCGTCCATTACCACGTAAAGCTGTCACCATACCATTTTTTTCTTATTTTTTTTTTAGTATTGCTACTGTCCATATTAAGACGCTCGTTCTCGCGCGGCTAAAACTACTCTTTCACTGGCTGAAAATCCGGCGTACAGTGTTCGAAGTTGTAGACAGAAAGGAGTTTTTCTATCGGGGGTGAAATAAAAATCCTGAGTCTCACACCTTGTGGCGACTGCTTTGACCAAGCGGCCTTTATCCCTCTGATTCTGTCGTGTGCCCCCTGACATACAACAGCAATGTTAATATGTGCCGTAAAGACAGGCCCAATTGTTGTGTCGTCAGGTGTTACAGAAGGGAGATGTTTGTAGCTTACTGAGCATCTCCTGTTTGGTACGTTTCTTTATTTCGTAAGCAATAGAAGATTTACAGACACTATCTGTGGCAGGCGTGGCTGCAGCTCTTTGGTAGATCTACAGTGAGCGCGTTAACCTGTAAGTACTGTCCAGGACAAAATCACTAACATAGAATTATGGAAATGTACCAGTCAAATACCAGTGGATAAAGAGATACAGCGAAGACGATGGCGCTGGATAGGACACGCACTGCGGAAGCCAACTGAGAGTATTACACAACAGGCCCTTTTTGGAATCCACAGGGGAAAAGACAAAGAGGAAGACGAAAGATTTCTTAAAGAAGACAGAAGCAGATTTGGAGATGATGAGGAAGACATGGAATGATCTTAAAAGAATGGCAAGAAACAGAACGACTTGGAAAGTGTTTGTTAAAGACCTATGTTCCACGGGAGCTTAAATGTAGAGGAAGATGAAGACTGTCCTGGGCACGCTGGTGTACATGGCAATGAAATAACTGATAAGATCGCTGGCAGCTGCAGCATTCAGTGTGTCCTTACTTTCGATAAAAAGAACATCGACAAGTTTGTTCTTCTTTCCTTTAAATAGAGGAGGAGAATGTGTGGGGCAGCGATGTATAGATTGCGAGAATGTGTGGGGCAGCGATGTATAGATTGCGAGAATGTGTGGGGCAGCGATGTATAGATTGCGAGAATGTGTGGGGCAACGATGTATAAATTGCGAGAATGTGTGGGGCAGCGATGTATAGATTGCGAGAATGTGTGGGGCAACGATGTATAAATTGCGAGAATGTGTGGGGCAGCGATGTATAGATTGCGAGAATGTGTGGGGCAACGATGTATAAATTGCGAGAATGTGTAGGGGCAACGATGTATAGATTGCGAGAATGTGCGTGGCAGCGATGTATAGATTGCGAGAATGTGTGGGGCAACGATGTATAGATTGCGAGAATGTGTGGGGCAGCGATGTATAGATTGCGAGAATGTGTGGGGCAACGATGTATAGATTGCGAGAGTGAGGAGTCTAAAGGTGGAAAAGGAGTCTGGTCGATGCGGAGTGTTTAGTAGGAAAAGTAGATCTATCTATTATCAACACCTTACAGGAACAACCAGCCTGCGTGTGCTTAGAGAAATGCTGGGATGAGCGGTGGAGCGGGTATGGGTTTACCCAGATTGCAATTAAACTGATTCGATGAATATAATTGATTCTTGTTTTTATTTTCTTGTCGTGCTCGACTGCTTGTACCGTGAATTGTTGCAGAGAGCAGATGATTGAGGTTTCTTGTGTACCTTGAGAAGTTAGGGAGCCGTGATAGCTCAGTGGTTAGTGAACTGGACTACAAAGGGCAAGAGGTTGGGTTCGATCCTGGTCGACGGCTTCCGGTTTCACTCAGCCCTAAATGAGTACCTGATTTTCCTCTAGGAAAGTAATGTGGTATGGGCGTAACACCGACAACATTACCCCAAAAATTATGTGCTGAAGGTCTGTAAAAATTATGGTCACTAACAACAAATTCCCATACGCCACTTGGCGTGACGGTGCTCTTTACTACTTTTATCTACTTGAGAAGTTATCTTGAACTTATTAGTGAAGACATCAACGCAAACCTAGGGAGAAAAATGAAAAATAAGGGCTTATTCATAATCTTTTAATTTATATAACGAGATATTATCATTATTATAATCATCATCATTATTATTATTATCATCATCATCATTATTATTATTATTATCATTATTATTATTATTATTATCATCATCATCATTATTATTATTATTATCATCATCATCATTATTATTATTATTATTATCATTATTATTATTATTATTATTATTATTATTATTATTATCATCATCATCAGTATCATTATTATTATTATTATCATCATTATTATTATTATTATTATTATTATCATCATCATCATCATTATTATTATTATTATCATCATCATTATTATTATTATTATTATTATTATTATTATTATTATTATTATCATCATCATTATTATAATCATCATTATTATTATTATAATAGAAAAAACATAGGGAGAAAAATGAGAAATAAAGAAATTGAAAAGGAAAAAGCGAGAGACCAATACTTAAATATGCACACAGGAACGATGTATTAATCGGTCTGGAGGGCAAGACGCCTAACAGGAACAGAATTGGAAGCTGACAGCGACTCATAGCTGATGGCTTGCGTCAGGATTCATGAATCCGACACATGCAGAACTTATTGCACCTCTACGCGGGGCCTGCAGTAACAGACTAACCTGTCTAGTCTGGCCAAGAGAGTAGGGATCGAAGAGGGAAAGCAATCCGGTGCTCTAAAATGTCGTGCTGAAGTCGGATGTATGTGGTCGAAAGGCGTAAATAAACCACGCAACAACAAATCTTTGGCCACTAAACGCCCTTTTAAGGACGGATGACGAAGGAAATTACTCATTCCTTTAGTAGTCATCGGGTGAAAGCTGCATTTTCTTCTTCTGTTCTTCTTCTGTTCTTCTTCTGTTCTTCTTCTGTTCTTCTTCTATCCTTCCTCCATTGCCGTTGGCGTCGAGGGGAGATACAATCGCTATAAAAAAGTGGAAGCTGAATAGATACGTTTAATCGGTCTGTACAATAAAAATCTAGCTAAAAAATGTGTACCTGACTCAGAGAGTTGAATAAGGTAAACAACGTGGAGGTAGTAGACTGTCCCGTCACATTGAAATTTTGTGGCCTGGTTCGGTAGTGGTTTGTACTTATCTTTACTGCGACGTTAAAATGTGTCACGTGACAAACCATGACCTTTACACTTCAAGCAGGCACCAGCAGAGCAACCTGTATCAAGTGTAAATAAATGCAACAACAGAAGAGAAACATAGCCTCTTGAAAACAAACGATCGAATTTAATAAGTATTAAAAAAAACAACAGAGCTCTATCAAATCATCAACGCTGTGAGAAGAAAGGGGACAGAAAACAAAACATTGAATATATTATCTGCCTTTAAGAGTTCTATCGTTATTGCTTTTATGCTAATTCTGTGGAGTTCTGGAGGTTTTCTGTGGGATTGGAAAATAAACACCGATGTTCAGTGCAGTGTCTATTTTGTATTCCGGTCAATTCTTTTGTTAAATTACATTTCCGATTATACAAGACCCCAACGACGATCCAAGGCGGTGATCGTCTAGTTGCTAAATTGATACAGGTTTTCATACATTCGATACACACTCTCTAATTTCAAGAATTATCATTCTTTTTTTTTTAATCTGTCACGAAAGACTGGTCCTGGCAACAAACAGCAGCTATATGAATTAGCAACCAAACAGGACAATTCCAATATATAAAACAAGGAGTCAGACAAGGCTGTGTTCTGTCTCGCCGGAATTGTTTTCACTTTCATCATCATCATCATCGAGTGCTGTCTCCACAACGAAGGTTGGCTACCATGGAGCGCCATTCTGCTCTGTTTCTTGCTTTGATGGTGCAGGTTGTCATAGGCTGCTTTGTCCATCTCTTGATGTTACTCGTCCATGTTAGTCTTAGCCTGCCTCTGCCTCTTTTACCTTGTATTTTCCCATCCAGGATTACTTTTAGTAAGTTGTTGTGTCTTTTAACATGACCCAAAAATCGCATTTGTCTTGTTTGAATTGTGCTTAGTAGTTCTCTTTTCATTTTTAGTTGTTTTAAGACTTCATCGTTTGTTTTCTTTTCCTTCCATCCAATTCTACCTATTCTTCCTATTATTCTACCTATCCACATTTCAAAGGCGTCAATTCTCTGTTCTTTTTTCTTGTCTAATGTCCATGTTTATGCACCATACAGGAATATTGAGAAGATGTAACATTTTGATATTCTTAGTTTTAGCCATGGTGTTATTTGTTTTGATGTTAGTATGTTCTTCATGGCATTAAAATTACTTTTTGCCATTCCTATTCTTTTGTTTATTTCAGTTGTACATTTTCCATCACTGGTTATAATTACATCAGATAGAAGATGCACCACAAAAATAAAAAGGAGAATAGCTCAGGCCAAAATAGCATTTCAGAACATGAAAAATATCTTATGCAACAGATCTATGTCAATAGAAGTGAGAAAGAGAGTTCATCTGTGCTATACAGAACCAATTCTGACCCATGGAAGCGAATCATGGACAGTAGACAAACAAATGAATAGACGGTTAGAGGCCACAGAAATGAAATTTCTCAGAAGAATGTAGAACGTTTCCTGGACAGCTAAAAAGACCAATAAAGAAATTCTCAAAAAGGACAACACAAAAAGGGAGCTCCTAAAAACATCAGAAAGAAACGATTAACGTTTTTCTGGCACATCATGAGAAGAGGAAAGTTGAAATACTTTGTTACAACATGCAAAACACAAAGAGGGAGAGAGAGAGAGAGAGAGAGAGAGAGAGAGAGAGCGGACTACAAAGAGAGAAAATACTGGATAGCTTGGTGTCATGGCATGGCAAACAGTCAACAACAGAACTGATACAATGCACTGTGTATAGAAGATTGTGGAGGGACATGATCGCCTACGCCAACCGGTATGGTACGTGATGATGAAATCAAGAATGAATAAAATCTCTGACTTGAACACCTCGTGACCACTGCACTGGGCACATTGCCTCTATTCCCTTATTCTCCAGTCAAACGTAACCACACAGAGATAAACCTAGGAATGAGAAACAAGCAGCGTTATGTTATTATTATGTGTTTTTTTTTCCTTTTCTCTTATCTTTTAAAATATTTGGTTAAAGAACAGAATTTACAAGTAAGGAAAGGACATACCCTAATGCCAGTAAGTTTACAGCTTGTACTGGAAATTTCTACTCAAAATATGAAGTTTGGGATCAGACCATACAGCAAACTGTCACAATCATTTATAGCAGGAGACGAAGATGCAGGAGAGCTAATTACCAGCGACTCACAGCTGACCGTTTGCGCCAGGATCAGTGAACATGAAATACAGAAGCACTACTGCACCTTTAATAATAATCTAACAAGTCTAGTGTGGATAAGATAGTAGGAATCGAGAATAAAGACAACCAGGTACTCAATAACACCATGCTTAAGATGGATGTATTGGGACGAAAGGAGTAAATATAATAGTTTTACAGCAAATGACAACACAACGCATTTACATCGACCGTTTAAGGGCGGATGACAAAAAGAGATAGCTTGCGTCGAGATCGGTGAAACAGAGTTATCCAGGGGAACGACTATTCCTTTAGTCATCGAGATGACCAAGAGAAAGAGAGAGATAGATAGAGAGATAGATAGATAGATAGATAGATAGATAGATAGATAGATAGATAGATAGATAGATAGATAGATAGATAGATAGATAGATAGATAGATAGATAGATAGATAGATAGATAGATAGATAGATAGATAGATAGATAGATAGATAGATAGATAGATAGATAGATAGATAGATAGATAGATAGATAGATAGATAGATAGATAGATAGATAGATAGATAGATAGATAGATAGATAGATAGATAGATAGATAGATAGATAGATAGATAGATAGACAGATAGACAGATAGACAGATAGACAGATAGACAGATAGACAGATAGATAGATAGATAGATAGATAGATAGATAGATAGATAGATAGATAGATAGATAGATAGATAGATAGATAGATAGATAGATAGATAGATAGATAGATAGATAGATAGATAGATAGATAGATAGATAGATAGATAGATAGATAGATAGATAGATAGATAGATAGATAGATAGATAGATAGATAGATAGATAGATAGATTCAGACACTCTATTGCGTTCTCCACGTCCTCGTGTGTAGTAAACTCTCACAATCCAGAAATGAACAAAACAAAAATCCTGCCAACATTTCACTACCCGATTAAAGCTGTATGAATTTGGCAACGGTGAATCGTGATAAAAAATGATCTCTTGTCCCCAACAGACCGGTTCACTAAACCACCGTCCTACAGAGGGGCTCAACAAGTAAGCCCCTGTCTTATACCAAGCGGCAAAACGGGCACTCTGCAAAAAAAAAAAATATGCATTCCAACGTTGTGCTACCAATGCCGGACTTGGACCATGGACTCAAGACCAATAAGAAAAATAACCACTACCCAGACGAAATGTATTAGACGAATGACAGGAAACAGCTTGAAAGATAAGATCAGAAATGAAGACCTGGGAAGAAAGCTAGGAATAATTCCCGCAATAGAGTACATTTGAGGTGCGAGTGGCCGTTCCTGTATAGTGCAGAAACATGGACATTAAACAAGAAAACAGAACAGAAAATTGAAGCCTTTGAAATGTGGATTTATAGAAGAATAGGTAGAACTGGATTGAAAGAAAAGAAAACAAACGATGAAGTCTTAAAACAACTTAAAATAAAAAAGAGAACTACTAAATACAATGGAATTATGCTACTATCAGTGCCAGGAAAAATATTAGGCAGAATCATTCTGGAGAGACTAAAAGAGGCTATAGAGAAACACTTGAGAGATGAACAAGCAGGTTTTAGGAAGAACAGATCATGTGCTGATCAAATAACTACTCTACGTATAATAGTTGAACAAAGTTTAGAACTAAAATCCCCATTTTATATTGGATTCATAGATTACGAAAAGGCATTTGATAGTTTAGACAGAAGAATGCTTTGGAAGTTGCTGAGTCATTATGGAATCCCCATAAAGTTTATTAACCTGATAAAAACAATGTATGAAGGAACAAAATGTAGTGTGGTGCATGAAGGACAGCTTACAGAAGCATTTGAAATAAGAACAGGAGTAAGGCAAGGATGCCTTCTGTCTCCATTTCTCTTTCTACTGGCCATAGATTGGATTATGAAAATAACTCAAAACAACAGAAATGGGATCCAGTGGTCACTGACCAAACAACTTGATGATTTAGACTTTGCTGATGACATAGCTCTCCTATCACACAGCCACCAACAGATGCAAGATAAAATGGGTATATTAGATGAGAGATCACAACAGCTAGGACTAAAGATTAATAGAGATAAGACCAACATTATGAGAATTAATGCAGTTGGCAATAACCAAATAAAACTAGGAGAAATACCTCTACTAGACGTACAATCTTATATATATCTGGGCAGTAATATAGATAAAGAGGGAGGAACAGAAAACGATACCAAAATAAGGATATCAAAAGCAAGAGGAGCTTTCATTGCACTGGGAAACATATGGAAATCCAAAGAAATTAGGCTAAATACAAAAATACAAATTTTCAACTCCAATGTTAAGTCGGTTCTATTATATGGCTGTGAAACATGGAGAATAACAAAATTGACAATCACGAAGGTACAGACTTTCATTAATGGATGCTTGCGCAGAATAAAGGGATGGAAATGGCAGGACAAAGTCACAAACGTGGAATTATGGAAATGTACCGGTCAAATACCAGTGGATAAAGAAATACAGCGAAGACGATGGCGATGGATAGGACACACACTACGGAAACCAACTGAGAGTATTACACAACAGGCCCTTTTTGGAATCCCCAGGGGAAAAGACAAAGAGGAAGACCAAGGAATTCTTGGAGAAGACAGATTGAAGCAGAGATGAAGATGATGGGGAAGACATGGAATGATCTTAAAAGAATTGCAAAAAACAGAACGACTTGGAAAGTGTTTGTTGAAGACCTATGCTCCACTGGGAGCTAAAAGGTAGAAGAAGACTAAATACAATTAAGACAAGACAAATTAAATTTTTGGGGCATGTTAAAAGACACAACAGCCTACTAAAAGTAATATTGGATGGGAAAATACAAGGTAAAAGAGGCAGAGGCAGACCAAGACTAACATGGACGAGTAACATCAAAAGATGGACAAGTCAATCTATGACAGCCTGTACCATCAAACCAAGAAACAGAGAAGAATGGCGATCCATGGTAGCCAACCTTCGTTGCAGAGAAAGCGCTCGATGATGATGATGATGATGATGTAGCCGTGCGGCTAAAACCACTGTTCCGCTGGTTGAAAAGCTGACGTACGGTGTTCGAAGCCCGCGGTAGACAGAAAGGATTTTTTCTATCGGGGGTGAAATAAAAATCCTGAGTCTCACACCTAGTGGCGACTGCATGACCAAGCGCCTTTATTCCTCTGGTTCTGTTGTAAGCCACCCCGACATACACCAGCAATGTTACTATGTGACGGTAAGATAGTTTTTTTTTTTTTTTAAATTATAGAATACATAAAAAAGAACAAATAAAATGGTTTGACCACGAGGTAAAAAAAATGTAAAGTGCACCCGTCATGCCTAGTGGCGTATAGGGAATATGGTGATAGTGACCATAAATTTTACAGATCTTCGGCACGTGATTTTTGGGGTAATGTGGTCGGTATTACGCCCGTGCCGCTTTACTTTCCCAGAAAAAAATTCGGTACCCATTAAAGCCTGGGTGAACCCGGAAGCCGTCGGTTGGGATCGAACCCTACCTCTTGTCCTTTGTAGTCCAGTTCACTAACCACTGAGCTATCTTGGCTCCCTTGTTTGGCCACGTGATAATACATAAAAATCAAAACAAAACACAATGAGCCTTCTACAAACGTAGCAAAAACACCAGACTTTATGGGTCGACCACGAAAAAGATGGATTATGGAATATTAGAAACTCTAGGAAACATAACAGAAACAGAGGTCACTGAATCTCCCCTCGACACTGACAGACAAATAAGGAAGGTAAGAAGTCTGTCATATGGTGTAAATAGGACAATGGGAACACACTATGAATTTGTTCCCCCAAAGTGTCAATTTATACAATCAAATCTAAAGATAACAGCGACGTTAGTGGTATTTCCAGAACGTATATCGGTCTATTGTAGCGCACAAAAGCCATGAGAAATAGAATAGGCAACTATTTATTTTCGTGCAAGCAGTGAACCGATAAGTGAGATACCACGCAAATATGAAGTCATCTGTTGTTATTTTCCCCGTTATCTCACGTTTAGGTGTTGTTTTTCTGATCAAAACGAAAATATGTGTATTTCTCTATCTCTCACTTTAAAACATGAATAATGTAGAAATACAATAGGGGAAGTGGGTGGCCTAGTAGTTTGGAGTTCTTGTGTTCCTGTGAAGTAGAAGCAGGTTCGCATCCACCCACGATAACAATTTTAAAAATAGTTAAATACATTATCAACGAGAAAGTAAAGTAATTGACCTGTACACCACTTAGCAACTAAATTTGTAGCGCGGCCTTTATTTTCCAACACCCAAAAAACATCCCCATTCATGTTTCTGCTATATCCTGAGAAATATAATGACTACAGAATACATGTTCATTGTTTCAAAAATAGAACTATAATGAGCGGAGACCGAAGTTTATCACTTTAGTTTTTCTAATTATTCTCTCTTCTTTCTCAATTTATTATACTATCTTTTCTCTCCACATCCATCCATCCATCCATACACACACCCACACGCATACCTACATTCGCATACACATACATACACACATATACACACATATACACACATATATACATAATGATACCTGTTATTGTCTCCGATGTGTTTAATCTTTCTTGTCCACATCTCAAATGCCACTCGTCTAATTAGAAAACTGGTCACAAACACAACATGACTAAATGTACCACTCGATGGCAATCGATTTTGATGCAAATAATAACACAGCTGGAACATCTAGAACAAAAACACCCACCACAGAGATATATTCTATTCTATTCTATTCTATTCTATTCTATTCTATTCTATTCTATTCTATTCTATTCTATTAATGGAATCAGCTTCATTGCAGTCGGGTCATCCCTATATCCGCTCCAACGTCCGTTCCAGCATTTCTCGAAGTGTATGCAGACTGATTGTTCATGTAAGGTAGACACATCTGCTTTCCCCACTTAGCAATACGGATCAACGAGGCCCCTTTTCTAGTTTTAGACTTCTGGAAATGATCGCGGTTAGGTCGTCGATGTTTTCATCAAACTTATCGCGTGGAGCTGATTTCCAGTGATCTTCTCAGTACTTAAGAGGTAGGGTTCAATCCCAACCGATGGCTTCCGGTTCACCCAACCTTTAATGGGCACCGGATTTTTTTCTGGGAAAGTAAAACAGCACGGGCGTAATACCGACCACATTACCCCAAAAATCAAGTGCCGAGAGTCTGTAAAATTTATGGTCACTAACACCATATTCCTTATGTGAATTACATAGTACCACTTGGCGTGATGGGGGTACTTTAGTTTTGCAGTTTCTCAGTTCTTAATTCCAAGAGAACATGCCATCGTGAGTGATTTCCATTTGGTGTGATGAAGGTCATCCGGAATAGTCGCCTGAACAGTTCGGAGGACGACACTGTACCCCGCAAGGAAAACTCTTAGGCTATCTCCATGACGTAGATATAAATGAGATCACTATTCGACAAGAAAAGAATTGAAATAAACGGTATCAACATAAAGAAATTGCGATATGCGGATGATACAGTCTTAATATCAGAGATAGAGAATGAGCTACAAGAAATCATAGATATATATAATAGTAAAAGAAAGCAACAAGAAAGGTCTCAGTCTGAATAGTAAGAAAACAGAAGTAATGGTTATATCGAAGAAACAATTATCACCTCACCATCATGCAGCATCAAAATAAACAAGACAAATCTGAAACAAGTGCAACGTTTGAAATACTTGGGCACAGTGATAACATCAGATGGAAGATGCAACACAGAAATAAAAAGCAGAATAGCTCTGGCGAACATAATATTTCAGAAAATGAAAAACATCTTATGAAATAAATTTATGTCAATAGAAATGAGAAAGAGAGTCCATCTGTGCTATTTAGAATCAATTCTGACCTATGGAAGTGAATCATGGACAGTAAAGAAACATCTCAAGAGTCGTTTAGAGGCTGCAGAGATGTGATTTCTCAGAAAAATGTTGAAAGTTACCTGAACAGCTAAAAAAAAAACCAATGAGGAAATTCTCAGAGAGGCCAACACAAAAAGAGAGCTCATGAAAAGCATAAGAAAGAAACAATTAACATTGTTCGGATACGTCATGAGAATAGGAAAGTTGGAATACTTGGTTACAACTAGAGAAATACAGGAATAGAGAGATCGAGAACGAGAAAGAGAGAAAATACTAAATAGCGGTGTGTCATGGCATGGTAAACAGTCAACAACAGAACTGATGCAATGCAAGAAGATTGTGAAGCACAAGATCGCCCACGCCGACTGGTATGACACATGATGATGATAGAAAAAATCCTTTCTGTCTACCTTGTGTTTCGAACACCGTACGCTGGCTTTTCACTCAGCGAAATAGTGGATTCTCATAAACAAATAACGTTTATTTAATTGTTCATGCTGTCCTCTTTTATGACCGATTGTTTTATCAAGATGAAAACTAACAGAAATAATTTGAAAGACACTTAATTACAAACAATCATGCTCCCCAAACATGTAATGAACAGAGAAGACACTTGTTGTCATCACTAGTACCATTCCGGGACGAGCTCTACTGTGATGACACCAACCTTGAGCAGACGAATGCTTTCTTTGAAAACATTAATCTTGACGTCTAGAGGTGCACACAACATAAGAAAAAGTGATATTCTTGAGTGACCTCAAGTTAAGATACAATAAATAAACAATATAGGCCATCATATATAATTATATATGAAATTTAATAATATAAATAATCTAAAGTATGTTGATGATACAGTCTTAATCGCTTTGAGTGAAAATGAGTTACAAGAAATGCTAGACATTATAGTGAAAGAAAGCAAAATAAAAGATTCAGCCACAATAGCAAAAAGACAAAAGCAATGGTAGCAACAAAGAAAAGTGCATTACTGCAATGCACAATAAAGACGAGTGGGAAAATATTTAAACTGGTAAATTAATTTAAATATTTGGGAACAATGTTAACCTAAGACGGTAAATGTACAACGGAGGTGAGAAGTAGAATGGCTCACGCAAAAGCAGCTTTCCAACAAAATGAGGAAGATACTATGCAATACATTTTTGACAATAGAAACAAGAAAAAGAGTTCTTAAATGTTATGTTGAGCCAGTCTTAATATAAGGATGTGAATCATGGACAATAGGACAACAGGCAAGAAAATCAATAGAGGCTGTAGAAATGTGGTTTTACAGAAGAATGTTGAGAATACCAAGGACAGCTAAGAAGAGTAATGAAAACGTTCTGAAAGAGGTCAAAGCAAAAAGAGAGATAATTTCCAATATTAGGAAGAAACAATCATATTTTTTTGGCCATGTAATGAGAAGAGAACAACTGGAATATATTGTAACAACTGGAAAAATTGAGGGACGAAGAGATAGAGGGAAGCAAAGAGAAAAAATAACAGACAGCTTAAGAGAATGGCTTGGTAGAAGTCAACAACAGAAATAATAAATTGCTGCCGAGATCGAAAGTTGTGGAGAGACATGATCACCTACGCCAGCTGGTAAGGTACTTGATGATGACGATGATGATATATGTGAAAAATACAATTAAGTTACATTGAATATAACATATCACAATTCGCGTGTGCATAATTTACAAATACAATGTAGACATATACACCGTGTGCTTACTTTCCGTCTCAAAATTCATTATCTATATATAGCTGTCTATTGTAACCTTCAAAAAATATGTAACTAACAAACATGGCATGAATGTACAACATGTGTGACAACATATATCATCCAGGCAATTTCACACACTAGGTGTTGGGCATATATCTACACATTTAAAGGTCACTCAAACAGATAGTTACTATATGATCATCCAATGAATCTGGCCCATAAAATTTGCTCTTTCTCATCTGCAGTTGGGTATAATCATCACCAATATTATTATTATCATTACCATCATTACCATTATTATTATCATTATTATCATTTCCATTACTATTATCATTACCATCATTACCATTATTATTATCATTATTATCATTTCCATTACTATTATCATTACCATCATTACCATTATTATTATCATTATTATTATCAGCATTATTTTCATCATCATTATTTTTATTATTACTATTATTATCATTATTATCATCATTATTATTATCCTTGTTTTCATCGTTATTATTATCATTATTTTTATTATTATTATTTTAATAGAAAAAAGACGAGAGTAGGTTTTATATTTTCACTTTTGATTCCTTTTTTTCTGTCATTCACTCGATGACAATTAAAAGAATTAATTGTCCTCTTTGTCATCTCCCCTTAGAAGTGTGTAGATGCGTTGTGTTGTGGTTTGTAGTAAGTAAAAAAAAAGTAAAGAGCTCCCGTCACGCCAAGTGGCGTATAGGGAATATGGTGTTAGTAACCATGCATTTTACAGACCTTCAGCACATGATTTTTGGGGTAATGTGGTCGGTATTACGCCCGTGTGGCTTTACTTTCCCAGAAAAAAAATTCGGTACCCATTTAAGGCTGGGTGAATCCGGAAGCCGTCAGTTGGGATCGAACGCTACCCCTTGTCCTTTGTGGTCAAGTTCACTAAATACTGAGCTATCGCGACTCCGTGGTTTGTAGTAGAGGAGTGATCCTTTCGGCCCAATACATTCGACTTCAGCTCATCATTTTTTTCAATACTGGATCGCCTTCCCTTTTCGATCGCTACTCGCTTGGCCAGACTAGATTAGTTAGTAAGTTTCCAGAGGCACCGCGTATAGGTGGAGTAGGGTCTGAGTAGTTCTGGCTCGATTCTAGCGCAAGCCATCAGCTATGACATCCATCGCTGAGAGCTTCCAGCTTTGTTGCTGCTGTTGTTCAAGCAAGATCGGCACATCAACTACTTGTACATGTGGACAGGCACCCCAGACTGCCGAACACATACTTCAAGACTGCACTGAATATAGTAGACTGAGGAAAATCCATTGGCACATAGATACAACACTACAGACAAAACTATATGGGCCACTGCAAGAATTACAAAAGACAGTAAAATTCATACAGGAAACGACATTGCTGATATAGACAATACTTCGAGCGAACGAAAGATAGATAGTTGCTGCTGTCTGGCGTCTTGCTTCCACTTTTTATTGAAGACCGTGGATTTGTTCTGGAATTGAATGCTCTTCAGTCAAACAAATGCATTATGGGAGATTAAAAACACCCCCCCCCCCCACACACACACAGAGCGAGATAAATTGATACTTGGATAGAAAATAATGATGGCCAATCCAATTACTGTCGCCCAGTGCGACAGTTTAAGCAACGTGATATTCCTAGTGGGTAAGAAAAGTTTATTAAAAACCCGAGTACGAGATTAATGTAGTACAAAAAGACTGCGCGCATAAAATAACGTTGACTACAAATCGCTGCTGCCTTGGGGGGAAGGTTGACGATAAACAGTAGCTAGGGAAGCAGTCCCAAACATAAGTTAGCTAGACAGTTATAGAGGCGACAAATCGCAAAGTAAGACGCTATGCAAATAGCGCTGCAAACGTGTGGGACGAGAAAAAACATAAAACATTTTTTCATTTTGTTGTTGTTTGGATCACCACCACTGCACACCGAATGAATTCATAGGCGCTCAGATTATCTATCTATCTATCTATCTATCTAATCTATCTATCTATCTATCTATCTATCTATCTATCTATCTATCTATCTATCTATCTATCTATCTATCTATCTATCTATCTATCTATCTATCTATCTATCTATCTATCTATCTATCTATCTATCTATCTATCTATCTATCTATCTATCTATCTATCTATCTATCTATCTATCTGTCTATCTGTCTATCTGTCTGTCTGTCTGTCTGTCTGTCTGTCTGTCTGTCTGTCTGTCTATCTAGCTACCTATCTACCTATCTACCTATCTACCTAACTACCTACCTGCCTACCTACATACCTACATACCTACATACCTACCTACCTCCCTACCTGCCTGCCTGCCTGCCTGCCTACCTGCCTACTTACCAACCTATCTATTTATCTTCCTTGCCTGCCTGTCTGCCTGCCTGCCTGCCTGCCTGTCTGTCTGTCTGCCTGCCTGCCTGCCTGCCTGTCTGTCTGTCTGCCTGCCTGCCTGCCTGCCTGTCTGTCTGTCTGTCTGTCTGTCTGCCTGCCTGCCTGTCTGTCTGTCTGCCTGCCTGTCTGTCTGCCTGCCTGTCTGTCTGTCTGTCTATATTCATTATCGCCATTTTAACAATTTAATAAATTATTAAACAATGAATATTTGTTTCTTCTCTGTTTTAAATGTAATATTTAAATTATATTATTTATTTGATTTCTTTTTTTTTTTACGACATTTACAAATCAAACCGATAGCGCTAGAAATAATGTGGCTTTAAATCAAACGAAGCTCAGTGAACTGGGCTACACAGGACAAGAGGTAGGGTTCGATCCCTACCGACGGCTTCCGGGTTCACCAAGCCTGAAATAAGTACCTGATTTTTATCAGGGAAAGTAAAGCGGCACGACGTAATACAGACCACATTATCCTAAAAATCATGTGCCGAAGGTCTATAAAATGTATGGTCACTAACACCATACTCCCTATACGCCAGTTGGCGTGACAGGGGCACTTTACTTTTTTTTTTTTTTTCTTTTACATGAAAAGAAGATAAGGAATGAACTCATAGAGCCAGCAATCAAACAAGAAATATGTAGAACAGTGGTTGGTGGTGAACTGGTCTTTCAAAAACAAGAGCTCGAGTTTCATCGCGATAACCAAACTTAGAATATTCAACTCAAACATATTATCAAAACTTACCTTCGCATAGCAAAATGTTACAACTTCTCAATATTCCTGTATAAGTAAAGTACCCCCCGTCACGCCAAGTGGCGTATAGGGAAATATGGTGTTAGTGACCCTATATTTTACAGACCTTCAGCACATGATTTTTGGGGTAATGTGGTAATGTGGCCCGTGCTGCTTTACTTTCCCAGAAAAAATCCGGTACCCAATTAAGGCTGGGTGAACCCGGAGCCGTCGGTTGGGATCGAACCCTACCCCTTGTCCGTAGTAGTCCAGTTCACTAACCACTGAGCTATCGCGGCTCCCACTAATTTTTAGGGAATTAGTAAAACCCAGGTGTCCTCGCCAGGGTACGAACCCCGGCTGTTGCCGTGGTAAGCCAACCGCCTATCGATTGCGCTAACGGACACATATTCCTGTATGGTGCAGAAATATGGACATTTAGACCAGAAAACAGAACAGAAAATTGAAGCCTTTGAAATGTGGATCAATAGAAGAATATGTAGAATTGGATGGAAAGAAAAGAAAATAAACGATGACGTTTTAAAACAACTAAAACTGAAAAGAGAACAACTAAACACAATTAGAACAAGACAAATGACATTTTTGGGGCATGTTAAAAGACACAACAGCCTAATAAAAGTAATATTGGAAGGTAAAATACAAGGTAAAAGAGGCAGAGACAGACCAAGACTAACATGGACGAGTAACATCAAAAGATGGACAAGTCAGCCTATGACAATCTGCACCATCAAAGCAAGAGACAGAGTGGAATGGCGCTCCATGGTAGCCAAACTTCGATGCGGAGACGGCACTCAATGATGATCATGATGACATACGCATATGAAAGCTGAAAAAGAACAAAGCATATTGAGAGAAAACTAAATTATTTCGAAGACAAATGCACAAGAAGAATACTTTGTGTACAATTGAATTAATTCAAGACAAACTTTGGGATAAGAGAAATGACTATGCAACCAACGATACCATCTGTAATTAGGAAGAGAAGATAAAGAAATATGTCGAATATGTGCTGAAAAGAGACAACAAGATAATCTCAAACAGGTCCTTCTATGTGAAACATCATGATTCGGAAAAGACCCAGAAGACCCGGAGAGATAATAAAAAAAAAACACTTATAAGAGAAGCAAAGTTGGCAGGCATAGACTCATTACATAAGATTGAACATCTCGCCAAGAACAGAGATGGATGGTGAAAAACATTAGGAGCCCTACGTGACGTCTAGCGGCGCGGGGAGGAACAAGATCAAGATTCGATTTCTAGGTTCACCCAGCCTTAAATGGGTACCACAACTTTTTTATATTCTAGGAGAGAAAGACGGCACTGGCGTAAGCTATGAGCACAAATATCCTTCAATATCTCGATAGTTTGACAGATGTGCAGAAACAAGTTATTTTGTTCTCTAACGGGGTTCTTCTTTTTGACGTTTTTACGTGAATACTTTGTGTTTGTAAAGAAATGTTTAGAGGGTGAAATACTTTGTGTTTGTAAAGAAATGTTTAGAGGGTGAAATACTTTGTGTTTGTAAAGAAATGTTTAGAGGGTGAAATACTTTGTGTTTGTAAAGAAATGTTTAGAGGGTGAAATACTTTGTGTTTGTAAAGAAATGTTTAGAGGGTGAAATACTTTGTGTTTGTAAAGAAATGCTCAGAGAGTGAAATACTTTGTGTTTGTAGTTTGTATGCTAAAAGTTGGCTTAACAAGAATGCAGTTATATTGAAAATGAAAGAATTATCACAACAGCATTTGGGAGCCACTGACAAAAAAAAACAACGGTTTAACATAAGAATATTGAGGAAACCAACAGAAAAACAAGAGCTCGAGTTTCATCGCGATAACCAAACTTAGAATATTCAACTCAAACATATTATCAAAACTTACCTTCGCATAGCAAAATGTTACAACTTCTCAATATTCCTGTATAAGTAAAGTACCCCCGTCACGCCAAGTGGCGTATAGGGAAATATGGTGTTAGTGACCCTATATTTTACAGACCTTCAGCACATGATTTTGGGGGAAATGTGGTCGGTATTACGCCCGTGCTGCTTTACTTTCCCAGAAAAAATCCGGTACCCAATTAAGGCTGGGTGAACCCGGAGCCGTCGGTTGGGATCGAACCCTACCCCTTGTCCGTAGTAGTCCAGTTCACTAACCACTGAGCTATCGCGGTTCCCACTAATTTTTAGGGAATTAGTAAAACCCAGGTGTCCTCGCCAGGGTACGAACCCCGGCTGTTGCCGTGGTAAGCCAACCGCCCATCGATTGCGCTAACCGGACACATATTCCTGTATGGTGCAGAAATATGGACATTTAGACCAGAAAACAGAACAGAAAATTGAAGCCTTTGAAATGTGGATCAATAGAAGAATATGTAGAATTGGATGGAAAGAAAAGAAAATAAACGATGACGTTTAAAACAACTAAAACTGAAAAGAGAACAACTAAACACAATTAGAACAAGACAAATGACATTTTTGGGGCATGTTAAAAGACACAACAGCCTAATAAAAGTAATATTGGAAGGTAAAATACAAGGTAAAAGAGGCAGAGACAGACCAAGACTAACATGGACGAGTAACATCAAAAGATGGACAAGTCAGCCTATGACAATCTGCACCATCAAAGCAAGAGACAGAGTGGAATGGCGCTCCATGGTAGCCAAACTTCGATGCGGAGACGGCACTCAATGATGATCATAATGACATACGCATATGAAAGCTGAAAAAGAACAAAGCATATTGAGAGAAAACTAAATTATTTCGAAGACAAATGCACAAGAAGAATACTTGTGTACAATGGAATTAATTCAAGACAAACTTTGAGATAAGAGAAATGACTATGCAACCAATGATACCATCTGTAATTAGGAAGAGAAGATAAAGAAATATGTCGAATATGTGCTGAAAAGAGACAACAAGATAATCTCAAAACAGGTCCTTCTATGTGAAACATCATGATTCGGAAAAAGACCCAGAAGACCCGGAGAGATAATTAAAAAAAAAACACTTATAAGAGAAGCAAAGTTGGCAGGCATAGACTCATTACATAAGATTGAACATCTCGCCAAGAACAGAGATGGATGGTGAAAAACATTAGGAGCCCTACGTGACGTCTAGCGGCGCGGGGAGGAACAAGATCAAGATTCGATTTCTAGGTTCACCCAGCCTTAAATGGGTACCACAACTTTTTTATATTCTAGGAGAGAAAGACGGCACTGGCGTAAGCTATGAGCACAAATATCCTTCAAATATCTCGATAGTTTGACAGATGTGCAGAAACAAGTTATTTTGTTCTCTAACGGGGTTCTTCTTTTTGACGTTTTTACGTGAATACTTTGTGTTTGTAAAGAAATGTTTAGAGGGTGAAATACTTTGTGTTTGTAAAGAAATGTTTAGAGGGTGAAATACTTTGTGTTTGTAAAGAAAATGTTTAGAGGGTGAAATACTTTGTGTTTGTAAAGAAATATTTAGAGGGTGAAATACTTTGTGTTTGTAAAGAAATGTTTAGAGGGTGAAATACTTTGTGTTTGTAAAGAAATGTTTAGAGGGTGAAATACTTTGTGTTGTAAAGAAATGTTTAGAGGGTGAAATACTTTGTGTTTGTAAAGAAATGCTCAGAGAGTGAAATACTTTGTGTTTGTAGTTTGTATGCTAAAAGTTGGCTTAACAAGAATGCAGTTATATTGAAAATGAAAGAATTATCACAACAGCATTTTGGAGCCACTGACAAAAAAAAACAACGGTTTAACATAAGAATATTGAGGAAACCAACAGAAAAACGGTTTAACATAAGAATATTGAGGAAACCATAGAAACACTGTTTAATATAAGAATTTTGAGAAAACCACACACACACACACACAAACTGTTAAACATAAGAATATTGAGGAAACCACAGAAAAAGTGGTTAAACGTAAGAATATTGAGGAAACCACAGAAAAAGTGGTTAAACATAAGAATATTGAAGAAACCACAGAAACCTGGTTTGCCAGCACCCGGTCAATTTAAATATGATGGTTACCAGCGCCACTATAAGACCAAATGAGGGTTGCCAGCGCCCGAGAAAGAGAAAAATAGCGCTCCCTAAACTGCAGTTATTGTTTTAAATCTATTAATACTTCTTCTATTTTCCTTTCAAATTTAATGCCCATAATAATTTTTATCATTGAGCCGACCCTAAAGCGCCCCCACACGGCTGTACTTGTTACAAGACACGCAGTCTATTAAAGTGCACTTTCTTGTCCGCGGAAAACAATTTTTCTAGACCCTGTCTAGAAATCATCTCGTGGAATCAAAAAAAGCTATAAAAACATCAGCTAGTTATCAACATCATCATGACCGGGGTAATTCACCTGACAAAACACGACATCAGGGAAACGAACTCAGGCCAACACACCACCTACAGTTAATATCGCAATGTCTTAGGATAACTCTGTTACGATAAATGTCTCAAAATAACCACCCTTGAAATTGTTAGCGTTGATATCCTCAAAGGCAGTGGTTACCAAGCTGTTTACACTCGCATCTCCATCTGCGCATTGTATATCGGCGGCTCCCTCATGGCAGTACATCATCATCAGGCCACATGTCCTTTTGTTATAGTGTGACTCAGTCATGGGCGATAATGGAAGAATAGAAGAATATGACGATAGACAGAAGAATAAAAGAATGATGCGATGACGATGTGAGGTAGGATAGTTTTAGGCGGCGTAGAAAAAGACAATCTTCAGAGGATTAGCAAGGAGACGTTAAGTCTACCCAACTCAGTCGCTGAGTCGTAATCAACTTGAAGATTACCAGTGAAAGACGCACAGATGTCAGTCTGAAGCTTGTAAGTTATGTAACGCGACGAAGGGGCGATAAGCTCCAGTCGCGCAGGTGTGGACACGGAGTAGAGTAGCACTAAGACTAGACCGGAAACTCTTATATCGGCAGACGCTTGAAGTCCAGAGAAGACCTGAGATGAAAGCGGACAATTAAACTGCCCCGCGTAAACAAAGGGCCAAGGGAGGAGTTATGTTGTAGGTTTTTAGTTGTGGAAAAAGGTTTGAGAAGATTGACAGGTTGTCGATTAAAGCAATAAGACTATGGACATGGTCAAGAAAGGCGGAGTTAAGAAGTAGTGACGGTCAACAGACGTAGGTTAGGCTTTATCAGTGGTCGGGGGGTGTGGTCACGGGGACTTAACGCTGAGACCCTGGGAACTAGAGATGCCCAGAATGCTTTGGCGAGGGGCAGTAGCTAGAGAACACTAAGAAGCCAGGGCTTGACTGAAACGGACGGTCGGCCAGAGACTCAGAGACATTCAGCTACAGTCGGCCAGTCTCAGTGAGACTTTACTGAACTTGAAACAAGAACTTAAGTTAGACTTATACTATTGAAATAATTCGTTTAGAGGATTGGTGATACGTATGGACTTAGATGTATAATAGTTGAAGGAAGTCCAACTGTGTAACTATGAGTCGAGTCAAGATACTAGTTCCTCAGAACTATCAGATAGAGACATGCAGATATTAACAAAGAACACTATACGGTCAACAAAGTTACTGACGGACAAAAGTTATTTGACAATTCATCATCGCCGATAGGCTATGTCAAATAACGACATTTTGTAAAACCACACACATGAAGTCACTAAAAACTGTTTATACTTGTTCAAAAGGATGATGAGTTATATGTGTGTGTCGATGAAAGAACAAGTAGTAAGTTACAAAGAAATCAGATAGAGACCCTGCAATATTATATTACTTTCTGTTGCCGTGACGCAGGATTTTATTCTTTTAAAGAAGGACCTGGAAAAAAAAAAAGTAAGAATTTTCTCTTAACCAACTCTGACGTCCATCTACGCACTTCCAGCGTAAACCTACGCACTTCCAGCGTAAACCTACATACTTACAGCAACGAGTGCCACCGAGCAGCCAAGAAATTATATGAAAAACACTATATTTACTATACAGAACACATTGTGAAAAAAAACACTAGAGAAGCTGTCAGTTCGCGACTTTTTACTATTCCGGAGGTGAAAGATTATTGTGTTTGAAATAAATGTGAAATGCATCGGAGAGCAAAGATAAACAGAGAACCTTATGCCTTATGTGAAAACTGATGTCCACTTGAGAACCTGAAAAAGACTAAGTAGTTAGTTAATTTATTGTTTTAAATTAGTATATTATTGTGTAGTTGTTAGGATGTTACATAAGTGTGTTAGGTATTCCAGGACTTCAGAAGCATGTAAGTTGGGTTTTTCTTATATATTTTAGAGATTCATTTGGTATGTTTGAACAATGTTAGTATGAAGTAAATAAGTTTTTTTTCTTGAGTGTTAGTGGAAGAAAGTAGAAATTCTTTGACTGATCTAAACGTGTGTGCGTGTGTGAGTTGCTAGCGAATAAGTTCATTGTTAATTAATTAATTATCAAGATGAAGAGAGGCATGACTCCCACGTTGCAGACCCTGCAAGAAATTAGTAGAGTCATCACCGGTTTAGAAAATAGTTTTAGACAGCAAGAAGTGAGTGCCAGTATCTCAAATTACTCTGGCGATCCATCCAAGTTCAGACAATGGATGGCAGAAATTGAAAAGTATGCTCTCATTTTTCCTATAAATGAGGAAGACAAGAAATTAATAGCTTTTAAAACAAGTAGAGGCGAAGTATCTGACTTCATCCAGAGAAGGCTAAAGAATGAACCTTCAAGCACATGGAAGTCCCTCCAGATAGATTTAAAAACTAGGTATGCTGCTGTAGGAGATGCCTACACTGCTTTCATACTTTTGAGGAAGTTTAAACAAAAAGAGGAGAAACAATAACTGCTTACAGTAATAGACTTTTAGAGCTAGCAGAGGAATCTGGTTTAGATACTGACAGTTTTGGTAGACAATTAATAGAGACTTTTATAGATGGACTAATATCCACAGATCTAAAACTACACTTAGCGAGGCTGAACCCTGAGACGCTAGATGAAGCGATTAATATCTCTATTAAAGAAATCGGGTTCATGAAGAAATTGAATTTAAACCTACCTGAAGAAAGCCCAACCATCAGTGAATGGTTTATAAAAGAAAAATAGTAGAAACGCCTAGGGAAGTTAATCAAGCGAGTAATAGATGGAGAAATAAGGGACGACTAGGTGAAATGAGTAAAGAAATATATGCAGTGAGAAGGGAAACAAGGCATTTTCACGGAAGAAGATTACCACCCCAGGAATCTAGGTGGAGATGGAAGGACAAAAGACAAACTGCTGGACGTAAGAGCTATGAAATAAATAGTGTAGACAGGATTGAAATGAATAAAGTGAATTGTAAATCAAAAGTTTGGGCACAGCATGTTAATCAAACACCCAGGCGTGGTTGGCAAGATCCCTCTGGAGTCAAAGAGAAGCGCGCAACCAAGCACGTGGATGCGAGAACGACCAAGTGGTCCAAATCAAACGGCCCAAACATCAAGACAAACAGGCTGTCTAGCCTGAAACAAAACAAATAATCAGAAAGGAGAAGGAATTAGAGGGAATGGAACAGAATTTAGAAGATAAGTCGAGTCATGCGATCAGTAATAAAAATGAATGTATGTTAGTGAGAATTAAAGAGACTGAGGACAGAATGATCGACAGTGCTATACAAACAGAAGGTACGGATAGAGAAGTATTAGTGACACAGGTAAGCTGCGCACAAACACAGACTGTAGAGGTTAGAGGACAAACTAAACAAACGATAAAATAACACAAACGAGGGAGGTGAAGAAACAATTTAGAGACGCCTGTGTGGCTACAAACATCCTAGAAGATGTGATATCAAGAAAAGATGCCGAGATAAGAATTATGGAAAAGAGAAGTGAAAGAGATGAGTTGATGCTGTTAGAGCTGAAAGACAAAGTAGATAGGCTAGAGTGCAAAAACAAGTGTCTAAAAACAAGAATTAAAGAGCTTGAAGCACTTGAAGAACAAAAGGCTGAGACTGACAGACACAGTGTATGTATGAGTCGAGAAGTCGATGAGATGAAAGCACAGAATAGCCAACTTTTAGGTGAAGTCAAAGTGTCCAAGGATTTAGTTGTAACTTTAAGAAAGGAGAAATCAGAAGTAGATGACAAAGTAAAGAACCTAATACGAGAGAAGTCTGACTTAGAGGAAGAGGTAGCGTCTCTAAGGCGAAAGAAAACTACAGAAAATTTGAAGAAGGAAAACGAAAAATGGAAACTTGATAGGATAGAACGCAACAGTGATACAAATAGTGTAGAGGTTGTAAGTAAAAGTGCTGAGAAGAAAATTAACGAACTTGCAGTGTTTCATGCATTAGAGAAAGCAGCTGATAAATATGCGCGTGAAATGGACAAGGAATTAGAGGATATGGCAGATGGGGTAAAAGGTAGCAAGAAACGTCCTGAAACTGACAGATTGCCTACAATACGAGAAAGGAGGGTGCTGCCATAAATAAAGAGTTTGAAAAAAAACAGATAGAAAAGGCTGAGCAAGTGAAATTTTGGCCTTTGGGAACCCCAGAACGCGATTCCATTATCGCTGAAAGAAGAAGAAAAGACGATGAAAGAGTCAAAGTAGACCTGCCTTTTGCCATACGATTGGGACGACGGCAAGAGTTTGTTGACCACCAGAAAGGAATAGACAGGGGCAAGAGATTCAGAGAAGATGATAGGTCAGAAATAGGAGACCTGGCAACCACTAGTGATGGGAGAGATACAAGATACAAACAGAGGAAAGGTAACCATTTTAAGTGTTAACCATGTTAACATCGGTTTGATTAAGATTATGCAGGTTGAGGGAAGTAAAGTAAGCTCGTCAGTAAAGAGAATGAGAAGAGATATTAAATTAGTCATAGAATCAGCCCCAGAAGGTGACAAGATGTCACAATTGAGTTTTCTTGCTATTTCATAGTTTGGATGTTGTAACTAATAAGGTGTATGAGTCTACTAACTTTTAGACAAATTCTATATGTAATATGTCAATGTGCACTGAATGATGAGTATGAGTCTGTAAATGTACTGTTGCCTTAATGAGGAGACAGAACTATATGTATGAAGATGTTAGTGAGTCACCTGAAGTAAACAAACAAAATGGTAGCCATGTTTACATCGGTTTAAAAAGTTTGAGTAGAGTTAAGAGAACTCAGAATTTACAGAAAATAGAGCATTCATGGAGAGAAAAACATAGGGAACTAAGAAGAGAGAGTCAGTGACCCGAGATGGGGAGACTCTATGAGTTATATAGGAATTCCAAGTGTGGAACAGCACTGTGAGATGTACCGATGTGTGTATGGTGTGTTGTGGATATTTTCTTATGTAAGTCTAGACAGATTAGATTCTGTATCAAGTTTAAGTCATAATTTGATTGCTATGTGTCTGTGATTACTTCTATGTTTCAATGTTCGGTCTGTCCAAGACTGTTGTGTGTATAATTTGAGGAGAAACATGTGAGATGCACATTTTTTAAAAAAAGACAATTTTATGAAAATGTAATTATATGTAGACGGAGAGAATTGCCTAAAATTTAGGAATATGTGGTGAGAGAGAACACATAAGAAGACTTTCGACCCGACAAGAGTGGACCAGTAAATTAAGCCTGTGGGCTGAGAGATTCTATAAGAAAGCGTATCTCTATGCAGACAACTTTATTAGCAATGCCAGAAGAGCACGTGTTACAGGGGGTATAAGAGAAGAGAGTAGACGGGTCTTGTTTCTTTTCAGAAGTGGCACAGATATGATGCCGAAGAAAGACTAAACACGTCTTATTAGGCAATTAAGAGAGTACAGTGCGAAAGCCGATCGAGCCTTAAATATTTCAGAATTGATGTTTCCACAAAATGTTTTGCATACATGAGACACATGTTGTGTCGCAAAGATGTTTATTGAATGTCATGATATTGTTGTAGAATTATGAATGTTGTATATGTAAACACCAATTACAGAACCTACCAGTTTAAATTAATAGACGGAAAGAAATGTGGGTTAGACATAGACAAAACAGACGATGACCTCAATTTAGCTGGCCTACATTCAGGCTAGGTCCAGAGTGACGTCACGTTAGTCAGAGGCTTCAAAGCAAAACAAAGTGGCATGGCAGAGCGATGTTGTAAGATGATTGTATGCATGATGGATTTTTCTTTTGAGATTCCAGTTTATAGATGTTGAATTTGTATTTCTAATTGTTGTAATAATTGATGTACAATGAGAAAAAGGAAATTAGTTAGCCCATTAAGGAAGTAGAAAGAGAGCAGTCACACTATGTTTTTATTTTGAGTTAAATTGATCTATGAATATATCAATTCAACTGAAATGTTGAGGGAGATATATGTTATAGTGTGACTCAGTCATGGGCGATAATGGAAGAATAGAAGAATATGACGATAGACAGAAGAATAAAAGAATGATGCGATGACGATGTGAGGTAGGATAGTTTTAGGCGGCGTAGAAAAGACAATCTTCAGAGGATTAGCAAGGAAACGTTAAGTCTACCCAACTCAGTCGCTGAGTCGTAATCAACTTGAAGATTACCAGTGAAAGACGCACAGATGTCCAGTCTGAAGCTTGTAAGTTATGTAACGCGACGAAGGGGCGATAAGCTCCAGTCGCGCAGGTGTGGACACGGAGTAGAGTAGCACTAAGACTAGACCGGAAACTCTTATATCGGCAGACGCCTTGAAGTCCAGAGAAGACCTGAGATGAAAGCGGACAATTAAACTGCCCCGCGTAAACAAAGGGCCAAGGGAGGAGTTATGTTGTAGGTTTTTAGTTGTGGGAAAAGGTTTGAGAAGATTGACAGGTTGTCGATTAAAGCAATAAGACTATGGACATGGTCAAGAAAGGCGGAGTTAAGAAGTAGTGACGGTCAACAGACGTAGGTTAGGCTTTATCAGTGGTCGGGGGGTGTGGTCACCGGGGACTTAACGCTGAGACCCTGGGAACTAGAGATGCCCAGAATGCTTTGGCGAGGGGCAGTAGCTAGAGAACACTAAGAAGCCAGGGCTTGACTGAAACGGACGGTCGGCCAGAGACTCAGTGAGACATTCAGCTACAGTCGGCCAGTCTCAGTGAGACTTTACTGAACTTGAAACAAGAACTTAAGTTAGACTTATACTATTGAAATAATTCGTTTAGAGGATTGGTGATACGTATTGGACTTAGATATATAATAGTTGAAGGAAGTCCAACTGTGTAACTATGAGTCGAGTCAAGATACTAGTTCCTCAGAACTATCAGATAGAGACATGCAGATATTAACAAAGAACACTATACGGTCACAAAAGTTATTTGACAATTCATCATCGCCGATAGGCTATGTCAAATAACGACATTTTGTAAAACCACACACATGAAGTCACTAATAAAGACTGTTTATACTTGTTCAAAAGGATGATGAGTTATATGTGTGTGTCGATGAAAGAACAAGTAGTAAGTTCATCAGATATAAGATAGAGACATGCCTGCAACACTTTCACCACAACGTTGCATTCACCACAGCCCATCTTAAAGAGTCTGTCTCTAGCCAGATCTCCCACTTCTTCTGTTGTCATGGCAGTTCTATTCTATTCTATTCTATTCTATTCTATTCTATTCTCATTTCAAACCGAACACGGCACAGAGGGAAGACATTCTAGACTCTTATGTCCAACGATCTTTCAAATTTCAGACCATGCACAGAAACCTGCATTGTGTCTCGCCAAGTGGTTCTGTTCTGGACTAGTTGATTAATCCCGGGGAGGGAGTTAATGCCTACTGATGTTGCGTCTCGCTTTATCGTTCTTTTTATAGTGTTTCTCTAGGTCGACCTCTTTTTCTTTTACCGTCTGGTTTCAATTTGAGGGGATGCATTGCGATTCTTTTGTTGTCGCTTCTCATCACATGGCCGACATATGGCCACCTTCTTCTCTTGCTTATCTTCTCCTTCTTCTTCTACCTTTCAGCTCCCCGTGGAGCATAGGTCTTCAACAAACACATTCCAAGTCGTTCTGTTTCTTGCCATTCTTTTAAGATCACTTCATGTCTTCCCCATCATCTTCATCTCTGCTTCTATCTGTCTTCTCCAAGAATTCTTTGGTCTTCCTCTTTGTCTTTTACCCTGGGGATTCCAAAAAAGGGTCTGGTTTCTCTTCACAGCGAATAAATCTCTTGATTATAATTTATATTTTTTAATGCTTTCACATTTCTCTTATTTCTGCAGAAATGACAGTTACGATTGTATGAATCGGATAAATTCTCATTTTTGTATTTATTTTCTGGTAAGTTACCGAAATCTACTTCTTTCTTCTTCTGCGATCATGGCTCATTTAGACTAGGATTCCGGACTCTCTTAAGAATGCAGCTGTCTGTTTAAGTGATTGGGTTTCCCTTTATAGTTTCTCTTCCAGGGAGGTGGGTGTGGACCACATTGTCCTTCTCAGGTCTGTGTACTGGGCGCAATCCTGTAAAACATGTTTTGTTGTCAAGTTGTCCAGTGTACAGTGGCATTGGCTGGTAGTACCTATTTTGAGTTTGTTGGACATGTGGTTTCTCATTCTGTTGTGAAATCAAGTTCATAATAACTCAAATTACACACGTTTTAAATGTAGCCCCCCCCCCCCCAAATGATTATGTTCACTTATTGCATTTTCACAATAACCCACAAACGCACAATTAATAATTTCATCTATGAGAATATACGTAATGTTCGTTAGTAAAAATATTTTTCGTTACTACCTGAACGTTCCATCAAGGTCAAGGATGTTGGTTTAGAATGTAGAATGTAACAAACAGAAAGCGTGACGTCAAATGCGGGCAAGTTTGTGCGTGTGTTCACCTTGTTTTCATTAATATTAATTTACTGGGCTCCGTGGTAGGACATATAAGGTAAAACATGACATAATCAACGCTATCCTGCAGTAACTGCCTTCAACAAACTGACGAAGATATGAGATCCAACGTTCTCAGTGAACAGACAAAACCTAGACTGTTCAACTCCTGTGTGATACCGGTACTAACATATGGATGTGATACCGGTACTAACATATGGATGTGATACCGGTACTAACATATGGATGTGATACCGGTACTAACATATGGATGTGATACCGGTACTAACATATGGATGTGATACCGGTACTAACATATGGATGTGATACAGGTACTAACATATGGATGTGAAACCAGTACTAAAATATGGATGTGATACCAGTGCTAACATATGGATGTGATACCAGTACTAACATATGGATGTGATACCAGTACTAACATATGGATGTGATACCATTGCTAACATATGGATGTGATACCATTGCTAACATATGGATGTGATACCAGTACTAACATATGGATGTAAAAGTTGAAAATCCACCCAGACTTTAGATAGGAAACTAAATGCATTTGAAAACAAATGTCTTCGTAGTATCTGAAACGTAAACTGGAAAGAACAGATTTAAAACGAACAGGTCTAAGGCGAATCTAAACAAGAAAATCATGTAGATCTTTATAAGAAGATGGAGTTGGAAATACACCGGTCATGTGATGAGAACGAATGGAGAAGGACTTCACCGTCACGTATTCACTTATGGAATCGTTACGCAGAACAATCATACGGTAAGATTCAACCACGGACTAAGATACAACCATGAACTACAGGAACTAGCAGTAAATCATCATTCATAGAGAACTATGGCTTCTTCACTAAGTGTCGTCTTCAGCACAAGAGAACAATGAATGAATGAAATCTAGAAACTCGTCTATGTAATTAAGAAATATTAATTTATACAAATTAAATTATAAAATTAATATTCTATTTGTATGTTGGCAGTATACGATTCCTAACCATTAATAGACATACGATTTGTAACCACTGAGTAGACAGACGATTTGTAACCATTGAGTAGACATAAGATTTGTAACCACTGAGTAGACATACGATTTGTAACCACTGAGTAGACACACGATTTGTAACCATTGAGTAGACATACGATTGTAACCACTGAGTAGACAAACGATTTGTAACCATTGAGTAGACATACGATTTGTAACCACTGAGTAGACATACGATTTGTAACCACTGAGTAGACATACGATTTGTAACCACTGAGTAGACAAACGATTCGTAAAAACTGAGTAGACATACGATTTGTAACCACTGAGTAGACAAACGATTTGTAACCACTGAGTAGACATACGATTTGTAACCACTGAGTAGACATACGATTTGTAACCACTGAGTAGACATACGATTTGTAACCACTGAGTAGACATACGATTTGTAACCACTGAGTAGACAAAACCTTCATCCTGAAGTTGCGCTACCAATGCCAGACCTGGACCCTAGATGCAAGAACAATAAGAAAAATAACATCTACTGAGACGAAATGTGTTAGACGAATGACAGGAAACAGTCTGAGAGATAAGATTAGAAATGAAGAACAGAAAAGAGCTAGGAAAAGCTCCCGCCATTGGATATATATATATATATATATATATATATATAAATAATATAAATGGTTTGGCCGCGTGACAAGGCAAGAAAGATCAAAACACAACACACGAGCCTTCAGCAAAATTTGTGAGACTACCAGACCCAAGGGTCGACCACGAAAAAGATGGATTGGTGGAATATTAGAAGCACTAGGAAACATAACAGCAGCAAAGGCGAACAGATGATCAAAAGACCGCAAATTATATATCCCACCGATGCTGAAAGGCAAATAATGAAAGAAGGAAGGAGGAAGTAGAAGAGCAGACAAACGAAAATATCCTTGGTGCAGTCTTACATTGCCAAAATCTGACGTCACAACTGGGAGCCGTGGGCCACACTGCGAGAACCACTCCAAGATGGTTAACACTGTCATCTCCAGAGTTTCCTCATTAATTATATTCGTGCCAGTCCCAGTCTCAGGCTTTGTTTACAACTTTTTGGAAGGAGCAAGGGGGCGGTGTTATCTTGTGACGTCAGAACAATATAAAAGTGCTCCACAAATAAACGAACATAAATTATAATTAGAACAAAATATTTCCGTTTGGGAGTCACGTCCAGAGAATGGAAAAAAATAGCAACTGGAAAATTTTTATACAAGAGGATTAGTTGTTTGTGTGGGTTATTACGGGAAATAATGATTGATGGAAGCTAACAGGTTGTTGGGACTCTAGCATGCTTTTCGCTGGGATACATACTTTACTACAGGTCGGTGAGTGGAAAAGTTCGGGGCGGGAAGAATGAGAAAGAAAACGTGTAAGAGATGGATCATCATCATGTGTTATAGCGGTAGTGTAGGAGATCGTATCCTTGCACAATTTTCTATCTCACAGTGCATTGTATCAATTCTGTTGTCGGTCGTTTTCAATGCCATGACACTAAGCTATCTAGTATTTTATCTTTTTGTTGTTTGCGATCTCTCTTTTCCTTGTCTTGATGATATCTTGAGGGATATAGATAAAGAAAGAAAGAGAGAGAGAGAGAGAATGAGAAAGAGAGAGAGAGAACGAGGGTGGAAGGTAGGATAAATACATTGTGAAAGTAAACTGAGAGGTGAGATATACATATAGATATGGAACGTTAGAGAGAGAGAGAGAGAGAGAGAGAATGAGGGTAGAAGGTAGGATGAAATACAGTGTGAGAGTAAACTGAGAGGTGAGATATACATATAGATATGGAACGTTAGAGAGAGAGAGAGAGAGAGAGAATGAGAGAGAAAAGGTTGATATCTATGGAAGAAAAAAAAGTAGAGGATAAATAAATATTGAAAGTGAGGAAGGTAGCTAAGGGAAGTAGGAAGGCGTTGTGGTGAAACGCGAAGCGGTAGAAGAGAGAAAGATGAGAGAGACCATGCAGGATGGAACCACGAACCGCAGAGAAACACTGAGAAGAAAATGGAAAGAAAGAGCAGCTGAGACGGTTCCTTTCAAGGGCTTAGCGCCCACGGAATTTAGAAAATAACCGACCCCGATGGAAAATTATAAAAATGTAATTTGTGTTACTGGTTCTTCTTTCTTTCTTTCCTCATGGTCGAGGTGGAAAAAAAAAAACTATCTCTACAGCACATTTTACAATTGCTGGTATATTTGAGGGGGGTCACGATAGAACCAGAGGGATAAAGGGCGCTTGGTCAAAGCAGTCGCCACGACGGACTGGGGATTTTTATTTCACCCCCGATAGAAAAAAATCCTTTCTGTCTACCGTAAGTTTCGAACACCGTACGTCGGCTTTTCAGCCAGCGAATCCAGTCCAGTGGTTTTAGCCGCACGGCCACGTGCGCCTCTATTATTGGTTATAAAACAATCTATCTTATCTTTCGTTCACAACAGTTATAAAACAATAACTATGGATGTAATATTATGATTTATAACAATGACCACGACCAAATATTACAATTATAGGAAGTGTTCAGTCGCGAAAAATACAAAATGTAGAGTTCCAAATCAGGATTATATTATTTAAGACTTTAAATTGTATCTCTTTTAACGTTTTCCACCAATTCCCCCCCCACCCCACACCTTCCCCGGCCACTGAAAAAAAAAGAAAAGAAACACTGCAAGCGGAAGTATGATGCAGACTAGAGGCGATGAGAAGGAGTGAGAAAGGGAGATTGTGGCGTGGAAACAAATAAGACAAATGAGGGTATTTCTGACACATAGGTAGGACTGAAAATTAATAGAAATAACATCCAACATTATGAGAATTAATGCAGCTGGCAATAACCAAATACAATTTGGAGAAATACCTCTACAAGACGTACGAGATGTACATTACATATATCTGGGTAGTAATATAGGTAAAGAGGGAGGAACAGAAAATGATACCAAAATAAGGATATCAAAAGCATGAGGAGCTTTTGTTGCACTGGGAAAAATATGGAAGTCCAAAGAAATTAGGTTAAATACTAAAATAAAAATGTTCAACTCCAATGTTAAGTCAGTCCTATTATATGGCTGTGAAACATGGAGAACAACAAAATTGACAATCATGAAGATACAGACTTTTATTAATGAATGCTTACGCAGAATAAAAGGACGGAAATGGCAGGACAAAATCACTAAAACAGAATTATGGAAATGTACCAGTCAAATACGAGTGGATAAAGAGATACAGCGAAGACGATGGCGCTAGACAGGACACACACTGCGGAAGCCAACTGAGAGTATTACACAACAGGCCCTTTTTGGAATCCCCAGGGGAAAAGACAAAAGAGGAAGACCAAGGAATTCTTGGAGAAGAAAGATAGAAGCAGAGATGAAGATGATGGGGAAGGCATGGAATGACCTTAAAAGAATGGCAAGAAACAGAACGACTTGGAAAATGTTTGTTGAAGACCTATGCTTCACAGGGATCTGAAAGGTAAAAGAAGACGAAGATTTCTAACATATAAACAATAATGACAACTTAATGAAAGCCAATGTGGAGGGGAATGTTCTAGACGAGGCGGCAGGGTGATACTAGAAGCGGAGGAAAGTGCTGCGGTGTACGGGGATGAGGAGCAGTTTGAGAACTTCCGTTCTGGAGATGGTTGGGACGTGGTGAGGTTGAGAGGAGAGTGGGCAGGGGGGGGGGGGAGGAAGTAGTTGTTTATTTGATTGTTTGCGTTCACCAGCTTTATATCTTTAGCGCAGTCCCGAGTGGCTGAATTTTGCGTGGATAACACTGTTTTCTATAGTTCACACTGACAGCCTTGTGCTCAGGTGTCCCCCACCAATCATGCAGATATTCTCCGACTTCAGAGATAATCTTATTTTTTTTCATCGTCGACAGTTTTCGGCAGATTTCTAGCAGAGAGTGCTAGACACAGGATCTCACTATCTAGAGACCAGTGGAGGGAAAACCCACAGATTTTATTTCATTTATTTTGCTTTATTTGCAGCGCCTGTGGTGAGAAACGAACCAGGGACCTGCTTGTCTAGACACCGACGTCTAGACCACTCAATCTTCCCCCCCCCCCCTCGCCCCCAAACCAGGAACTCTTTAAAACAAACGATGTAGTCGACATAATTATTACAACACAACTTTTAGTTATAGTTTTTTTTCCCACTTTCGAGCATTTAAAAAAAACAGAAATCGTATTATGTTGGGTCATGTCTTGAATTTATTCTTTCAGTTTCAGCAGTCTCTTTCCTCTATGTTTCACATTTGTTTATTTCTCTTTGTGCAGTATGCGGACGTTCTAATAAATTATCAATCCAGGGGTTTCATCAATTTATTGAATATGTATCGGCACAGTGTCAACTCATTTGCCGGATATGTGGCAGTTACCTACTAGCTTGGGAACCTCATCATCTTCATCATCGGGTGCCGTCTCCGCAACGAAGGTTGGCTACCATGGAGCGCCATTCTACTCTGTTTCTTGCTTTGGTGGTGCAGGTTGTCATAGATTGACTTGGCCATCTTTTGATGTTACTCGTCCATATTAGTCTTGGTCTGCCTCTGCCTATGACTCTCCTACCTTCTATTTTTCCTACCACTATTACTTTTATTAGGCTGTTGTGTCTTTTAACATGTTCTAAAAAGTTATTTCATTAGTCTTGTCTTAATTGTATTTAGTAGTTCTATTTTTATTTTTAGTTGTTTTAACACTTCATCCTTTGTTTTCTTTTCTTTCCATCCAATTCTACCTATTCTTCTGTAAATCCACATTTCAAAGGCTTCAATTTTCTGTTCTGTTTTCTTGTCTAATGTCCATGTTTCTGCACCATACAGGAATATTGAGATGTAACATTTTGCTATTCTTAGTTCAGCCCTGCTGTTATTTGTTTTGTTGTTAGTACATTTTTTCATAGCATTAAAATTACTTTTTGCCATACCTATTCTTTTGTTTATTTCAATTTTACATTTTTCATCACTGGTTATAGTATATCCAAGGTAGTTGTAGCTCTGAACTGTCTCCAGATGTATTCCCTCAACTGTGATATATTTATTTGTAGGCTTTGAGAATTTTCTTTGTTTATGATCATAGTTTTAGTCGTTTTGATATCCATATCTAGTCCATATTTTTTTGCTTGTTATGTTTATCACATTAAGCAATTGTTGTAGGTCTTTAGGATTTTCTGCTAGTAGAACAGTATCATGAGCATATCTTAGGTTATTGATTATCTTTTCATTAATGTTTAGGCCTGGCATCTCTGAGATGTTTTTAAAGATTTGCTCAGTGTATCGATTGGACAAGCTTGGTTATAGGATGCATCCTTGTTTTACTCCTCTTTTTATATCAATGGGTGTAGAGTTCTCCTTGTTATATTTTATTATTGCTGTTTGCTCCCAGTACAAATTACATACCAGTCGTATATCTGTGTCGTCTAGATTTGTATCTTTTAGGCAGTCTATAAATTGATTATGATGTATTCTATCGAAAGCTTTGGTGTAGTCTATAAAGCTGGCATATATTGGTTTGTTTACTTCTATGTACTTTTCAATCAATGACCTCATGCTGAATGTGGCTTCCTTTGTCCCACTGTTTTTTCCTGAATCCAAATTGCTGCTCATCTAATTCAGTATTGATTTTATCCTGAATCCTTCCTTGTATAACTTTTAGTAAAATTTTTGTTACCTGACTCATTAGGCTTATTGTTATAAAATCACTGCATTCAACTGCACCATTCTTTTTTAGGTAATACAATGAAAATTGATGTTTTTAGTTCATTTGGTATGTATCCTGTATGGTATATGCCATTGCATATGTCTGCGATCACTTCAATGCCAAAATCTTCTAGTGCATGTATCATCTCTATCTGTATGCTGTCAGGTCCTGCTGCTTTCCTTTTTCATTGTTTTTATAGCTTTTTCAACTTCAGATTTCAGGATTTTATAGTTGTATGTACATTTTATAAATGACTTTTTGACCCTTTCTTCTTGAAATAATTCTGTTATATATTCCTGCCATCTATCTATTATATCTTTGTTGTCTGTTAGCATTCTTCCCTCTTTCTTTGGCACTGGTACGAAATCTGTTTTCTGCTTCCCTTGATGTAGCCGGCATCACAGACGAAATCCAAGTTGAATTCTTGGATCTGCGAAACGATTCCTCCCGCAAATTATTAGATGAAGAACTGCTGATTCAGTTCTGGTGCGCTATAAGTCACATCCGTGTGCTACCATGCTTGTTTTTCGAGCTTTACTCCCCTTTGTTTCTAAATATCTCTGTGAGGGTAGATTTTCAACGCTCCTTCACTTGTAAACTAACACAACAATTACACGCTGAGAATGGCATGAGGCTAGCAGCAACAAAAACTGAACGGCAAATTTTTAAGCTTGTTTGCATTTACAATCATCGCATTTATTATGCATTGAGTTAATACTATTTTGAATTACATTAAACTCACAAGTCTATTTAGGATGTATTTTCACTTATTCCATTAAAAAGCAGGCTCTTCTATGTGAAACAGGATGCAGAAAAGGAGGAAAATCTAGAGCGGAGGTGAGCAACCTACGACCCGCGGGACAAAACCAGCCTGCCAATTTATTTTACCCGGTCCTTGCACTTGATTTAAAAATTACTATACTCATCATTCCCTGAGCAAAAGAAATAAAAATAATATACTCGATATATACATATACTCAAAAGAGAGTGGAAAGGGAGAAGGGTGAGACCGAAAATTGGTTAGAGATACAATTCAACAATAAAATATGAATAGAAAGCTTACTTGTCAGGGTTTGATTATATGTATATATTGAGTATATTATATTTATTTAGTTTGCTTCTTCTACTCTTCATCACTAATAACATTTGTTACATTACAATCGTTGGTGATTGCTAATTATGTAATTTATATAGTGGCTTCAGCAGGTGATGGTATCTGACCCTCGACGTCTTTATAGTTTCCAGATCTGGCCTTTACAAAATAAAGGGTTGATCACCTCTGATTTAGAGAGACACTAAAAGCAACAATTATAAGAGAAGCAAAGTTGGCAGGCATACACTAATTAGATAAGATCGAACATCGCATCTCGGCAAGAATAAAGATAGGTGGCAAAAAAACATTACAAGCCCTATGTGACATCTAGCGACATCTAGCGGCGCGGAAAGGATCAAGATCTATATTAAAACCCGATTTGGAGGCGAAGGCGCGCCTCCCAGCAACAGAGCTGGAAGTAGTCAATGACCCACAGCTGATGGCTTGCGCCACGATCGGTGAACCAAAACCATCCAGACCCTGCTCCACCTCTCAGCGGTGCCTCCAGTAACAGACGAACCTGTCTAGTCTGGCCAAGAGTGCAGCGATCGAAGAGGGAAGACAACCCGGTACTCAAAAATGTCGTGCTGAAGTCGGATGTGTTGGTCCGAAAGGCGCAAGTATAACAGTTATACTGCAAACCACAACACAACGCAGCCACGTCCACTACGTCCTTGTAAGGGCGGATGATGAAGAGGAATAGTCTAGTCTACGACGATACTCTAGAATACTTTAGTCATCGAGCGAACGCAACCAACCAACCAAAACCCGATTTTTTATGTATTGGGGTGCCAGGTCACTTTACCTCTATAATCAGGGGCAGCAACTCGAAATGGTTGGGAATCCCTGAAATATAACCTCCCTGATTTCCAAATCAAATACACTCGGCGTAATTTCAACAAGCATATTTAAGAAGCATATTATGAAAAAATAAAAATAAAAACCGACTGTTTATGACAACGAACGCTCGCTTCAACTTTTATTGCGAAAACATGTTATAAAGACGCCAGTCCATTAGCAGTAGCACTAAACTATAATAATAACATCTGACAAAACGGTTGGTGCAGATTCTGTCAAAGTGACATTTATGTTCTTGGCATTTTAAAAAAATGGAAAATGTGATCATGAATTAATTAAAATTATATTTTACGTTACAAGGACGATGCTTTCAGATGTCAAATACGCTCAGGTTGGCCATTTTGAGTGGGTGGTTGTGGGAGGAGACGAGAAACAGAGGCAAAGAGAAACAGGGGAAGAAAATGAAACAGAAAGAGAGCCAGAAATGTGTGAGAGAGAGAGAGAGAGAGAGAGAGAGATGAAGAGAAAGAGACTGAATAACAGAGAGAGAGAGAGAAAGAGAGAGAGAAGGTATAGCCAAGGAAATTAACAGTAGAGGAGAAATTCTAGTTAGAGACAAAGTGGGGAGGGGTAGGCTGAATACACAGTAGTGGATGAAACAAAACGAAAGAGAGTGAGAGAGACAGAAAGAGAGAGAGAGATCAAATGAGAGCTATAGATAAGTAAATTGCCAGAGAGAGAGAGAGAGAGAAAATGAGAGCTATAGATAAGTAAATCAACAGAGAGAGAACAAAAATGAGAGCTACAGTTAGTGAATTAACAGAGAGAGAGGGGGAGGGGAGGGAGAGTAAAGAATGAGAGCTACAGATAGTGAATTAACAGAGAGTGAGAGAGAGAGAGAGAGAGAGAGAGAGAAACAGAATGCGATAGAGATTAACTGACATAATTACAGTCAACAACAAAAAAGACAGAAAAATAAAGTAAATGATTTACATTCATAAGTATCATCATTCTCTTGAATTACATTCGATGGGATCAGATGTCATTTGAATTACATTGGATTGCATCAGGAGCGATGTGAAATACGTTCGACAGGATCAGGTGTGGTGTGCAACATATTAGATAGGATCAGTAATGAGGTGAAATAAATTCGATAGGATCAAGAGTGATGAGAATTACATTAGATAGGATCAGGAGTGATGTGAATTACATTAGATAGGATAAGGAGTGATGTGAATTACATTAGATAGGATAAGGAGTGATGTGAATTACATTAGATAGGATAAGGAGTGATGTGAATTACATTAGATAGGATAAGGAGTGATGTGAATTACATTAGATAGGATAAGGAGTGATGTGAATTACATTAGATAGGATAAGGAGTGATGTGAATTACATTAGATAGGATCAAGGGTGATGTGAATTACATTAGATAGGATCTGGAGTGATGTGAATTACATTAGATAGGATAAGGAGTGATGTGAATTACATTAGATAGGATCAGGAATGAGGTGAATTACATTAGATAGGATCAGGAGTGATGTGAATTACATTAGATAGGATCAATGGTGATGTGAATTACATTAGATAGGATCAAGGGTGATGTGAATTACAATAGATAGGATCAAGAGTGATGTGAATTACATTAGATAGGATCAAGGGTGATGTGAATTACATTAGATAAGATCAGGAATGGTGTGAATTACATTATATAGGATCAGGAGTGATGTGAATTACATTAGATAAGATCAGGAGTGATGTGAATTACATTAGATAAGATCAGGTGTAATGTGAATTACATTAGATAAGATCAGGAGTGATGTGAATTACATTAGATAGGATCAAGTGTGTTGTGAATTACATTAGATAGGATCAGGAGTGTTGTGAATTACATTAGATAGGATCAGGTGTGTTGTGAATTACATTAGATAGGATCAGGTGTGTTGTGAATTACATTAGATAGGATCAGGTGTGTTGTGAATTACATTAGATAGGATCAGGTGTGTTGTGAATTACATTAGATAGGATCAGTGTGTTGTGAATTACATTAGATAGATCAGGTGTGTTGTGAATTACATTAGATAGGATAAGGTGTGTTGTGAATTACATTAGATAGGATCAGGAGTGATGTGAATTACATTAGATAGGATCAGGAGTGTTGTGAATTACATTAGATAGGATCAGGAGTGATGTGAATTACATTAGATAGGATCAGGTGTGTTGTGAATTACATTAGATAGGATCAAGATTCACTTAAAGAACGGCATATCGTCGTGGCATTGCAATAATCTCTTTGTGCATTCTCCGACGATTGATCCTTGTCTCCGACAGTCTTTAAAAGGGCGTTAGGTTGGTGCATGTTGCGTCGTGTTGGCCTTTAAGTCAAGCTACCTCAATCTGACATCAGCACAACATTTTTTAGGCGCCAAATTTTCAATTTCTTCTTAAACTTCTCTTCGGTTGTAAGTTCAATTTTGCCTGCTTTCGGAACTATTGCTAAAGTTAGAGAAATATCTTGATCAGCTATAGTTCTTGTTATTGATATTGCTAAAAAGTGTCTTCTAATGCAATGATCGGCATCTTGAGCCAGAGATTTGAATCGGTTATCTTTGTGTGCGATGGACAAATAATAACATAATGATGTATGGTACGGCTATGTAAACTAGGACGATACCAAAAACACAACATATAAACTATACGGCCTTCATATAATATAGGTGGTATGTAACAAATCATTGTCAATTAATGTTAGAAAACGTGCCCTAAAGTATTACATCGAACCTATTATCCTATATGTGAGTCATGGACGATAAGTAAGACAGCACAAAGAACCTTAGAGGCAGCTGAGATGTGGTTTATCAGAATAATGCTATGAATTCCATGGACAGCGAACATTATAAAACGAGCTGGAGAGGCCAGAAATATCAACATCTTAAGGAAGATGCCAACCGGCATGACACCTAATGATGATCATATAACATAAGACGGAACCAATAACACATTTCCACAACGAAGCCTTTACATAGCATTTATTTCGTAATACATTGCCTTTATTAAGAGCGGATGACGAAGCGGATTTATTCATCCATTTAGTAGACGAGCCAGCAAGAGAAAAAGAGATTACATAGGGAGACATAGTAATAAATGGATATTCTTTTTCTGCAACCATGGCTCATTCAGACTAGGACTCCGGACTCTCTTATGAAGGCAGCTGTCTGTTTCAATGATTCAGTTGTCCCGTAGAGTTTCTCTTCCGGGGAAGTGGGTGTCAGTCACATTGTCCTTCTCATGCCTGTGTGCTGAGGGCAATCCTGTAGAACATGTCCTTCTCATGCCTGTGTGCTGAGGGCAATCCTGTAGAACATGTTTTTCACTTTCTGTGCGGTTTCGCCTTATGTCTTTTGGTGTGTGCTGAGACTGCTATGAAGGGGACTACAGCAACCTTTCTTTTTTGGGAGATAAGATAGTAATTCGGATGATTCCACTGGCACGGGCGGTTGAGCAATTATGGATTTCAATTCGTTTGCAATGATACCGGGGCCTTTCATAACGATGTTTAGTTCAAATTAATTGTTTAAATGGATATTATTTTGGAGGGAAACTTCCGAAGCGAGAGATCAGCGAAGTATTTCAGGGGAAGATGTTTGTTTACAACACTGGGGTGTGACACACATCTTCCTCTAAAGAGACTTCATTAGCAAACTAATTGTGTCTATGTAATCATGTATGTCTCTGTGTGCGTTTTGCTTTACTGATGCTTATTTGCAGTTCTGCTTTTGCGTGTATGACAAGTACAGTAACTAAACACCACATAGACCTTCCCTGACCATCCCTGGCATAGACCAAACCTTATGAGCACTAAAATTCTGTAATGACACAGTTGTGAAGAGGCATAATCACGAGTCAGTGGTCATGCTAATTTTAGTAATGACTTCAACACCACCTTTTTCCTAATCTACTTTACACTAGAACTGTTGATACATTTTAGTGTGGGTAGAGTCCTAGTCTGGGTAGAGTCATAGTGTGAGTAGAGTCCTAGTCTGGGTAGAGTCACAGTGTGAGTAGAGTCCTAGTCTTGGTAGAGTCCAAGTCTGGGTAGTCCTAGTCTGGGTAGTCCTAGTCTGGGTAGAGTCCTAGTTTGGGTAGAGTCCTAGTTTGGGTAGAGTCCTAGTCTGGGTAGAGTCCTAGTCTGCGTAGAGTGCTAGTCAGGGTAGAGTCCTAGTTTGGGTAGAGTCCTAGGGGTGTAGAGTCCTAGTCTGGGTAGAGTCCTAGTCTGGGTAGAGTCCTAGTCTGGGCAGAGTGCTAGTCTGGGTAGAGTCCTAGTCTGGGCAGAGTGCTAGTCTGGGTAGAGTCCTAGTCTGGGCAGAGTCCTAGTCTGGGCAGAGTCCTAGTCTGGGCAGAGTCCTAGTCTGGGCAGAGTCCTAGTCTGGGCAGAGTGCTAGTCTGGGCAGAGTGCTAGTCTGGGCAGAGTCCTAGTCTGCGTAGAGTCCTAGTCTGGGTAGAGTCCTAGTCTGGGCAGAGTCCTAGTCTGGGCAGAGTCCTAGTTTAAGTAAATAATTTTTTTTTGTCCGAAGAGTAACGTCACCATTTGTAACATTGCACTTTATTTAGTAAATTTAAAAAAAAGTAAAGTACCCCCGTCACACCAAGTGGCGTATAGGGAACATGGTGTTAGTAACCATAAATTTTACAGACCTTCAGCACATGATTTTTGGGGTAATGTGGTCGGTATTACGCCTGTGCCGCTTTACGTTCCCAGAAAAAATCTGGTAACTATTTAAGGCAGGGTGAACCCGGAAGACGTCGGTTTGGATCGAACCCTACCTCTTGTCTTTTGTAGTCCAGTTCACTAACCACTGAGCTATCGCGGCTCTAACTTTATTTTGTGATTCTCTAATATCATTCTTCTTCCTTTTTCTACATTTCACCTTCCTGTGGAGCATGGGTCTTCAACAAGCACTTACCAGGCCGTTGATTCTTGCCATTCTTTCTAATGTCATTATTGTAGAGAAAAGAGAAACAACACTACACTCGAACTCTAAATAAACCCAAACATATTATGTTAGCATTTGAGAACTGTTGTAGTTTTGTTGTGACGCCGAGTAAGGGGATGTCACTCGTTTTTCTGAAATAATGTAATTGCGTCAACTAGAAAACTATGATTTGTTCAGAAATTCGTGCCCGCAGAGTTTATCAATTTTCTCGGAAACTTTTAGATGAATTTCTGTAATTCTTTTTCATTAAACTTATTTTTTTCATCGACCTTAAGATTTTATAACTTTTAAGTGCAAAGGAAGTCTGAATTTTGTACAAATCGCTTTTTGTTATATAATTTTAGGAAAATATCAAACCGTGTACTCTAAACATTAGATTTTACTGTAAAGTAAAAGTAAAGTACCCCCGTCACGCCAAGTGGCGTATAGGGAAATATGGTGTTAGTGACCCTATATTTTACAGACCTTCAGCACATGATTTTTTGGGGTAATGTGGTCAGTATTACGTCCGTGCTGCTTTACTTTCCCAGAAAAAAATCCGGTACCCATTTAAGGCTGGGTGAACCCGGAAGCCGTCGGTTGGGATCGAACCCTACCCTTGTCCGTGGTAGTCCAGTTCACTAACCACTGAGCTATCGCGGCTCCCAGATTTTACTGTAAATTATGTTAATTTTCTAACAAACCTCTCAGTGGATTGCGTCTTACAAGTTACGGTTCAGTGAGCGCAAGATGGTGCTAAGATTGTGCGGAGAGCATGTGAAATTTGCCTTTTTAAACGGTGAGTTGATTACAACAAATGTGGGTATTGTAAAATCCTAAAAATTAGGACAATCAAGAAAATCATATTTTTATATACCTCAAAGAAGCACAAATCTTTCCTAAATGCATGACTGTGGGAAAAAAAATCAGATTTAAGGTCGGTCAAAAAATAAGATTTCATGAAAAAAGAATAACAGAAATTCATCAAACAGTTTCTGAGATAATTGATCAACTCTGTGGGCACGAATTTGTGAACGAACTATACATATAGTTATGTATATATTATACCTCCACTCTGATGTAATTATAAGACGGAAATTGAATTTGATCCCTGGTTCAAGAAGCGAACTCCCAAATTATTTGTGTACACTCGTCCAAGTCTCGGTAGATAACCATATCTCCCATTGTTCGATCAGCAAGAACCTCCAACTAGAAGAGTCAAATAAAGTGTAGGTCTCTAATTTGTAGCAACAAATGTAAATACATAAATGTTATGTGGAGCCAGTCTTAACACGTGGATGTGAATCATGGACAATAGGACAACAGACAAGAAAATCACTGGAGGCTGTAGAAATGGGGTTTTATAGAAGAATGATGAGAACACCGTGGACAGCAAAGAAGAGTAATGAAGATGTTCTGAAAGAGGTCAAAACAAAAAGATAGCTAATTTCCAATATTAGGAAGAAACTATCAGCCCTTTTTGGCCATGTAATGAGAAGGGAACAGCTGGAATATATTGTAACAACTGAGAAAATTGTGGAACGAATAGATAGAAGGGAGCGAAGAGGAAAGATACTAGACAGCTTAGAGGTTTAGCAGAAGGTCAACAACAGAAATGATAAATAACTGTCGAGATCGAAAGTTGTGGAGAGACGTGACCACCTAAGTCAGCAGGCTTGGTACTTGATGATGATGATGATGATGATGATATGTAAATAATGAACTTGATACTCTCGTCATCGACGTTACTGTCCCTCCCCTAGTGAACGTCCTGGCCTAAACCGTCGGTCACAAGGACTCGTCTAGTGGCATGGAAGGTTGGCCGTGGAATATCAGGATGAGGAAGACATTTTTAGTAACAACATCCGGTGTAGTGGTCTTGCATCGGAAGCTGGTAGATTGAAAGTGAGGGTGGGTGTTGGTGCTGACACACTTCCGGCACTTCTTTAAATTCTCAGCCAGTGTCAGTCCAGACGTGTACATAAATTATTCAAATTGTTTCAGAGTCGCGCGGAGAAGGGCACGCGGTGTCTCTCATGGCATGCGCTACCCACGTGTACTGGACGGAGGGCTGGCTTAACTAGCATTTGAACTTGCTTCCAGGTCAGACACCAAGTCAAGGTCGGTTATGTCCCGCGTGTTTCATCATCCTGTTAAGGTCCCTAAATTCATAATCTATATTCTCTCCTCCAGACTTCTTCCATATATTTGGGATGTGCTCCTCCGTTTCCTTTCAAACATGAATCAAACATGAATCAAGCATCATGAATAATTCATCATTCAAGGTTAACTTGTTCAGAAATCAAAACGAGAAGCTCGGAATTGTCCATCATGGCGATGGTATAATTTAGAGAAAGGAATTGACTTAGTGGAAAGGAATTGACTTAGTGGAAAGGGAACGACTTAGTGCCTCTTGTTCCTGTTACTTTTATAACAATCCTACCGATAATACAAATAAATTTAATTACGACGTTTATCCGATTTCCGACAATCAGTAGAGGGCTTTTGTGGCGTTAAGAATAAAGGTTGCATGCTCAGAGAGCAGTCACATGTGTATGGATTAATGGTAAAATTAGCCACCTAACTAGGAACCTGATCACCTCTCCTCCTTGTATGTGATACTCATAGAAGAAATAGTTCTATTATTGTCTTATTGATCCCTTTAAGGTGGTACAGAATATAGAATTATTTCACTGCAAACATTTATAGCTATGATGCAACATTAGTAATAATGGCAGGTCATAGTTAATACATTGGTGTAAATACACTGTTGTGTTAATAGCCAAAAACAAAAGCAAAAAAAAAAAAAAAACAGAAGTAATGGTAACAACAAAGAAAAAGACATCACAGCAATGAGCAATTGCGACAAATGAAACAATATTAAAACAGGTAAATGAATTTAAATATCTGGGAACAATGTTAACCTCAGATGGTAGATGTACAACAGAGGTGAAATGCCGAATGGCTCAGGCAAAAGCAGCTTTAAAAAAAAATAAGGAAGATACTGTGCAATCCATTTTTAACAATCGAAACAAGAAAACGAGTTCTTAATTGTTATGTAGAGCCTGTCTTAACAAATAAATATGAATCATAGAAAATAGGAGAACGGACAAGAAAATCACTAGAGGCTGTAGAAATGTGGTTTTACAGAAGAATTTGAGAATGCCATGGACAACTAAGAAGGGTAATGAAAACGTTCTGAAAGAGGCCAAAGCGAAAAGAGAGCTAATTTTTAATATTAGGAAGAAACAATCATATTTTTTTGCCATGTAATGAAATGAGAACAACTGGAATATATTGTAACAACTGGATAAATTGAGGGACGAAGAGACAGAGGGAAGCAAAGAGAAAAGATACCGGACAGCTTAAGAGAATGGCTTGGCTGAAGGTCAAGAACAGAAATGATAGAAAACTGTCAGATCGAACGTTGTGGAGTGACTTGATCGCCTACGCCAGCATGCATGGTACGTGATGATATTGACAATGTAACGAGTAACACTTGCAAAATAGAGTAAAGGAAAACTATAATGTTGAAAAAAGTGGAGGGGTTGCATTTTTACGTTTGTACATGCAACTAACACTGTCCTATCTTAACGGGAGAAAGAAAGGCTATGGGAGAGCACCCAGACAGAAACCACTGGCAGGGTGTGCCCAACAGCTCTGACTGGCAGGGTGGGCCCAACAGCTCTGACTGGCAGGGTGGGCCCAACAGCTCTGACTGGCAGGGTGGACCCAACAGCTCTGACTGACAGGGTGGACCCAACAGCTCTGACTGGCAGGGTGGGTCCAACAGCTCTGACTGGCAGGGTGGGTCCAACAGCTCTGACTGGCAGGGTGGACCCAACAGCTCCTGACTGGCAGGGTGGACCCAACAGCTCTGACTGGCAGGGTGGACCCAACAGCTCCTGACTGGCAGGGTGGACCCAACAGCTCTGACTGGCAGGGTGGACCCAACAGCTCCTGACTGGCAGGGTGGACCCAACAGCTCTGACTGGCAGGGTGGACCCAACAGCTCTGACTGGCAGGGTGGACCCAACAGCTCTGACTGGCAGGGTGGACCCAACAGCTCTGACTGGCATCCACCCGACGTGAAGGAGCTCCTACGTCAAAACCAAGATCCAGTCTGCCGAAGACAAAGTGTGACAGCTATGGAGTAGGTTTAGGGCACATCTGGGCACACACGGACATACACGTATTGACCATTCGGCCAGCTCATCGTCTGTCATCATGTTCCTGCCTTCAATAATAAAACAGGACAGAGTCAAAATAGCTATGGAGTAGGTTTAGGGCACACCTGGGCACACACGGACATACACGTATTGACCATTCGGCCAGCTCATCGTCTCTCATCATGTTCTTGCCTTCAATAATAAAACAGGACAGAGTCAAAATAGCTATGGAGTAGGTTTAGGGCACATCTGGGCACACACGGACATACACGTATTGACCATTCGGCCAGCTCATCGTCTGTCATCATGTTCCTGCCTTCAATAATAAAACAGGACAGAGTCAAAATAGCTATGATCAAAAGTTCTGAAAGCTGGAGAGGAGAAACACCATCTGTGTTGAGGGGTGGTGGGGGGGAGGGGGTGTTACTGACTTTCGGCGAAGTCATAGACAATACGTGCAAAACATAGACATTATATACAACATATAGGCAACACCCCAGTAAATGTAACCCATTCTTTCAATTTCCTGTTTGAAGTTTTCTAGTTTACCCTTCTGCATTAGTGTTCTCATTTTCCAAGTACCTATTTTTAGAGTTTGATTTATCTTTATTTTGCTTACAGTATCTTGATGACGATCGAGTATCGCCTGTAGCACATGATGTCCCCTACCGAACGAGAGTTTTCCATTGGAATCCCCCTCAACGTTGTTGTCATGATTTCTATTATTGTGGCGATTCATAATTGTACAAAGAAATTACGAAGGTGGTTTCCTGTTGCCTACCGTCGGTTTGTTTACGGTTGGCTCCGCTAGCCTTTGGCTAAAAAGTCTCACCCACAAGGCAGTGGGGTTGTTTTACTTCGGGGTACCCTCCCTTAACCTTTGACTCTCCCGAGCTTACCTGCAAGGCAGCAGGGCAGCCACAGGTTGTACTGTTTACTGCATACAGTAGCAGGTAAAATTACCCGACCTGACACACAATCATTGTACCGGATGCTAAATTGTGATTTTATATTTGCCTTGCAACTTCTTGTCTGAATTGAGTAAATCAAAATTTAACTTGATGTTAACTGAGGCTCGTTTTGTTGCTTTTAATTTTACTATAAGCTTTCCCACAACTGGTGCATGATCACTACTGTAATCTGCCCCTGGTCTAGTTTTCACACACAACAGACTGTTTCTAAATCGATGGCTAATCATTATATAATCAATTTGATTACGTGCGTTGTCTCCTGGACTTTTCCATGTCCACAGACGTCTTGGATGTTGCTTAAACCAGGTGTTTCCTATCATCATGTTGTTTGTTCTTGCCCAGTCAATAAGTTTGTTACCTCTTTCATTCCTCTCTCCTAAGCCATAATGACCAACTAATTCCTCAACTCTTTCCTTTCCTATTTTTGCGTTAAGATCCAAGAGAAGAGAACAGCTGAAAAATATTGTAACAACTGGGAAAATTGAGGGACGAAGAGATAGAGGGAAGCAAAGAGACAATATAACAGACAGCTTAAGAGAATGGCTTGACAGAAGGTCAACAACAGAAATGATAAATAACTGTCGAGATCGAAAGTTGTGGAGAGACATGTCTCCTGCGCCAGCGGGCATGGTACTTGGTGATGATAGGCAATACAAACAAAACACAGACACTACATACAATATATAGACAATACATACAAAACATACACACCACACAAAACATATAAACAAAACGTACAAAACATAGACAATACATGCAAAACATAGACGATATGTACACTATACACACAATACTAACAAAACATAGACAATACATACTAAACATAGACGATATGTACACGACAGGGCAAAGGCGCCTCACAGCAGCAGAGCTGGAAGTTGTCAGCGACCCTCTGCTGATGGCTTGCGTCTGGGTCGATGAACAAGAACCATCCAGATCCTACTCCACCTCTCCGTAGTGCCTCCAGAAACAGACTGACCTGTCTAGTCTGGCCAAGAAAGTAGTGATCGAGGAGGGTATGCAACCCTGTACTCAAAAATGTTGTGCAAAAATGTTCGGATGTGTTGGGCCGGAAGGGGCAAATATCACTTTTACTGCAAACCACAACACATCGCAGACACGCCTACTTAACGTCCTTTTAAGGGCGGATGACGAAGAGGTGTTGTCCTTTAGTCATCGGGTGAACGCAAAACGAACGAAGTAACGTTCACGCCATACACAATACTTACAAGGCATAAACATTATATACAAAACACAATACATCCATAAACGACATAAACAATACATACAAGACATGAACAATGCATGCAAGGCAATAAACAATACACACAAACAGAGACAGAAAGTAGAAGCAAAATAAATAAACTAAAAGATGTAGCGAAGAAATGACACACATACAAACATTATACGTGTAAAACTTTTGGCAAATGATCAGTCGGAGGTCCGTGGCAGAAAGAGTTGGTCTAGTGCCCATACACCTGTTTCTAAAGTTAATAAAAGAACAGAGGAACTAAAATGTCAACAGGGAAAAAACAAGACAGTGTGTCGACAGGAACCAAAATGTACATTCTTTCCGACGTCTTTGACAAGCAAGCAAAAAATTGTATGAACATTTAACGTTCATTCATTGAAAAGGCGGTCTTTGTCGGTGGTAATTTTGAGGCCGTCAACAGGGACGGTCGTGCCCTAGTTCCCACTGATGTACACTACTAACCAGACATCGCCTTGGCGCGTATCACTCACTTCCGGTACACAACCTTTTATTTTCCCGCCATTTGCTTTACACGCGCTATCTGCCATTTTGAATTTCGCCGTCACAGAGTTTGGGCGGATGTCATTTACAATATGGCCTTCTGTCTATCTTCAGTGCACACAATGTAAGTGACACATCCTTTATAGCGTGTCCTGAGCCAACAATGCAAAGTATGAAAATAGTAAAATGTATTTTAAAGCGAATATTTTTTTAATAAAAAGAGACAAGGTATGCAAAAAGTCAATTTCGTGGAAAGTTAAGAAAGAAGAGTCTTACAGTATTAAATCGAATCATTACATCTTTACGGTAGTGTTTCGTGGACTGTAAACAAAGATACAACGCTGGGTACAATCAGTTCCACGGTTGTTTGTTTTAATATCAAAGTGGCATTTTAGTTAAAATCTACAGCAAAAATACGACATCTTTTATAAATGAAGATGTCCTGATCCCAGTACATTCCTCTCATTCTTAAATTTGATTTCACTTGTTGGAAGTGGTTTCAATTTTAAATTTATGACACAACACACAAAACATAATAATGTCAAAGTCATTATTTATGAATGCGTGATGTTTTATGTGTTATGTTATGATGTTTTATGTGTTATGTTATGATGTTTTATGTGTTATGTTATGATGTTTTATATGTTATGTTATGATGTTTTATGTGTTATGTTATGATGTTTTATATGTTATGTTATGATGTTTTATGTGTTATGTTATGATGTTTTATGTGTTATGTTATGATGTTTTATGTGTTATGTTATGATGTTTTATGTGTTATGTTATGATGTTTTATGTGTTATGTTATGATGTTTTATGTGTTATGTTATCATATTTTATGTGTTATGTTAAGATGTTTTATGTGTTATATTATGATGTTTTATGTGTTATGTTATGATGTTTTAAGTGTTATGTTATGATGTTTTATGTGTTATGTTATGATGTTGTATGTGTTATGTTATGATGTGTTATGTTATGATGTTTTATGTGTTATGTTATGATGTTTTATGTGTTATGTTATGATGTTTTATGTGTTATGTTGTGATGGTTTATGTGTTATGTTATGATGTTATGATGTGTTATGTTATGATGTGTTATGTGTTAATGCTCAAGATGAAATCTGAGAGTTTGGAGGGGATACAATATTGAAATATTAAACCAGGAGAGTTGGTACATTTTAAGATACAGCTTCTTCTAATTAATTTAAATGTATCATCGTCATCATCATCAACTACCATGCCTGCTGGCGTAGGTGATCATGTCTCTCCACAACTTTCGATCTCGACAGTTATTTATCATTTCTGTTGTTCACCTTCTGCCAAGCTATTCTCTTAAGCTGTATCTTTTCTCTTTGCTTCCATCTATCTCTTCGCCCCTCAATTTTCCCAGTTGTTACAACATATTCCAGCTGTTTCCTTCTCATTACATGGCCCAAAAATTATGATTGTTTCTACCTAATATTGGAAATTAGCTCTCTTTTTGCTTTGACCTCTTTCAGAACGTTTACCATACTCTTTTAGCTGTTCATGGAATTATCAACATTCCTCTGTAAAACCACATTTCTACAGCCTCCAGTGATTGTCTCTTCTGTTGTCCTATAGTCCATGATTCACATCCGTACGTTAAGACTGACTCCACATAACATTTAAGAATTCTTTTTCTTATTTCTATTGTCAACAGTGGATTGCATTACATGTATAGTAGAAGTATTTTGTTTTCCTTGAAATGGCCAAATGGGCAAATGAACCAAAGTATCTATAGTAAACAACTGTGGTTCAATAAAAAAAAAAAAAAATTATTTATTAAAAAGGATACTAAAGATACTGCTGGCAGCCAATAAATGAAACAAAGAGGTACTAAAAGAGGCATTTGAAGAGAGGAAGAAACAAATTAGGAATATTCCGCCAGGATTTGTTGGGCATGTGTGGAGAAGAGGCGTGAGTAGTAAGGAAGGGTGTTTTGAGCAAGGATTTTAACATTTCGTGCAGTATCGTGCATCATTGGCCTGTATCGTGCAGCACAATCTCGTCGTCCAGCATGTATCGTGCAATCTCAGGTGACCTCGCGGGTGGTCTTATCTCGTGGTCAAGTGGTCGGCCTCGTCTTATCTCAGGTGCGACCAGTGGTTCTAAAACTTGTAGGTGTGTTTGGAGACCAGTGGTTCTAAAACTTGTAGGTGTGTTTGGAGCTAAAACTTGTATGTCAGTCTAAAACTTGCGGGGGGTCGTGTGATGGCAACAGGAAATATGGAGACCAGTGGTTCTAAAACTTGTATGTCAGCGGTTCTCAAAACTTGCGGGGGATGGGTCGTGTTATTATCAAGTGAGCGTGCTGGCTATGGAGACCTCTAAAACTTGTATGTCAGTCTAAAACTTGCGGGGGGTCGTGTTATCATGTGATGGCAACAGGAGGCAAAGGGGTGTTAGTGCCACGTCGATCATCATATTCGGGCCACCTCGGTCATCATCATCATCGGCGCTGGGGTCGTCGGTCGCTGGTCGGCGGTCGCTGGTCGTCGGCGGTCGCTGGTCGTCGTCGCGGGTCGGCTCGGGCATCATCATCAAGCTACATCCTCAACAGCATCATTATCATCATGTGCCACACCCTCAACAACAACATCATCAAGCCACACCCTCAACTCTCTCTCTCTCTCTCTCTCTCTCTCTCATCATGTGCCACTCTCAACAACATCATCATCAAGCTACATCCTCAACTCTCTCTCTCTCTCTCTTTCACGCTAAAGCAAAACAAAAAAGTCGCTCTATATTTCACATATATTTATTAATACGACAAATACACAACACATATGAGAAAATATATATTACTGTCCGATTGGTGATAATTTTAAGCGTCCGTGGGCCCCTCGAAGCCGAATTATCCACGGGGCGAGCAAACGATAAATAATACGATCGTTTATGTGCTGTCTCGCTGAAAAAGGCATGAGAATTCTGTTAAGTTTCGCGCCTCGACACTTAAGAAGTATATAATAAGCACAATATAGACCGCACGTGTTGGAAAACAAATCTTGCGATCCTCAACAGCATCATCATCATCATGTGCCACACCCTCAACAACAACATCATCAAGCCACACCCTCAACTCTCTCTCTCTCTCTCTCTCTCTCTCATCATGTGCCACCCTCAACAACATCATCATCAAGCTACATCCTCAACAGCATCATCATCATGTGCCACCCTCAACAACATCATCATCAAGCCACACCCTCAACTCTCTCTCTCTCTCTCTTTCACGCTAAAGCAAAACAAAGTCGCTCTATATTTCACATATATTTATTAATACGACAAATACACAACACATATGAGAAAATATATATTACTGTCCGATTGGTGATAATTTTAAGCGTCCGTGGGCCCCTCGAAGCCGAATTATCCACGGGGCGAGCAAACGATAAATAATACGATCGTTTATGTGCTGTCTCGCTGAAAAAGGCATGAGAATTCTGTTAAGTTTCGCGCCTCGACACTTAAGAAGTATATAATAAGCACAATATAGACCGCACGTGTTGGAAAACAAATCTTGCAACACCCGCGGGTTGTAGACGAATGGAGCGTGTGAGTTTTGCTCTATAAAGTTTAAAATATCCACATGTCTGGGAGGCAAACCGTAGGAATCGAAATACTCACATTCACCGAGCCCGTTGTAAAAGAGGGCCACCCAATGCTCACCGGGTTCGTGTGCCGGGTCGGTGTTTATGACAAAGGCTGCGGTCGCCGTTGGGTCGATGCTGGGAGGTAAGTGGTTTCGTGGAATGACACTAACAAGGGAACAACGCCGAACGAAAATATCCGACATCAAAAGGTTGTAAATCTCCATCGTGTTCATCTTCTCGCTCGCTCAAACGGTGAAGTCTGTTAGAATCTGCCTTGTCTTCGACACCTCGAGCACTGAGTCCAACTCGGCGTAGACGATGACTTGGAGGGGGGTAGTTGTGGGAGCGGAAAACTTGAGTTCTATCGACAAGGGTCCGCTTGTGGCTAGCTCAAAATGGGCGCCGTCCAGTAGACTAGACGAGAGGTCAAAACCAAATAGACAATATCCGTCCTTGAACTCTCTATAAGCAACGTTATTCCCGGCGTCTTTACCAATCAGACCCATGGCCAGATTTGTGCCGAAAAAAGCTCTCGCGTATTGATTTCGGTCAAAGTCCATAGTTAGAGGCTTTCCCGAGATGCATTTGCCGTCGACCGTCAGGTTCATGTAAATCAGACCAAAGTGTTGAAAATTGAACGGGTTAGCTGAATAAACGCCATTAAACGCACTGGCCGTAATCAGACCTATCACTACACGGGTCGGTGTTTGAGACAAAAATAAATTGTCTTGACTGTGGGAGAACATCCCGCTAGCGATGGAAAATGTCTTGATGGTAACCCTCTTGATCGGGTACCGAGCATTCCCGCTCAAGAGAGCCTTTTCGTGAGCCAGAGAAATCGCGGGGTTTAGCTTAGCTTTCCTGACCACGAGCGCGGCGTAGGTGATAACACTCTTGTAACCGGCAGACCTATCGTGAGTCATGAGGCTGAACACATCCTTCGAGGGTGTGAGTTTTATCTTCACATCGACTCTGTTTAACATGTAACGATCCTGCACAAAGACATCAGAGTGCAAACGACCCATCATTTCAACCTCTTTACTACCCGAAGTCAAATCGCGCCGTGTTTTAAAACCCTCATTTGCTTTCAAATCGTCATGGTAGCCAGCTGTGTCTTTGTAGAACAGAGCGGCCGTCAAGTATCCCGTTTTCGCATCCTCCCCGTAGTTTAGCGTAGCTTCAAACACCGCTCTAAAAGGATAGGTATTCTCCGACGGTGTAACCAACGTGTCGTTTAACGATACGTCGACTTGTGAAAATAGACTGTGAAGGTAATTGTTGACCGGTCCTACCTCAGCATCGGGTGGTACACTATCACCATTCGGGAGGGTGATCTTGACCCGCAGCTGCAAAAACGTATTGAAAAGATCTAGATACTCCTCGCTGTTTCCAGAAATGAAAAACTCTATCGGTGCGCTATGCGACAAGGCTGCGATCGGACGAATTTCAATAAACTGTCCAGAGTCTAGAGATGTCTGTGTGGGTGGAACGCTAAATAAATCCAAACCAGAGTGAAGACATTCGCACGATTTGGGGTGAACGAGGGACATTATTAGTCGAAAATATCCTTTGCCACCCTCGTCTTCTTCTTCTTCTTCGGGTTGTACACCGAATGAAGGGGGACCTGTCTAGTTGTCGATTTTATCAGCTTCGTAACCGGTTCTCCCGGCGGGGGTAACTTCATAACTCGCTTTCTGATTTGTCGTAAACCACTTCCTGATTGGTTGTTATCACGCAGGTGGTCTACGGCCCCGTGTAGCAACCGCTGACCGGCCTCCTTAGCTCGGTCTTTGAAAGCTTCACCGACATTTTTCCCGGCTAATGCGTCCTGTGCGACCTGCAGACCGGTCCCCAATCCTTCTCTGAGCAAGGCCTTACCGCCGGTTTTTAACCAGGGTAAAATAGCCCTCCCGATTCCACCGAAGAAACTACCGATTCCCCGACCGCTCTGACTTCGACCTCCTATAAACACGGGCATCCCATCACCCGCCTGACAACAGTAAAAGTCTTCGTATAACTCAACATCGCGATGAAGGGGGGTGTGTCTCACCATTATACCAGCTCGAGATGTTTCTTCACTCGAAAGTGTACCGTTAGCACCGACGTTCCGCTGGTGAATGGAATGGTTTTTCCGTGTTCGTTGGCTAAAAGGATCTCGACGGTATCGAAGGAAAATCTACTCAGGGGTAGGTAGTGAGGCTTATCGTAGATCTGAAACACCGAGGTGTGATTTCTATTGAGAACAGGCACGCTCCTTAGGAGAGGTACCATCACATCCCCGACCGGTCTGGGGGAAACGAGATCGCAGTAGACGTAGACATTCTTCGCAACGCTTTCCAAGTCCATTACCCCCACGCTGAAGATATCGGGAGCCGTGTCTGATATAGAGGTCGTGGGGAAGGGGCACCCTACCCAGCGAAATGTTCAAATCCTTGCTCAAAACACCCTTCCTTACTACTGGCGTGTTGGATTACTTAGTAGCAACAAGGAAAATTGAAGGTTTAAGAAACAGAGGTTAAGGAACAGATGCTGGATGGTATGTCTGCGTGGCTCGGGAAAAGATCAATGCTACAATCAAAAAGATCAACTGCTACATAACGCGCAAGATCGAGGGTTAAAGAAGAGATGGCATCCGACGCTCCGCGGCATGAGCCGCGAATGAACTTAAAGCATCTCGCCACGTAAATTATTTCTCTCACAAGTTAATGGCATCTCCCTTCATCATCATCATCGACTGCCGTCTCCACAACGAAGGTTGGCTACCATAGAGCGTCGATCCGCTCTGTCCAATGCTTTGATGGTGCAGGTTGTCATAGGCTGATTTGTCCATCTTTTGATGTTACTTGTCCATGTTAGTCTTGGTCTGCCTCTGCATCTTTTACCTTGTATTTTTCCCTCCAGGATTACTTTTAGTAGGCTGTTGTGTCTTTTAACATGGCCAAAAAATCGCATTTGTCTTGTTTGAATTGTGCTTAGTAGTTCTCTTTTCATTTTTAGTTGTTTTAAGACTTCCTCATTTGTTTTCTTTTCTTTCCATCCAATCCTATCTATTCTTCTATACATCCACATTTCAAAGGCTTCAATTCTCTGTTCTGTTTTCTTGTCTAATGTCCATATTTCTGCACCATATAGGAATATTGAGAAGATGTAACATTTTGCTATTCTTAGTTTTAGCCCTTGTGTTATTTGTTTTGATGTTAGTATGTTCTCCATGACATTATTATTACTTTTTGCCATTCCTATTCTTTTGTTCCCACTGCCTTGTGGGTGAGACTTTTTAGTCAAAGGCTAGCGGAGCCAACCGTAAACAAACCGACGGAAGGCAACAGAAAACCACCGTCGTAACTTCTTTGTACAATCATGAATCCATTTTTGACAATAGAAACAAGAAAAATAGTTCTTAAATGTTACATAGAGCCAGTCTTAACATATGGATGCGAATCATGGACAATAGGACAAAAGGCAAGAAAATCACTGGAGTCTGTAGAAATGTAGTTTTACAGAAGAATGTTTAGAGTACCATGTACAGCTAAAAAGAGTAATGAAGATGTTCTGAGAGAGGTAAAAGCAAAAAGAGAGCTAATTTCCAATATTAGGAAGAAGCAATCATTATTTTTTGGCCATGTAATGAGAAGAGAACAACTGGAATATATTGTAACAACTGGAAAAATTGAGGGACGAAGAGATAGAGGGAAGCAAAGAGAAAAAATAACAGACAGCTTAAGAGAATGGCTTTGCAGAAGGTCAACAACAGAAATGATAAATAGCTGCCGAAATCGAAAGTTTTTGAGAGACATGATCACCTACGCCAGCAGGCCCGGTACTTGATGATGATGATGATGATTCTTTTGTTTACTTCAGTTGCACATTTTCCATCACTGGTTATAGTATGTCGAAGGTAGTTATAGCTCTGAACTGTCTCCAGGTCTATTCCTTCAATTTTGATATCCACTTGTGGGTTTTGAGTATTTTCTTTGTTTATGATCATAGTTTTAGTTTTTTTGATATTCATATCTAGTCCATATTTTTTGCTTGTCGTGTTTATTTTATTAAGTAATTGTTGTAGGTCTTTAGGATTTTCTGCTTGTAGTACAGTATCGTCAGCATATCTTAGGTTATTGATTATCTTTCCATTAATTTGTAGGCCTGGCATCTCTATGATGTTTTTAAAGATTTGCTCAGTGTATAGATTGAACAAGGTTGGTGATAGGATGCATCCCTGTCTTACTCCTCTTTTTATATTAATGGGTGTAGAGTTTTCTTTGTTATATTTTATTATTGCTGTTTGCTCCCAGTATAGATTACATATTAGTCATATGCCTATGTCATCTAGAGGTATTTCTTTTAGGCATTCTATAAGTTGTTTGTGGTGTACTCCATGAAAAGCTTTGGTGTAGTCTATGAAGCAGGCATATATTGGTTTGTTTACTTCTATGTACTTTTCGATTAATGTTCTCATGCAGAATATGGCTTCTTTTGTCCCGCTATTTTTCCTAAATCCAAATTGCTGCTCATCTAATTCAGTAGTGATTTTATTCTGAATGCTTCCTTGTATAACTTTTAGCAAGATTTTTGTAACATGGGTCATTAGGCTTAGTGTTCTAAAGTCACTGCATTCAACTGCACCATTCTTTTTAGGCAATGCAATGAAAGTTGATGCTTTTAGTTCATTTGGTATGAATCCTGTATGGTATATGCCGTTGCATATGTCTGTAACCACTTCAATGCCAAAATCTTCTAGTGCCTGTATCATCTCTATCTGTATGCTGTCATTCCTACTGCTTTTCCCTTTTTCATTGTTTTTATAGCTTTTTCTAACTCAGATTTTAAGATTTTATAGCCTGATGTACATTTTATAACTGGTTTCTTGTCCCTTTGATCACGAAATAGTTCTGTTATGTATTCCTGCCATCTATCTATAATATATATCCATATTGTCTGTTAGCATTTTTCCTTTTTTGTCTGCAATGCATCCACCTTCTGTGGCTTTTATATCTTTATTAGTCATTTTCTTTATTTCTGTGTGCATTCTTATTAAGTCTTGTTTGCTTTCCATAGTTTCTATTTCTATACATTTTTGGCTGAGCCAGTCTACTTTTGCCTTTTGCACATTTTGCGTATTTCATTATCTATTTTATTGTATTGGGCAGTGTTCTTCGCTTGTCTCCTTTCTTCCATTTTTCTTCCATAGAGTGCTTGTCTCCTTTCTTCCATTTTTTCTAAGATGGTGTTAGTTATCCATTTTTGTTTTTTGTTCTTTTCTCTTTTGGGTAAGGTGTCGCAGGTTTCTTGTATGCTTTTCTTTATGCATTGCCATTTGGTTGTTACTTTTTCATCAGGATTTTCTCTTCTGTATTGTTCAAATCCTTCTTCTAGCATCTTCTGGTATGTTTTCTTTACTTGTATTGCATAGGTATCTTTAATATCTTTTGATTTAAAGCTGTTATATCTAGTGGATTTGTTGATGAATTAGACTTTGGTTTGTTTCTCTTTAATTTGATTTTCATTTTAATCATTACAGGATTGTGATCTGAATTAATATCTGCTCCTGGGTAGGTTTTGGCTTTCTTTACGCTGTTACGGAACCTTTCTTTTATCATTATGTAATCTATTTGATTCCTCTTCTTATCTCCAGGGCTTTTCCATGTTTATAGTTTTCTTTTCTCTTGCTCAAAGTATGTGTTACATATTATCAGCCTGTTTTCTTCACAAAATTGTATTAATCTTTCTCCTCTGTCATTTCTTTTTCCTAAACCATGATTTCCTATAATTGTCTTATATCTACCTTTTCCTACTTTAGCATTCAATTCACCCATTACAATCAAGATGTCTGAAGATTTTACTTGCTTCATAATTTTATTTAGGTCTTCATAGTATGCCTCTATTTGTTCATCTGTGTAGTCTTGTGTAGGTGCTTATGTCTGTATTATCGCTATGTCGAATGGTTTTGCGTTCAACTTGAGTAGTATAATCCTATCACTGTATGTCCAGTGGTTACGTATATATTTGTGTAGCTCTCTTTTGATCAGTATTCCTACCCCCTTTGATGTTCTGTTGTGTTTCCTGAGTATACAAATGTATATTTTCTCTATGTACCCACATTCTTTCCATCTTGTCTCTGATATGCCTAAGATATTTATATTTATTCGTTCTGTTTCTTGAATCAGATTTTCCAATTTCCCTTCTTGATATAGAGTCCTAACATTCCAAGTACTTATTTTAAGATCTTTCCTCCGACATAAGTTTCGAATTTCTCTCCATGGCTTCCTCTGGACTAGTACGTGATGAGGCTCCAATCTCTTTCACGGTGGTCTGCCATATTCGTCTTTCGTGTTTTGAATATGCCTCATGTGTACCACACACTTTGCTGTTTTCGATTTCTGGGCCGTTGATCATTTCTGATTCCTCCGCCCCATCCACCGTCACAGATTTTTCACATACGGGTTGAACATGCCCGGATGCCGGCAACATTTTTGTCGAACCATGTGCTTGCCTATCGAACCGCGAACACACGACACAAAGAAGAATAAATCATATTCCACTTAAATATCGGTAATCATAGTTCATCCACACATCAGAAGTACTTCTTCCTTAAGTAAAAACATTTTTCCCTCAGGTAAATGACTTCTCCGTCATGTAAATCGCTTCTCCCACAAGTAAATGGCTTCTCCCTTAAGTAAATTGTATCTCCCTCAAGTAAATTGTTTCTCCCTCAAATAAATAGCTTCTCCCTCAAACACAACAAACAAATGATTTCTTTTTTTTTAAAATGAGAATAAAAGTGTTGTAAACTGAAGTGATATTTACAATAAAAGTAAATGTAATTAAATACAGGCTCAACGACCTTCAGGAAACACGTGGTTAACCTCTTGGAGGACGCGATACACAAGCTGTGACGCGCGGACCTTTCTTTGAGGCCATCGAGCACGGGAGAGTACGCTTTGATATTACACCCAGCGGCTAGTTTAAGGAGAAATATTTCTTTGACCTGTGTGGTGAGTGTTTGAGTGAAAACAAAAATAATCAACAAATGTTTTAATAGAAGAAACTCCGAGTATATATTTATATAGCACACAAAGATAGATATTGTGTAGCGCTCGGATAAAGACCCAAATAAAAGAAAACATAAAACAATAGATTATTCCTAATGCTGAAGTCGGATGTATTGGGCCGAAAGGTGGAAATATCACAGTTATACTGCAAACCACAACACAACGCAGACACGCCCACTTAACGTCCTTTTAAGGTCGGATGATGAAGAGTGCACTCCTTTAGTCATCGGGCGAACGTAAGCAAGCAATAGATTATACCAGGTTTCGATCTGTGCTCATCGATACAGTACCTTAGCAGTAGAAATACCGGCATTTTCGCGCACTTCCAGTATGTGTCCTCCCTCCTCCTCCCCGCTCCACACACAAAAAAGGTAATTTGCAGGCAGATCATTCACGCATAATCTGATATGACTGGGATATAGAAACACAATCCCGATTCATGAGTTAGTTTATTGACACACTTGGTCTCTAAGTTTCCTATTATCAAATATTATTCATGGGTTAGTTTATTGACACACTTGTGCTTTAAGTTTCCTATTATCAAGTATTATTCATGAGTTAGTTTATTGACACACTTTTGCTCTAAGTTTCCTATTATCAAGTATTATTCATGAGTTAGTTTATTGACACACTTTTGCTCTAAGTTTCCTATTGTCAAGTATTATTCATGAGTTAGTTTATTGACACACTTGTGCTCTAAGTTTCCTATTATCAAGTATTATTCATGAGTTAGTTTATTGACACACTTGTGCTCTAAGTTTCCTATTATCAAGTATTATTCATGAGTTAGTTTATTGACACACTTGGTCTCTAAGTTTCCTATTATCAAGTATTATTCATGAGTTAGTTTATTGACACACTTGTGCTCTAAGTTTCCTATTGTCAAGTATTATTAATGAGATAGTTTATTGACACACTTTTGCTCTAAGTTTCCTATTATCAAGTATTATTCATGAGTTAGTTTATTGACACACTTGTGCTCTAAGTTTCCTATTATCAAGTATTATTCATGAGTTAGTTTATTGACACACTTGTGCTCTAAGTTTCCTATTATCAAGTATTATTCATGAGTTAGTTTATTGACACACTTGGTCTCTAAGTTTCCTATTATCAAGTATTATTCATGAGTTAGTTTATTGACACACTTTTGCTCTAAGTTTCCTATTATCAAGTATTATTCATGAGTTAGTTTATTGACACACTTTTGCTCTAAGTTTCCTATTGTCAAGTATTATTAATGAGATAGTTTATTGACACACTTTTGCTCTAAGTTTCCTATTATCAAGTATTATTCATGAGTTAGTTTATTGACACACTTGTGCTCTAAGTTTCCTATTATCAAGTATTATTCATGAGTTAGTTTATTGACACACTTTTGCTCTAAGTTTCCTATTGTCAAGTATTATTAATGAGATAGTTTATTGACACACTTTTGCTCTAAGTTTCCTATTATCAAGTATTATTCATGAGTTAGTTTATTGACACACTTGTGCTCTAAGTTTCCTATTATCAAGTATTATTCATGAGTTAGTTTATTGACACACTTGTGCTCTAAGTTTCCTATTATCAAGTATTATTCATGAGTTAGTTTATTGACACACTTGGTCTCTAAGTTTCCTATTATCAATTATTATTCATGAGTTAGTTTATTGACACACTTGTGCTCTAAGTTTCCTATTATCAAGTATTATTCATGAGTTAGTTTATTGACACACTTGTGCTCTAAGTTTCCAATTATCAAGTATTATTCATGAGTTAGTTTATTGACACACTTGTGCTCTAAGTTTCCTATTGTCAAGTATTATTCATGAGTTAGTTTATTGACACACTTGTGCTCTAAGTTTCCTATTGTCAAGTATTATTCATGAGTTAGTTTATTGACACACTTTTGCTCTAAGTTTCCTATTATCAAGTATTATTCATGAGTTAGTTTATTGACACACTTTTGCTCTAAGTTTCCTATTATCAAGTATTATTCATGAGTTAGTTTATTGACACACTTGTGCTCTAAGTTTCCTATTATCAAGTATTATTCATGAGTTAGTTTATTGACACACTTGTGCTCTAAGTTTCCTATTATCAAGTATTATTCATGAGTTAGTTTATTGACACACTTGTGCTCTAAGTTTCCTATTATCAAGTATTATTCATGAGTTAGTTTATTGACACACTTGTGCTCTAAGTTTCCTATTATCAAGTATTATTCATGAGTTAGTTTATTGACACACTTGGTCTCTAAGTTTCCTATTATCAAGTATTATTCATGAGTTAGTTTATTGACACACTTGTGCTCTAAGTTTCCTATTATCAAGTATTATTCATGAGTTAGTTTATTGACACACTTGTGCTCTAAGTTTCCTATTATCAAGTATTATTCATGAGTTAGTTTATTGACACACTTGTGCTCTAAGTTTCCTATTATCAAGTATTATTCATGAGTTAGTTTATTGACACACTTGTGCTCTAAGTTTCCTATTATCAAGCATTAGCCGCACACACAATTAGAACCTGAAATACTGACACTTGCGTTGTGGCATGCAGCAGGAGGCAGAGAACAACATGTTTGGTAGTTTCAAGTGGCTTAGACCAAAGACAAGAATAAAAATTCAACAACTATTTTCTACAGTAAAAGATTGCCAACTTGGCTACTGAAGTCAGAGGTCAAATTCGATCCCGATCGATCGATTTTTTTTTCTTTTATTGTTCCCAGAATTAGTTGACTGAATTTTTATGGAAAAAAAGACATTTGCATGTTTGCCTATATATTGTATGTATATATTTATATATATATATATATATATATATATATATACAATATATATATACAATATATATATATATATATGATCAACAACGCAATATAAATGTAATCAGTGTTTAAGTCATTACTATAAAGCAGATAAAGAAAAAGAAGACAATTATGAATGTAGAATTTCTTAAAAAGAAAGCAACAAGAAAGGTCTTAGTCTGAATAATAAAATAGAAGTAATGTATCGAAGTATCAAAGAAACATTCATCACCATCATGTAGCATAAAAATAAACAGGACAAATCTTAAACACGATTAGAGGCCACAAGGATGGGATTTCTCAAAAGAATGTTGAAAGTTCCCTAGACAGCTAAAGGACTAAGTGAATTCTCAAAGACGCCAACACTAAAAGGGAGCTCCTAAAATACAGACAGAAACAATCAGCATTTTTTTCGGGCACATCATGAGAAGAAGAACGTTAGAATACTTTGCTACAATTGGCAAAATACAGGTACAGAGATCGCGGACGACAAAGAGAGAAGACACTAGATAGCCTGGAGTCATGGCACGGCAAATAGTCAACCACAGAATTGATAAAATGCACTGTGGATAGAAGATTGTGGAGGGACATGTTCGTCTACTCCAACCGGTATGGCACATGATGATGGCAATTCCTTAAAATTCCGTGAGTGGCAGTAGAGTGGGCTCTAGATGCTGCTTCACCTACACAATTCTCCCTAGTTCTTGAGACTGTGTTTATCCCCCCCACCTCCCCCCCAACTATTTATTTTAGACAGAAAAATACCAGCAATGTTTCTCATCAAATCGTTATCTCTCCTCAAGTATCATCATTCACTACCGGAAGAGAAACCATTATTCACTGGTTAATTTTTGGCGCCAAAGTTGTGGAATGTGTGTGAACCAGGCACCATATGAGGCCACGCATGCGCAGTGAAACACAACGTTGCGACCACGCACACATCTGACCTCTGCTGCGGGAGAAAATCGTAATTTCAATCACAACATAACACGGTACCGTTCATACTTGTCCCTTATTTAACCGAGCAGTGAAAATCCTAATTGTAACCATTTTCTTCCATGACCAACATATTTATTTGAAAACTAACGAGAACTGTAACAAGAAAGATGGACACAAAAGAAAAGCGAAATATACCCCGGGCATTTTCCCGCCATTCCGACGTGAGAGTTCAAATATAATGACTAGCCCGTAAAATAAATTCGTTGAGGGTGGGCTAGAGGGACGGCGTGGGGGACGCCCTCTGTGGTTGTATCCGTAAGCTCTGCTGATTGGCTGTTAATAACTTAATATACCTTCTCTGATCTGGTACCATTTACTCATTCATTCTTTGAAGTGTTCGTTTTCTCCTAGATTCCCCCCTGGTGGCTACTCTAGAATAACGATTCTCAACCTGCTGTATCGCTCAACCTGCTGTATCTCTCAACCTGCTGTATCTCGCAACCTGCTGTATCTCTCAACCTACTCAACCTGCTGTATCTCTCAACCTACTCAACCTGCTGTATCTCTCAACCTACTCAACCTGCTGTTTCTCTCAACCTGCTGTATCTCTCAACCTGCTGTATCTCTCAACCTGCTGTATCTCTCATCCTACTCAACCTGCTGTATCTCTCAACTTACTCAAACTGCTGTATCTCTCAACCTGCTGTATCTCTCAACCTACTCAACCTGCTGTATCTCTCAACCTACTCAACCTGCTGTATCTCTCAACCTACTCAACCTGCTGTATCTCTCAACCTACTCAACCTGCTGTATCTCTCAACCTGCTGTATCTCTCAACTTGCTGTATCTCTCAACCTACTCAACCTGCTGTATCTCTCAACCTACTCAACCTGCTGTATCTCTCAACCTGCTGTATCTCTCAACCAGCTGTATCTCTCAATCTACTCAACCTGCTGTATCTCTCAACCTACTCAACCCGCTGTATTTCTCAACCTGCTGTATCTCTCAACCTGCTGTATCTCTCAACCTACTCAACCTGCTGTATCTCTCAACCTACTCAACCCGCTGTATCTCTCAACCTACTCAACCCGCTGTATCTCTCAACCTGCTGTATCTCTCAACCTACTCAACCTGCTGTATCTCTCAACCTACTCAAATTGCTGTATCTCTCAACCTGCTGTATCTCTCAACCTACTCAACCTGCTGTATCTCTCAACCTGCTGTATCTCTCAACCTACTCAACCCGCTGTATCTCTCAACCTACTCAACCTGCTGTATCTCTCAACCTGCTGTATCTCTCAACCTACTCAACCTGCTGTATCTCTCAACCTACTCAACCCGCTGTATCTCTCAACCTGCTGTATCTATCAACCTACTCAACCTGCTGTATCTCTCAACCTACTCAACCTGCTGTATCTCTCAACCTACTCAACCCGCTGTATCTCTCAACCTACTCAACCAGGAGTAATGAGCCAAGACAATGTACTGATATTGGAGTGCACGGTGGTTGAGTGATGAGTGAGGTCGGTACAGATCAGAAGGGTTCGATTTCAGTTCCCACGTATGGCCAACGCTGAAGTTCTCTAAAAAGTCGAATAAGGTGCTGGCTATACAACAAGAAGCTATCCCGTTCAAATGCGAGACAAATAATAATACATGAATATTGTCTTGGAGGGAAACTTCCGAGGCGATAGATCAGCGAATCAATGCAAGGGAAGGGGTATAGTTACAACACTTGGGAACACACATTCACAATTAATCAACATAAACAAAACAAAGAACAATAGACAGCCCCAAAGCAGAATCGAACCCGTACTCCTCGACAAAGCACATTGCCACGAGAAACAAACACTAGAGCACACCGCCAACTAAGCAAAAAATAAAAGAAAAGCACAAATAATCAACAGAAAAAAAGAAAGAACAATATACATCTGGAACTCGAAACAGCATGGAACCCGTACTACTCGAAATGATTCACAATCCGAAGCACAATAGAAGCGATATTCCCCCCCCCCCCCGGTGACCTTAACTGTGTGAAATCCAGTATCTAGTCTTATCGGAGACGGACGATTAGAAAGTGGCCCCGTGTTCAGTGTATGCGCTTAATGACATCTTGGCAGCTGTATATAGAAAATAGAAGACTGCCGATCCCAGGGCTACATCAATAGAACGAGGGACCGTTGCCCTAGCGGGAAGACAAAATCCTTTAGTTTCCAGATGTACTGAAAACGTCCTAGATTCGAAACCACCCATAAGAGGTGGGATTTTTACAACTTAAGATGGTGGTTTCTTCAAGGATTTACTCCACCCCGATCTCTAGGTCGGCAATTCCGATTTCTATTCGTCTCAGATAACGGCGGAAAACAGGAGGTCATGTGTGCACTCTGCTTATGTTAAAGGATTATTGGCAGTTAAAAATAGAAAAGAATAGACAAGATATAGCTGCTGCTTGGTCAATTGTTAAGTAATTTATCGTTGCCGATGTGTCGAGTTGGAACGATGAAAGCGTAGCCATGCGGCGGTATCCACTGTTTCGCTGGCTGAAAAGCCTGAGGTAGGCAAAATGGATTATTTCTATCGGTGGTGAAATAGAAATCCTGAGTCTCACACGTCGTGGCGACTGCTTTGACCAAGCGGACTTTATCCCTCTGATTCTATCGTGAGCCGCCCGACATACACCAGCAATGGTAATATGTGTCGTAAAGATTTTTGTGTGTGGAAAGATGTGTGGGTTAAACACATAAAAATAGCGGCTTCTCTTAAAGTAACAGCACTGGCTTCCACAACCACTTGACGGGAAACGCAAATGTCGAAGCGAAATGTAATGAAGAGGAATAGGAAAAGGTAATTTCCTAAAGTGATTCACGACAAATTACTATCTTTCTAAAATAACCTTGGAGACCATAGTATAAATATTTTGCTCATATAAATACATGTTATTAGGAAAGTGATTCGAAATCTAATGGCTAAATACACGGATTATTTCAGAGGGGCTGTGGTAAATGTAACGCTCTGCAAAAGACATGCAACTTAATGATGTTATGTTCTGTTTATGTAATTAATTTAAATGCAGTCAAGAATTCTGCATTTCCGCTCCACCACATGTCAACAGTTCCCGCCAAAACTGCGCGAAGCGCGTTGGCTAATTCTGTTGACATGGTCGACTACCGTGCAGCCCTAACAGTCAGTATAGGCGACAATTCCAAGTGACTCTTATAGAACAGAGAGTACACAGTCTATTCCTTCAGTCCATTTTCCTCGGTGTGGATGGTGGTAATGGTGATGATGATGATGATGATCATGATGATGGTAATGGTGATGATGATGATGATGGTAATGGTGATGATGATGGTAATGATGGTGGTAATGGTGATGATGATGATAATGATGGTAATGGTGATGATGATGATAATGATGATGGTAATGGTGAAGATGATGGTAATGATGGTGGTAATGATGGTGATGATGATGATGGTAACAGTGATGATAATTATGATGATGAATATCGTTAAATCAAAACGAGATCTTTGAAAGTTTAAAGTATTAGACAAATCATGAAAGCTCACTCCGGATATTTGCTCTGTAAGACTTGCACTAAATACAGCTGAGTCAACAAACATGTTAGGTAAGAAACATAAAACCATCTACAACAAGCACTTACTAAACCAGCTAATTCTCAAGTGGAAAATATTTAACGAAAATAAAATTAAAAGTGAACAAACCAAACACGAGTATATCATAACCTTCACAAGTAATAGAAGATGAGCTTGTAATGAGCATCAGAAAGAACGGAAGTAGATCACGTATCCTGGCATTAGTCAACAGCTAATGGGAGGCAGTGGGGTGGAAAGTTAGAGAGAGACATAAAACATATTACCGTCACAGCAACAATAGAAAAGAGAGTCAGTTATTAATTTAAAAGAAGATACAACAAATAAAATCTGCAGGTGGTATTAACAGTGGCTGGGTGAATCTCGAAGCCTACCGATTCCAAACAAATTGTCATATCTGGGAGTTGAAAATGGACCCTCTTGGGTAGGAACCACCCACCAACTAAAACGTGATGTTTATTATTATGTAATTTGTCACCTACTACCTACCTACCTACCTACCTACCTACCTACCTACCTACCTTCCCACCTACCTACCTACCTACCTACCTACCTACCTACCTACCTACCTACCTAACCTACCTACCTGCCTATCTACCTTAGTAACTCACCATCCCACCCACCCATTCACCTACCTACATACATACATATACTAAAATATGTACAAACATATATGATACAGTTCCCTCCACTGTATACCATCTTATTTGTTTCATTACATTCTGAAACCACTATTTTACCAGTTCGGACAACGACATTTGAAACACCAGTAACTGCTTTAATGATTATTATTTTGTTAGTACAGAATAAAAATGGTCGACCCAGAGAGACGCTGAGAAGAACATTGATAAGAGAGGCAAGAGCAGCAGGAATCGGCTACCTCAATGAGATAGAGTTACTTGCACAGAACAGAGACAAATGGCGAGATTTGATAACAGATCTTAAGAAGGATTGAAAACTGCTAGAATAAAAATTTAGATAAGAGAAAGAGTATCTGGGTCTATGCCCTATGGGCCGTCTACGGCTAATAAGGTCAATAGACACATACATAGATAGATAGATATAGACAGACCAAACAGACGGACAGACAGACCAGATAGACAGAGCAGGCAGACAGACCAAACAGATAGACCAGACCAGACAGACAGACAGACAGACAGACATACAGACAGACAGACAGACCAGACCAGACCAGACCAGACCAGACAGACATACATACAGACCAGACAAACAGATCAGACAGACAGACACACAAGACAAGCAATATAGACAGACAGATTGACAGACAGACCAGACAGAGAGATCAGAGAGACATACAAGACAAGACAGACAAGACAGACAGACAGACAGACCAGACAGACAGACAGACCAGACAAACAGACAGACAGACAGACAGACCAGACAGACAGACAGATAGACAGACAGACAGGACAGACAGGACAGACAGGACAGACCAGACCAACAGACAGACAGACAGACAGACAGACAGACAGACAGACCAGACAGACCAGACAGACCAGACAGACCAGACAGACAGATAGTACAGATAGACAGACCAGACAGACAGACAGACAGACAGACAGACCAGACAGACAGATAATACAGAATACTCATGTTATGAAACTGCCAACGGTTACACACACGAAGATAGGGTGAGAACCACTGTTATAGATGATACTAGAATGTTTTACATCTGATCTCAATCTCCTGAAATGCTTAATGAATTTGATGTAATCCAAAAATGAGTTTGTACTTGATAATATGTCTAGACTGGTGCTGTGAATTATAATCAAGAAATGTGAGGATTGTGTTTCTTGACTTTTACCCCCACAGCTGTTGAATTATTGTCTAAAGAGAATAGTGTTCCGTGTAATTCCTACTGCTGCTCAAGCATGGAACTAATGCTGACAGCTCCTATTTGCATTGATTTATGGTGCCCCAGGTCTGCCACATCTACAATCCTCCAATCCACGAGCGTTATCGAGTGTTATATATAAATGTTTCGAGTTAGAGTGTTAATAATGTCAGTAGCATAGCTGATGCAAGGATAATAGATTCAATAGAGTGTGAGCTTCGGGGTATTAAAGTTGGAATAATTTCAAAAAGATTACTACTCACGGACCACACATGGTTGCAAAACATGGACAATATCGGGACAAATAATTTTAAAAAATTGTGTTTAGTGGAAAAGAAATCAAAATGCCAGATAAAAATTCAAAGAATAGCATGGATAATGAAAGAAAGGAAAATAAAGACATTAGAAGTCCTGAATAATAAAGAGAAGTGAATTGTTTTATTTTAAATAAGAAACACTTTACAGAAGAATTAACATGGCCACATCAAAAGACACAGCAAAGGTGGAACGGACAATTATGGAAAACACGGTTCAAGGCAGACTAGACAAGGGTAGACCAAGAAACAGCTGGTTTTAAGACACCATGAAGACCTTGAACTTGACGACAAAGGAAGTCCGGCATCTAGATAAAGACAGAAGCTCTTTGTGACGGTCTGTGACGAGAACAACGGTCTGTGATGAAAACAACGGTTTATAATGAGAACAACGATCTGTGATGAGAACAACGGTCTGTAATGAGAATAACGGTTTATAATGAAAACAACGGTCTGTGATGAGAACAACGGTTTATAATGAGAACAACAGTCTGTGATGAGAACAACGGTTTATAATGAAAACAACGGTCTGTGATGAGAACAACGGTCTGTGATGAGAACAAAGGTTTATAATGAGAACAACAGTCTGTGATGAGAACAACGGTCTGTAATGAGAACAACAGTTTATAATGCGAACAACAGTCTGTGATGAGAACAACAGTCTGTGATGAGAACAACGGTCTGTGATGAGAACAACGGTCTGTAATGAGAACAACGGTTTATAATGAGAACAACAGTCTGTGATGAGAACAACGGTCTGTAATGAGAACAACAGTTTATAATGCGAACAACAGTCTGTGATGAGAACAACAGTCTGTGATGAGAACAACGGTCTGTGATCAGAACAACAGTCTGTGACGAGAACAACGGCCTGTGATGAGAACAACGGTCTGTGATGAGAACAACGGTCTGTGATGAGAACAACGGTCTGTGATGAGAACAACGGTCTGTGACGAGAACCACGGTCTGTGATGAGAACAACGGTCTGTGACGAGAACAACGGTCTGTGACGAGAACAACGGTCTGTGAGAGGAGGACGGTCTGTGATGAAAAGGACGGTCTGTAAAGGACACGCAAATTGATTGTGACGATTATATGTGAATTCTCTGCCTTCTTTTCAATGGACATTGCAACAGGGGAACTATTTAACACTGATTGTATTGAACTAAATATGTGAGACATTTCAATAGGGGAAATATTTAACATTGATTGTATTGAACTAAATATGTGAGACATTTCAATAGGGGAACTATTTAACACTGATTGTATTGAACTAAATATGTGAGACATTAAAATAAGGGAAATATTTAACACTGATTGTATTGAACTAAATATGTGAGACATTTCAACAGGGGAACTATTTAACACTGATTGTATTGAACTAAATATGTGAGACATTTCAATAGGGGAACAATCAAAACTATATGGGCCACTGCAAGAATTACAAAAGACAGTAAAATTTATACAGGAAACGACATTGCAGATATAGACAATACTTCAGGCGAACGAAAGATAGATAGATAATAGGGGAACTATTTAACACTGATTGTATTGAACTAAATATGTGAGACATTTCAATAGGGGAACTATTTAACACTGATTGTATTGAACTAAATATGTGAGGCATTTCAATAAGGGAACTATTTAACACTGATTGTATTGAACTAAATATGTGAGACATTTCAATAGGGGAACTATTTAACACTGATTGTATTGAACTAAATATGTGAGGCATTTCAATAAGGGAACTATTTAACACTGATTGTATTGAACTAAATATGTGAGACATTTCAATAGGGGAACTATTTAACACTGATTGTATTTAACTAAATATGTGAGACATTTCAACAGGGGAACTGTTTAACACTGATTGTATTGAACTAAATATGTGAGACATTTCAATAGGGGAACTATTTAACACTGATTGTATTGAACTAAATATGTGAGACATTAAAATAAGGGAAATATTTAACACTGATTGTATTGAACTAAATATGTGAGACATTTCAACAGGGGAACTATTTAACACTGATTGTATTGAACTAAATATGTGAGACATTTCAATAGGGGAACAATCAAAACTATATGGGCCACTGCAAGAATTACAAAAGACAGTAAAATTTATACAGGAAACGACATTGCAGATATAGACAATACTTCAGGCGAACGAAAGATAGATAGATAATAGGGGAACTATTTAACACTGATTGTATTGAACTAAATATGTGAGACATTTCAATAGGGGAACTATTTAACACTGATTGTATTGAACTAAATATGTGAGGCATTTCAATAAGGGAACTATTTAACACTGATTGTATTGAACTAAATATGTGAGACATTTCAATAGGGGAACTATTTAACACTGATTGTATTGAACTAAATATGTGAGGCATTTCAATAAGGGAACTATTTAACACTGATTGTATTGAACTAAATATGTGAGACATTTCAATAGGGGAACTATTTAACACTGATTGTATTTAACTAAATATGTGAGACATTTCAACAGGGGAACTGTTTAACACTGATTGTATTGAACTAAATATGTGAGACATTTCAATAGGGGAACTATTTAACACTGATTGTATTGAACTAAATATGTGAGACATTAAAATAAGGGAAATATTTAACACTGATTGTATTGAACTAAATATGTGAGACATTTCAACAGGGGAACTATTTAACACTGATTGTATTGAACTAAATATGTGAGACATTTCAATAGGGGAACTATTTAACACCGATTGTATTGAACTAAATATGTGAGACATTTCAATAGGGGAACTATTTAACACTGATTGTATTGAACTAAATATGTGAGACATTGTATTGTAACTAAATATGTGAGACATTACAAAAGACGAATAATGCAAGGCGATCCTAAGGAACGAATTATTTCAGAAGAATTGTGTTAGACGAATTATATGTGACAGATCGTAATAGACGAATTATATGTGACAGATCGTAATAGACGAATTATATGTGACAGATCGTAATAGACGAATTATATGTGACAGATCGTAATAGACGAATTGTATGTGACAGATCGTAATAGACGAATTATATGTGACAGATCGTAATAGACGAATTATATGTGACATATCGTAATAGACGAATTATATGTGACAGATCGTAATAGACGAATTATATGTGACAGATCGTAATAGACGAATTATATGTGACAGATCGTAATAGACGAATTATATGTGACAGATCGTAATAGTCGAATTTATAAAATATCATAACAACAAAAAATATGAGAAACAAGCCGTAATACAAGAACTATGTACAATAGATCGTAATATATGAACTTATGTAAGGCAAGTTGCAATAGATGCTGTGATAATGAAACATTGACACACTCACACAGTATGTGAGTCAACATATAGTTATCTCGATCACTTTCAGATACTTACTCGTGATGGGATATTTTGCCCCACGACCTCTGCCCCGACCTTGAAGTCACGACTCAGTCACGTGTGCGATGTGTTAATGGTTTGGAGGGGGGAGGTAATACTCGCGAGCACATGAGTTTGTGTTGCTAAGGGGGAAAAAAGGACTTTTCTCGAGCTGATTAACGAGGGCAGAAAAAATTGTGAAGTTTTGAGTTGTAAAAGCGCGGTCGTTGACCTACCAGAAGGTTGACAGAAAATACTGTTGCTTTTAATGAAGTACAGACCTTGATGTGAATTTCACACTCGTTTATATGGATAGCTTACTTCTTGCCAAGTTTAAGCCGCCGCGCGAGCTGGCAACTTTTGTAGAAATACCTCAAACAATATTGTGTGAGCAACAGGAGCTGAACGTAAACTGGGGAGATATTTGATACGAGCAGCATATTTCATTATGTGAACAGTGCACTCATTCAATTGAAAATCACATAATCTTGTGTGAACTGTGAATACTCAATTGCTCACATCAGTTAAGGATGGAGAAAGGATGAAGGTGGCCAGTCCCATCACGTCACATATGGTGGCGTGTAGGGAATATGCTGTTAAATTACCTTTTTTTTTTTTCATTAGCGCCAACAGCTGACCACGGTCTAGCACCTCTACCTCCTCGTGGTCTCCTTCGGTAACACTCTGCGTCATGACTGTAAAGATGCAATCATCTATACAGACGGATCCGTAATAAAACATCAAACGAGTGTATGGGCATTTACAGCAAGCATACCAGTCAGAATAGGCAAGGAAGACAGTGGTGCATAAGTTATGACCACGAGTAGAATGACGATGGAGGTGGTGGCAGTGACCAAGGCATTCAAATGGTTAGAGTCACAAGACTACACCCACGCATGTATATTAAGTGATTCTATGAGCATGATAAGAAAAGTGGGGGCGGCCTCTGTACGCAGGCAATGGGTAGAGTCATTGCAGAAGTAAAAAAATACGTAAGGTCACCTTTGTCTACGTCCCACGACATGCGGGAGTACGGAGAAATGAAAGAGCGGACAGGTTGGCTTGCTGCGCTGTCGTTGAAAAAGGTCAACCAATGGATCGGGCGGACATTATCGATGCCCTCCGAGATGTGGGAAGGGCACAGGACTGCGACAACCATGAGTTCGCGTCACTCCTTCGGATGAAAGAGATGGGAGTTAAGATGAGCACAGCCAGAAACGAGAAACTTAGTGGGCGTGTAAGAAGACTTATCAACCAACACAGAATTGAAGTCGTCAGTCGCTGGACACTGCGGGACTTGCTCATGAGGGGATCTGAGCACATATGGACATGTTCGAAGCGCAATTTTGATGACCTGCAAAAAAAGTTCATTAACTCAGCGTCAAAACAAGCTGGCTAACAGAGGCTACGATAGCCGTTTTTTTCCTATAGTTGTGGCTTTTTACTGATATAGAAGACCTAGTATCGCAGTACATCTCGGCTGGAATTGTGGTTCTCCAGCATAGTCTGGGATAGACGAACTCCAATTTCTCCAGTAAGAGCCGGATATGTCCAGGAAGCCATTACGACCCGATGCCTTCACGATGTCTTTCAGCGTCAACGGAAGATATAATTTGCGGTCATTTGCTCTTCTGCTGCTGTTATGTTTCCTAGCGTTTCTAATATTCCAAGAATCCATCATTTTTCGGTTTCGGCCCTTGGGTCTGGTGTTCTCGCAACGTTTATTAAAGCCTCTTTAGAAGCCTTTGATCGGGATTGAATCTACTAACTTTGACTCACAGTTGAGTGGACTATAGTAGATTCAGCTTACAATTACTCACAGCTTTGTGGACTATAGTAGATTCAGCTCAGAATCACTCACAGTTGAGTGGACTATAGTAGATTCAGCTCACAATCACTCACAGTTGAGTGGACTATAGTAGATTCAGCTCAAAATCACTCACAGTTGAGTGGACTATAGTAGATTCAGCTCAAAATCCCTCACAGTTGAGTGGATATAGTAGATTCAGCTCAAAATCACTCACAGTTGAGTGGACTATAGTAGATTCAGCTCAAAATCACTCACAGTTGAGTGGAATGAATTCAACGAGTTTTCACGGATACATGTACACAGATAACTTTTTGGGATTGTAACTAAAAATGCCACTATAGGACATATATAAACAGATGTGCAGTCAACTCTCGCAGAGGTGGTACAATCTGATAGAAGGCTTCCAGGTAAAAAAAAAATTGACTTCACTGGAATAAATTCACTGATAACTTGTTATTGAAAGTCGATAACAAGGGTCATGTACGTCCACATAGCAGGACAGAAAACACAACACACACAGAACACAGTTATCAGCATTGCTGTGCATGATTAGACCAACTCTTCCATCTGTGACGCTAATCTGTGTGGTTATCAGTACCTGTGTTGGTAGTGAACACTTCTACCTGTTATGTTAACTTGCATGGTTATCAGTGGTTATATGTGCTGGTAGTGCATTGCTAGCTGATATTGATTTGACACTGACATTTACAAGACAGACTCATACTAAATATTATGTTATCAATGTTAATATGTGGAGGTGTTGTTTGGTTGAATAATTTATGTATGGGTAGGATATGTTTTGGAGACAACACAAACATAATATATGAGTGTTAAACAAGACATGTTCGCTTTTCATTTCTTGTAACACCCTTTGATGTAGATAAATATAAAAGGTTTTCTTTTCCGTAGACATTCCTCGATGAAAAGGTTTTCTCTTATGCAGAGCTTCCGGGATGAAGAGGTTTTCTCTTCTGTAGAAATTCCTTGCTAAAAGAGTTTTATATTCTGTGGAGATTCCTTGATGAAAAGGTTTTCTCTTCTTTAGAAATTCTTGCTAAAAGAGTTTTATATTCTGTGGAGATTCCTTAATGAAAAGGTTTTCTCTTCTGTAGAAATTCCTTGCTAAAAGGGTTTTATATTCTGTGGAGATTCCTTGGTGAAAAGGTTTTCTCTTCTGTAGAAATTCTTGATGTTTTCACGTCATCTTACACCGGAACCACATTGATATCAGCGGCTCTTTCCTCATTTGAAATAATTTTTCCTGTACAACGTAGAACCAAAACATTTCGAGGTTGGTAAACCAATTTTCACGTTGTCTCTTTTGTAGGTCAATGATGAAATGGTGGTTGTAGGGGTTGTGGTGTCTCGAAATAAGGGATCGACAACTTTTTTTTTATTTCTAAGAATTCTTTATTTCTTCGTGGCATTGTTCTCTTCTGATCTCTACGCTGTGAGGTATGGCGTCTAACCTGCTCGGATAGTGGCGGAAATAAGGTAGTCACGTGTGAAATTTGTACAAGTTAAAGAGCCTTTAGCAGCTAGACATCGACTGGACCAATATGGGAATGTCCAGGTAAAATTATTAAGCAAATTTACACGTGCTGAAGAAAGATATGTCGGTCCGAAAGTCAAAGCTAGAATAAACCTGGTAAAACTGGAGAAAACAGACTAAATTCATGTCAAATAAAAGTCATGCCCCATATGTAAGTTGTCGAAGAAAGGATATCCACATGCTTTCAAGGTCCATATTGCAGCACAAACTATTGACAATGAAAATATGAGTGTTGTAGTAATAAACACGAAATCAAGGGCACAATGTTCCAAAAAAATCCGTTTCTATTTTCCATGCGTTCAGGACCTCATCAAGGCCAGCTCCTTGTCGTGGGGATGAGACTTAACAGTCACCAGGGACTGAAAACCAAGACTGGCCAGGCCTTCCTACACCCGAGCAAGACCACAGTCTTCTCTAGCAAGTTTAAGTGCTGAAGTCGGAGGCAACCAGCCAAAAGGCACACTACAACAATCAGGATGCCACGCACTCACGCCAATGGGAAGTATGTCTATAACTGCAAAGCGATATGGCACTCGCCCTGTGATGGTGATTGCACAGAATATAGTAGACTGAGGAAAATCCATTGGCCCATAGATACAATACTACAGACAAAACTATATGGGCCACTGCAAGAATTACCCAAGACAGTAAAATTTATACAGGAAACGACATTGCAGATATAGACAATACTTCAGGCGAACGAAAGATAGATAGACATGCGTTCAGGGAGCCGCGATAGCTCAGTGGTTAGTGAACTGGACTACAAAGGACACGAGGTAGGGTTCGATCCCAACCAACGGCTTCCGGGTTCACCCAGCCTTAAATGGGTACCGGATTTTTCTGGGAAAGTAAAGCGGCACGGGCGTAACACCGACCACATTACCCCAAAAATCATGTGCTGAAGGTATGTAAAATATAGGGTCACTAACACCATATTCCCTATACGCCACTTGGCGTGACGGGGGCTCTTTACTTTCTTATTGTGCATTCATGAATTTGATGCCTCTCCATTCGAAGTCCTTTGCCCTACTCATATCCCGAAGGGCATTAATGATGTCCCAATGGTTGACCTTCTTCAATGACAGCACAGCTAGCCAACCTGTCCACTCTTTCATTTCCCCGTACTCCCGCATGTAAAGGGACGTAGACAAAGGTGATTCAACGTATTTTTACTTCTGCAACGACTCTACCCAATACATGCGTACAGAGCCAGCTTTCACTTTTTTAAAATCATGCTCATAGAATCACTCATTAAACAGGCGTAGGTGTAGTCTTGTGACTCCACCAGATGAATACCCTGGTCACTGCCATCACCTCCATCGCCATGCTGCTCGTGGTCATGACGTATACACCACTGACTTCTTTGACTATTCTACCTGCCGACCACCTTACGGGAATGTAACCTACCTTACCGTCATTGTGAGTTAACATTAACCGAATATCTGGCTTCAGAGCTTTCACAAGATAGAGTCGGGCGGGTAGATCTGCAGCTAGAAGGGTTAAGAAATGTATATTTGCACTTAAAGTAAAAGTAAAGTACCCCCCGTCACGCCAAGTGGCGTATAGGGAAATATGGTGTTAGTGACCCTATATTTTACAGACCTTCAGCACATGATTTTTGGGGTAATGTGGTCGCTATTACGCCCGTGCTGCTTTTACTTTCCCAGAAAAAATCCGGTACCCATTTAAGGCTGGGTGAACCCGGAGCCGTCGGTTGGGATCGAACCCTACCCCTTGTCCGTAGTAGTCCAGTTCACTAACCACTGAGCTATCGCGGCTCCTACTAATTTTTAGGGAATTAGTAAAACCCAGGTGTCCTCGCCAGGATTACGAACCCCGGCTGTTGCCGTGGTAAGCCAACCGATATTTGCACTTGGTCGAGGATAATAAACTGCCGTTGTCTAGGACGCTTCAGGGCACACATGAAAATGGTAAGTAACAGATCTCACAATTTAAAAACCTGAATGGGAAAAAAAAAAGAACAGAAATACGAAGTAATTACAGCGCTGGTTGTCATGGAAACATGTCACTGTATAATGGGGTTGTTTGAGAATAACGTCACAAGTGTCCTCAAAAGAGTGACATCTTTCATGTGACATTAACGACCTGAAACTGACATCAGAGAATGTGGTTAACAGACGACACGACAGCTGGCTCAAAGTCTTATCTCTCAGTAACACAGTGGTGTTACATACGTCCTAAGTTGAAACAACGATAACCAGCTTTCCTAAATGTAACAACCACATATTTCTTGACAGATTTTACTTCTGGCAGAGGCTAAGCTGTTTGGAAATGTGAAAACCGTTGTGGGTAGAGAAAATAAATGTCAGTGAAGGAAGCCAGAAATGACGTACAGAGATAATTTATAGTCGGCAGACTTGTTGGAGCGTAGCGATGATATGAGATCGTCAACCTTAGGGCTAAAGCCAACACAGAATACAGACAAATGTTTCCTAAATCTCCGTGCGTTATAGGAACACAATTATAGTTCGTTTCTTATGAGTCGGGTTTGTATTGTTGGCTTGTTTAGCATGCATGGGATTTGTTGTATTGTTAATAGTGTCTTATTGTGTTGTTAGTCCGGACCTGTTGTAATGTTAGTCCTGCTTTGTTGTATCGTTAGTCCTTTTTTGTCTTATTGTTAATAGTGTCTTGTTGTATTGTTAGTCCTGACTTGTAGTATTGTTACTCTTGTTTGTTTATATTGTTACTCCAGTTTTGTTGCATTGTTAGTCCTGTTTGTTGTATTGTTAGCAGTGTATTGTGTATTCTTGGTATGTTTAACACAAGTGGAGGATTTTAAATGCTAAAGATTTCTCGTGAAAAACGATTATTCACTAAAAGAAAAAAAATAGACTCAAGATGCAACAAAGCTTGTCCAGTCATCCGGCAACTATCACCACCACTTTCCAACAAGGAAATAACACTAGAGGCAAAACAGCCACTCGACAACATAATCTTCATCCAATATTTGTGCTACCAAAGCCAGATCTGAACTCTAGACTCAAGAATAATGAAAAAAAAAAGACCAAACCGAGGTTAAATGTGTTAGACAAATGACAGGAAATAGCCTGAGGCATAAGATACAAGAAAGAAGAACTGAGAAAAAAAAACCAAGGAATAATTCCCGCCATAGAATACATAAATAAACAAGGGATACAATGGTTTGGCCAGGTGATAAGGCAGAAAGACTAAAACACTAAACAACGACGAGTCTTCAATAAACGTTGCGAGAACACCAGACTCAAATGTGTGAAACGAAAATATGGATCGATGGAACAATAGAAACACTGGGACATGTAACAGCATCAGAGGCCAAAATAAGAGCAACAAACAGCCATGTTATCTTCCCTCGACTCTGTGAGCAAATGAAGGAGAGAAAACAAATGGTTTGTTTTGTACAACCAGCGAGAGGTGCTTTCTTCTTCAAGAAGGTTTACTGGCGGTCTGTCACTATAAAATGAACATAAACAAATTGTAACATACCACATCTGTGAGGTTCTTGTGTATCTACTTACATTACAAGTGATATAATTTTTAAAATCAAATTATGGTACTATTTATATTCATCATCATGTGCCATACCGGTTGGCGCAGGCAATCATGTTTCATCTTCTATCTACAGTGCATCGTATCAGTTCTGTTGTTGACTGTTTGCCATACCATAACACTAAACTATCTAGTATTTTCTCACTTTGTCGCACGCGATCTCTCTTTTCTTGTATTTTGCCTCTTGTAACCAAGTATTCCAACTTTCCTCTTTTAATGATGTGCTCAAAAAATGTTGATTTTTTTATTTCTGATGTTTTTCAGGAGCTTCCTTTTTGTGTTGGCCTCTTTGAGAATTTCCTCATTGGTCTTTTTAGCTGTAAATACATATAGACAAAAAGAAAAAAAAACGTATAAATAACGATAATAGCGCCCAAAAAGAATTTTACTTTTAACCTACATTATACATTGTCACAGACTACTAGTATTACGTGTTGCATTTCTCATTATAAGATTCAGTTGATGCGCGTTTATTACTATTTATATTACATTTATGAAATGAAGTTTTGAAAACTGCAGCTGAAACTCCTTTGAAGGAGAAGATTAAAGAAGAGAACATTGCTTCCTTCACAGAAGCCCTGTCAGTAGTTATCACATAGAGGGGTCATGGAAACAAAGACCTGGATGATCTAAGATAAACAGTATACAAGCTCTGTCCGAGTAACAGAACTTTGATACAGTGGATATATCTCACTGCTATATTCATAGTAACGACGAGGAAGCCAGGTTTGCAAAGGAAGGTGGCAAATTACACCAGCCAGATACAAGTACAGCCTATGAGGAATGAAAGAGATTTGTCAAGAACAAAGAAATGAAGAAATACAATACAGAACACCAGAACAACCAGAACAATTATGCCTAGCATCAACTCAACAGAAAAAAAAACAAGTAACCATTTTATTTGACATAATTCAAAAGAACAAATACTTGGGAATACATGGTTACAACTGAAAAAAATAAAAGGAAAGAGAGATCGCGGACGATCTTGGTGTCATGGCATGCAAAACAGTCAACAACAGAACAGATACGATGCACTGTAGATAGAAGATTGTGGAAGGACATGATCGCCTACGCCAACCGGTATTGCACATGATGATGATGAAGAACAATTTTTAGATTTCGAACAGACCATAAACGATTGAGTACCTAATTTTCAACACTATAAGGGAAGGAGCCTCTGATGAATGTGACTGTGGCACAGTCAAGATGACAGGTGATTATCTACAACAATATGACCCAACCTATGATGAACAGAGTAGGCTTTTGTTATCATCAATTCAGAGGTAGAGGTATGTTTACAGCACTAGGAAAAAATAAACGTAAACTAGAAAACATTTAAGGTCACACTATATAGTAAGAGAAATCTATAAATACGTATGAAAATTGGAATACGTATCTGAAGCGAGCAGTCATTATGTACTCTTTTGTTTGATCTCTAATGTCTAACTAGCCAAGCAATCATCCATCTTGGCTAGTAAACTCTCATCCACCTTGGCTAGTAAACTCTCATCCACCTTGGCTAGTAAACTCTCATCCATCTTGGCTAGTAAAGTCTCATACATCATGGCTAGTAAACTCTCATCCACCTTAACTAGTAAACTTGCATCCACCTTGGCTCGTAAACTCTCATCCATCATGGCTAGTAAACTCTCATCCACCTTGGCTAGTAAACTCTCATCCAACTTGGCTAGTAAAGTCTCATCCATCATGGCTAGTAAACTCCCTTCCATCTTGGTTAGTAAACTCTCATCCACCTTGGTTAGTAAAGTCTCATCCATCTTGGCTAGTAAACTCTCATCCACCTTGGTTAGTAAACTATCATCCATCTTGGTTAGTACACTCTCATCCATCTTGGTAAGTAAACTCTCATCCGTCTTGGTTAGTAAACTCTCATCCATCTTGGTTAGTAAACTCTCATCCATCTTGGTTAGTAAACTCTCATCCATCTTGGTTAGTAAACTCTCATTCTTCATGGCTAGCAAACTCTCATCCATCTTGGTTAGTAAACTCTCATTCTTCATGGCTAGTAAACTCTCATCCATCTTGGTTAGTAAACTCTCATCCATCTTGGTTAGTAATCTCTCATTCTTCAAGGCTAATAACTCTCATCCATCTTGGTTAGTAAACTCTCATTCTTCATGGCTAGTAAACTCTCATCCATCTTGGTTAGTAAACACTCATTCTTCATCGCTAGTAAACTCTCATCCATCTTGGTTAGTAAACTCTCATTCTTCATGGCTAGTAAACTCTCATCCATCTTGGTTAGTAAACTCTCATCCATCTTGGCTAGTAAACTCTCATCCATTTTGGTTAGTAAACTCTCATTCTTCATGGCTAGTAAACCCTCATCCATCTTGGTTAGTAAACATTCATTCTTCATGGCTAGTAAACTCTCATCCATCTTGGTTAGTAAACTCTCATCCATCTTGTTTAGTAAACTCTCATCCATCTTGGTTAGTAAACTCTCAACCATCTTGGTTAGTAAACTCTCATCCACCTTGGCTAGTAAACTCTCATCCACCTTGGCTAATAAACTCTCATCCATCTTAGCTAGTAAACTCTCATCCACCTTGGCTAGTAAACTTCCACCCATCTTAGCTAGTAAACTCTCATCCATCTTAGCTAGTAAACTTTCATCCATCCTAGCCAGTAAACTTACATCCACCTTGGCTAGTAAACTCTCATCCATCTTAGCTAGTACACTCTCATCAAACTTGTCAAGCAAATTCTCATCCATCTTAGCTAGCAAACTCTCATCCATGTTGGCTAGTTAACTTCCACCCATCTTAGCTAGTTAACTCTCATCCACCTTGGCTAGTAAACTCCCATCCATCATAGCTATTAAACTCTCATCCAACTTGGCTAGTAAACTGCCACCCATCTTAGCTAGTAAACTCTCTTCCATTTTAGCTAGTAAACTCTCATCCATCTTAGCTAGTAAACTCTCATCCACCTTGGCTAGTAAACTCTCATCCATCTTAGCTAGTAAACTCTCTTCCATCTTGGCTAGTAAACTCTCTTCCATCTTAGCTAGTAAACTCTCTTCCATCTTAGCTAGTAAACTCTCTTCCATCTTGGCTAGTAAACTCCCACCCATCTTAGCCAGTAAACTTACATCCTCCGTGGCTAGTAAACTCTCATCCATCTTAGCTAGTACACTCTCATCAAACTTGTCAAGTAAACTCTCATCCATCTTAGCTAGTAAACTCCCACCCATCTTAGCTAGTTAACTCTCATCCACCTTGGCTAGTAAACTCCCATCCATCTTAGCTATTAAACTCTCATCCACCTTGGCTAGTAAACTGCCACCCATCTTAGCTAGTAAACTTTCTTCCACCTTGGCTAGTAAACTCTCATCCATCTTAGCTAGTAAACTCTCATCCACCTTAGCTATTAAACTCTCATCCACCTTGGCTAGTAAACTGCCACCCATCTTAGCTAGTAAACTTTCTTCCACCTTGGCTAGTAACTCCCACCCATCTTAGCTATTAAACTCTCATCCACATTGGCTAGTAAACTCTCATCCATCTTAGCTAGTAAACTCTTTTCGACCTTGGCTAGTAAACTCTCATCCATCTTAGCTAGTAAACTCTCATCCATCATGGCTATTAAATTTTCATCCACTTTGACAGTAAACTCCCATCCATCTTAGCTAGTAAACTTCTATCCATCATGACTAGTAAACTCCCATCCATCTTGGTTAGTAAACTCCCATCCATCTTGGTTAGTAAACTCCCATCCATCATTGTTAGTAAACTCCCATCCATCTTGGTTAGTAACCTACCATCCATCTTGGTTAGTAAACTCCCATTCATCTTGGTTTGTAAACTCCCATCCATCTTGGTTAGTAAACTCCCATCCATCTTGGTTAGTAAACTCCCATCCATCTTGTTTAGTAAACCCCCATCCATCTTGGTTAGTAAACTGTTATCCATCATGGCTAGTAAACTCCCATCCATCTTTGCCAGTAAACTCCCATCCATCATTGTTAGTAAACTCTCATCCATCTTGGCTAGTAAACTCCCATCCATCTTGCTAGTAAACTCACATCAATCTTGGCTAGTAAACTCTCATCCATCTTGGCTAGTAAACTCCCATTCATCTTGGCTAGTAAACTCCCTTCCATCTTGGTTAGTAAACTGTTATCCATCATGACTAGTAAAATTCCATCCATCTGGGCCAGTAAACTCCCATCCATCGTGGTCAGTAAACTCTCATCCATTATCGCTACTAAACTCCCATTTATCTTGGCCAGTAAACTCCAATTCATCGTGGTCAGTAAACTCTCATCCATTATCGCTACTAAACTCCCATCCATCTTGTCTAGTAAACTCTCATCCATCTTGGCTAGTAAACTCCCATCCATCTTGGCTAGTAAACTCCCATCCATCTTGTCTTGTAAACTCCCATCCATTTTGACTAGTAAACTCCCATTCAACTTGACCAATAAACTCCCATCCATCTTATGTAGTAAACTCTCATCCATCATGGCTAGTAAACTATCATCCATCTTAGCTAGGAAACTCTCACACATCTTAGCTAGTAAACTCCGATCCTTCTTGGCTAGTCAACACTCATCCACCATGTCTAGTAAACTTGCATCCATCTTGGCTAGTAAACTCTCATCCATCATGGCTAGTAAACTCCCATCCATCTGGGCTAGTAAACTCCCATCCATCTTGGCTAGTGAACTCTCATCCATCATGGCTAGTAAACTCTCATCCATCATGGCTAGTAAACTCTCATCCATCTTGGCTAGTGAACTCTCATCCATCATGGCTAGTAAACTCTCATCCATCTTGGCTAGTAAACTCCTATTCATCATGGCAACACTTCGGAGTCGTAGACTAAGCTGGCTGGATCATGTAAGAAGAATGGCAAACATTCGTATTCCGAAACAAATATTGTATCGTGAATTTTGGACGTAAAGAGACCAAAGCGCAGATGTGCTGTGATATAAGGATGTCTGCAGGGCTTCCTTGAGGGAATTCTCTATCAGTGAACGAAACTGGGAAAATCTGGCGTAACTGATCGAAGCGTATTGAGAACAAACATAAAAAAGGCACATCAACTTTTGAGGCAGTGATGATATCAAATTCAGAAGACAAAATGCACAGGAGAAAGGAGACAAGACCAGGCACCACAAATACACCCTGTTCGTTCTGTGGATGGATCTGTCTGTCCAATGTTGGCAGATTCAGCCACGAGAGAAGCTGTTCAGCAAAGCAGCATCCAGCATAAGACACTAACATTTTCACAAATCAACTGATTTATCATGATTGCTTGCTGCCAACCGTCTGTGAAGACGCAAAAGGGTTTATATTTAATTACTTCTTGTTGCTGGTTTTGTTTGGTACTTTTAGCTTTATTATTGCTGCTGGTTTTGTTTGGTATTTTTAGCTTTCTTCTTGTTGTTGGTTTTGTTTGGTACTTTTAGCAATCTTCTTGTTGCTGGTTTTGTTTGGTACTTTTCGCTTTCTTCTTGTTGCTGGTTTTGTTTGGTACTTTTAGCTTTCTTCTTGCTGGTGGTTTTGTTTGGTATTTTTAGCTTTCTTCTTGTTGCTGTTTTTGTTTGGTACTTTTAGCTTTCTTCTTGTTTCTGGTTTTGTTTGGTACTTTTAGCTTTATTCTTGTTGCTGGTTTTGTTTGGTACTTTTAGTTTTCTTCTTGTTCCTGGTTTTGTTTGGTACTTTTAGCTTTCTTCTTTTTGTTTGTTTTGTTTGATACTTTAGGCTTTCTTCTTGTTGTTGGTTTTATTTGGTACTTTTGGCTTTCTTCTTGTTGCTGGTTTTGTTTGGTACTTTTAGCTTTCTCTTGTTGCTGGTTTTGTTTGGTAATTTTAGCTTTCTTCTTGCTGCTGGTTTTGTTTGGTACTTTTAGCTTTCTTCTTGTTGCTGGTTTTGTTTGGTACTTTTAGCTTTCTTCTTGTTGCTAGATTTGTTTGGCACTTTTATCTTTCTTCTTGTTGCTGGATTTGATTGGTACTTTTGGCTTCTTTGTTGTTGTTGGTTTTGTTTGGTACTTTTAGCTTTCTTCTTGTTGCTAGATTTGTTTTGTACATTTAGCTTTCTTCTTGTTGCTGGTTTTGTTTGGTACTTTTAGCTTTCCTTTTGCTGCTGGTTTTGTTTGGTACTTTTAACTTTCTTCTTGCTGGTGGTTTTGTTTGGTACTTTTAGTTTTCTTCTTGCTGCTGGTTTTGTTTAGTGCTTTTAGCTTTCTTCTTGTTGCTGGTTTTGTTTGGTACTTTTAGCTTTCTTCTTGTTGCTGGTTTTGTTTGGTAATTTTAGCTTTCTTCTTGCTGCTGGTTTTGTTTGGTACTTTTAGCTTTCTTCTTGTTGTTGGTTTTGTTTGGTAATTTTAGCTTTCTTCCTGTTGCTAGATTTGTTTGGTACTTTTAGCTTTCTTCTTGTTGCTAGATTTGTTTGGTACTTTTAGCTTTCTTCTTGTTGCTGGTTTTGTTTGGTACTTTTAGCTTTCTTCTTGTTGCTGGTTTTGTTTGGTACTTTTAATTTTCTTCTTGTTGCTGGTTTTATTTGGTACTTTTAATTTTCTTCTTGTTGCTGGTTTTGTTTGGTACTTTTAGCTTTCTTATTGTTGCTGGTTTTATTTGGTACTTTTAGCTTTCTTCTTGTTGCTAGATTTGTTTGGTACTTTTAGCTTTCTTCTTGTTGCTAGATTTGTTTGGCACTTTTAGCTTTCTTCTTGTTGCTGGAATAGTTTGGTACTTTTGGCTTCTTTCTTGTTCTTAGTTTTGTTTGGTACTTTTAGCTTTCTTCTTGTTTCTGGAATAGTTTGGTACTTTTGGCTTCTTTCTTGTTCTTAGTTTTGTTTTCACAAATCAACTGATTTATCATGATTGCTTGCTGCCAACCGTCTGTGAAGACGCAAAAGGGTTTATATTTAATTACTTCTTGTTGCTGGTTTTGTTTGGTACTTTTCGCTTTCTCCTTGTTGCTGGTTTTGTTTGGTACTTTTAGCTTTCTTCTTGCTGGTGGTTTTGTTTGGTATTTTTAGCTTTCTTCTTGTTGCTGTTTTTGTTTGGTACTTTTAGCTTTCTTCTTGTTTCTGGTTTTGTTTGGTACTTTTAGCTTTATTCTTGTTGCTGGTTTTGTTTGGTACTTTTAGTTTTCTTCTTGTTCCTGGTTTTGTTTGGTACTTTTAGCTTTCTTCTTTTTGTTTGTTTTGTTTGATACTTTTAGCTTTCTTCTTGTTGCTGGTTTTGTTTGGTACTTTTAGCTTTCTTCTTGTTGCTAGATTTGTTTGGCACTTTTATCTTTCTTCTTGTTGCTGGATTTGATTGGTACTTTTGGCTTCTTTGTTGTTGTTGGTTTTGTTTGGTACTTTTAGCTTTCTTCTTGTTGCTAGATTTGTTTGGTACATTTAGCTTTCTTCTTGTTGCTGGTTTTGTTTGGTACTTTTAGCATTCCTTTTGCTGCTGGTTTTGTTTGGTACTTTTAACTTTCTTCTTGCTGGTGGTTTTGTTTGGTACTTTTAGTTTTCTTCTTGCTGCTGGTTTTGTTTAGTGCTTTAAGCTTTCTTCTTGTTGCTGGTTTTGTTTGGTACTTTTAGCTTTCTTCTTGTTGCTGGTTTTGTTTGGTAATTTTAGCTTTCTTCTTGCTGCTGGTTTTGTTTGGTACTTTTAGCTTTCTTCTTGTTGTTGGTTTTGTTTGGTAATTTTAGCTTTCTTCCTGTTGCTAGATTTGTTTGGTACTTTTAGCTTTCTTCTTGTTGCTAGATTTGTTTGGTACTTTTAGCTTTCTTCTTGTTGCTGGTTTTGTTTGGTACTTTTAGCTTTCTTCTTGTTGCTGGTTTTGTTTGGTACTTTTAATTTTCTTCTTGTTGCTGGTTTTATTTGGTACTTTTAATTTTCTTCTTGTTGCTGGTTTTGTTTGGTACTTTTAGCTTTCTTCTTGTTGCTGGTTTTATTTGGTACTTTTAGCTTTCTTCTTGTTGCTAGATTTGTTTGGTACTTTTAGCTTTCTTCTTGTTGCTAGATTTGTTTGGCACTTTTAGCTTTCTTCTTGTTGCTGGAATAGTTTGGTACTTTTGGCTTCTTTCTTGTTCTTAGTTTTGTTTGGTACTTTTAGCTTTCTTCTTGTTTCTGGAATAGTTTGGTACTTTTGGCTTCTTTCTTGTTCTTAGTTTTGTTTTCACAAATCAACTGATTTATCATGATTGCTTGCTGCCAACAGTCTGTGAAGACGCAAAAGGGTTTATATTTAATTACTTCTTGTTGCTGGTTTTGTTTGGTACTTTTCGCTTTCTCCTTGTTGCTGGTTTTGTTTGGTACTTTTAGCTTTCTTCTTGCTGGTGGTTTTGTTTGGTATTTTTCGCTTTCTTCTTGTTGCTGTTTTTGTTTGGTACTTTTAGCTTTCTTCTTGTTTCTGGTTTTGTTTGGTACTTTTAGCTTTATTCTTGTTGCTGGTTTTGTTTGGTACTTTTAGTTTTCTTCTTGTTCCTGGTTTTGTTTGGTACTTTTAGCTTTCTTCTTTTTGTTTGTTTTGTTTGATACTTTAGGCTTTCTTCTTGTTGTTGGTTTTATTTGGTACTTTTGGCTTTCTTCTTGTTGCTGGTTTTGTTTGGTACTTTTAGCTTTTTTCTTGTTGCTGGTTTTGTTTGGTAATTTTAGCTTTCTTCTTGCTGCTGGTTTTGTTTGGTACTTTTAGCTTTCTTCTTGTTGCTGGTTTTGTTTGGTACTTTTAGCTTTCTTCTTGTTGCTAGATTTGTTTGGCACTTTTATCTTTCTTCTTGTTGCTGGATTTGATTGGTACTTTTGGCTTCTTTGTTGTTGTTGGTTTTGTTTGGTACTTTTAGCTTTCTTCTTGTTGCTAGATTTGTTTGGTACATTTAGCTTTCTTCTTGTTGCTGGTTTTGTTTGGTACTTTTAGCTTTCCTTTTGCTGCTGGTTTTGTTTGGTACTTTTAACTTTCTTCTTGCTGGTGGTTTTGTTTGGTACTTTTAGTTTTCTTCTTGCTGCTGGTTTTGTTTAGTGCTTTAAGCTTTCTTCTTGTTGCTGGTTTTGTTTGGTACTTTTAGCTTTCTTCTTGTTGCTGGTTTTGTTTGGTAATTTTAGCTTTCTTCTTGCTGCTGGTTTTGTTTGGTACTTTTAGCTTTCTTCTTGTTGTTGGTTTTGTTTGGTAATTTTAGCTTTCTTCCTGTTGCTAGATTTGTTTGGTACTTTTAGCTTTCTTCTTGTTGCTAGATTTGTTTGGTACTTTTAGCTTTCTTCTTGTTGCTGGTTTTGTTTGGTACTTTTAGCTTTCTTCTTGTTGTTGGTTTTGTTTAGTACTTTACATTTTCTTCTTGTTGCTGGTTTTGTTTGGTAATTTTAATTTTCTTCTTGTTGCTGGTTTTATTTGGTACTTTTAATTTTCTTCTTGTTGCTGGTTTTGTTTGGTACTTTTAGCTTTCTTCTTGTTGCTGGTTTTATTTGGTACTTTTAGCTTTCTTCTTGTTGCTAAATTTGTTTGGTACTTTTAGCTTTCTTCTTGTTGCTAGATTTGTTTGGCACTTTTAGCTTTCTTCTTGTTGCTGGAATAGTTTGGTACTTTTGGCTTCTTTCTTGTTCTTAGTTTTGTTTGGTACTTTTAGCTTTCTTCTTGTTGCTGGAATAGTTTGGTACTTTTGGCTTCTTTCTTGTTCTTAGTTTTGTTTTCACAAATCAACTGATTTATCATGATTGCTTGCTGCCAACCGTCTGTGAAGACGTAAATGGGTTTATATTTAATTACTTCTTATTGCTGGTTTTGTTTGGTATTTTTAGCTTTCTTCTTGTTGTTGGTTTTGTTTGGTACTTTTAGCAATCTTCTTGTTGCTGGTTTTGTTTGGTACTTTTCGCTTTCTTCTTGTTGCTGGTTTTGTTTGGTACTTTTAGCTTTCTTCTTGCTGGTGGTTTTGTTTGGTACTTTAATTTTCTTCTTGTTGCTGGTTTTGTTTAGTACTTTACATTTTCTTCTTGTTGCTGGTTTTGTTTGGTACTTTTAATTTTCTTCTTGTTGCTGGTTTTATTTGGTACTTTTAATTTTCTTCTTGTTGCTGGTTTTGTTTGGTACTTTTAGCTTTCTTATTGTTGCTGGTTTTATTTGGTACTTTTAGCTTTCTTCTTGTTGCTAGATTTGTTTGGTACTTTTAGCTTTCTTCTTGTTGCTAGATTTGTTTGGCACTTTTAGCTTTCTTCTTGTTGCTGGAATAGTTTGGTACTTTTGGCTTCTTTCTTGTTCTTAGTTTTGTTTGGTACTTTTAGCTTTCTTCTTGTTGCTGGAATAGTTTGGTACTTTTGGCTTCTTTCTTGTTCTTAGTTTTGTTTTCACAAATCAACTGATTTATCATGATTGCTTGCTGCCAACCGTCTGTGAAGACGCAAAAGGGTTTATATTTAATTACTTCTTGTTGCTGGTTTTGTTTGGTACTTTTAGCTTTATTATTGCTGCTGGTTTTGTTTGGTATTTTTAGCTTTCTTCTTGTTGTTGGTTTTGTTTGGTACTTTTAGCAATCTTCTTGTTGCTGGTTTTGTTTGGTACTTTTCGCTTTCTTCTTGTTGCTGGTTTTGTTTGGTACTTTTAGCTTTCTTCTTGCTGCTGGTTTTGTTTGGTACTTTTAATTTTCTTCTTGTTGCTGGTTTTGTTTGGTACTTTTAGCTTTCTTCTTGTTTCTGGTTTTGTTTGGTACTTTTAGCTTTTTTCTTGTTGCTGGTTTTGTTTGGTACTTTTAGTTTTCTTCTTGTTCCTGGTTTTGTTTGGTACTTTTAGCTTTCTTCTTTTTGTTTGTTTTGTTTGATACTTTAGGCTTTCTTCTTGTTGTTGGTTTTATTTGGTACTTTTGGCTTTCTTCTTGTTGCTGGTTTTGTTTGGTACTTTTAGCTTTCTTCTTGTTGCTGGTTTTGTTTGGTAATTTTAGCTTTCTTCTTGCTGCTGGTTTTGTTTGGTACTTTTAGCTTTCTTCTTGTTGCTGGTTTTGTTTGGTACTTTTAGCTTTCTTCTTGTTGCTAGATTTGTTTGGCACTTTTATCTTTCTTCTTGTTGCTGGATTTGATTGGTACTTTTGGCTTCTTTGTTGTTGTTGGTTTTGTTTGGTACTTTTAGCTTTCTTTTTGTTGCTAGATTTATTTGGTACATTTAGCTTTCTTCTTGTTGCTGGTTTTGTTTGGTACTTTTAGCTTTTCTTTTGCTGCTGGTTTTGTTTGGTACTTTTAACTTTCTTCTTGCTGGTGGTTTTGTTTGGTACTTTTAGTTTTCTTCTTGCTGCTGGTTTTGTTTAGTGCTTTTAGCTTTCTTCTTGTTGCTGGTTTTGTTTGGTACTTTTAGCTTTCTTCTTGCTGCTGGTTTTGTTTGGTACTTTTAACTTTCTTCTTGCTGGTGGTTTTGTTTGGTACTGTTAGCTTTCTTCTTGCTGCTGGTTTTGTTTAGTACTTTTAGCTTTCTTCTTGTTGCTGGTTTTGTTTAGTACTTTAACATTTCTTCTTGTTGCTGGTTTTGTTTGTTACTTTTAGCTTTCTTTTTGTTGCTGGTTTTGTTTGGTACCTTTAGCTTTCTTCTTGCTGCTGGTTTTGTTTGGTACTTTTAGCTTTCTTCTTGTTGCTGGTTTTATTTGGTACTTTTAGTTTTCTTCTTGTTGCTGGTTTTCTTTGGTAATTTTAGCTTTCTTCTTGCTGGTGGTTTTGTTTGGTACTTTTAGCTTTCTTCTTGTTGTTGGTTTTGTTTGGTACTTTTAGCTTTCTTCTTGTTGCTAGATTTGTTTGGTACTTTTAGCTTTCTTCTTGTTGTTGGTTTTGTTTGGTACTTTTAGCTTTCTTCTTGTTGCTAGATTTGTTTGGTACTTTTAGCTTTCTTCTTGCTGCTAGATTTGTTTGGTACTTTTAGTTTTCTTCTTGTTGCTGGATTTGTTTGGTACTTTTAGTTTTCTTCTTGTTGCTGGATTTGTTTGGTACTTGTAGCTTCTTTCTTGTTCTTGGTTTTGTTTCCGCTCAGCAACTTCATAACCTCTAGCGAAGACAGTGTAAGCGTTTTCAGGGACTGATATCTGTTTTATTCCTGGTACTCTCTCAATGTGAGCGGGTATCCCTCGACATACAGGCAGATATTCTTTGACTTCAGAGAAACTAATTTTTTGTCGTAGAGGGTATAGAGAGTTAATAGACGTTAGTTTAGTTTGAGTTGTTGCTTAGGTTGTGTTTATTAATTATTGTCGGTTTGATGATCAGGTTGTACTCTTGTTATTCTTCATTTTCCTCCACGACACATGCGCCCGACGACTGCTTCTTTTCATCTTCTACCCCTAAAAGAATGCTAAATGGGCGTGGTGTCACTCATCATCACCATGTGCCATGCCGGTTGGCGTAGGGGGTCCTTCCACAATCTTTTACCCACAGTGCATCGTTTCATTTCTGTTCTGACTTTATCCATGCCATGACACCAAGCAATCTAGTATCTTCTCTCTTTGTCACCCGCGATCTTTCTTTCCCTGTATTTTGTTAGTTGTAACAAAATATTCCAACTTTACACTTCTCATGATGTGCCCGAAAAATGTTGATTGTTTCTTTCTCATGTTTTATAGAAGCTCATTTTTTTGTTTTGGTCTCTCTGAGAATATCCTCATTGGTCTTTTTAGCTGTCCATGGAACTTTCAACAGTTCTCTGAGAAATCCCATCTATGTGGCCTCTAATCGTCTTTTCATTTGTTTGTCTACTGTCGATGATTTGCTTCTATAGGTCAGAATTTGCTCTATATAGCACCGATGAACTATCTTTCTTATTTTTATTGACATAGATTTGTTGCATAAGACGTTTTTTCATTTTCTGAAATGCAAATTTGGCCTGAACCTTTCTGCTTTTTTTTATTTCTGTAGTACATCTTCCATCTGATGTTATTATTGTGCCCAAGTATTTGACTTGTTACACTTGTTTCAGATTTGTCCTGTTTATTTTTATGCTAAATAACACAGGGCTAAAACTAAGAATAGCAAAATGTTACATCTTCTCAATATTCCTGTATAGTACAGAAACGTGGACATTAAACAAGAAAACAGAACAGAGAATTGAAGCCTATGAAATGTGGATATATAGAAGAATAGGTAGAGTTGGATGGAAGGAAAAGAAAATAAACGATGAAGTCTTAAAACAACTAAAAATGAAAAGAGAACTACTAAGCACAATTCAAACAAGACAAATGCGATTTTGGGGCCATGTTAAAAGGCACAACAGCCTACTAAAAGTAATCCTGGAAGGGAAAATACAAGGTAAAAGAGGCAGAGGCAGACCAAGGTTAACATGGACGAGTAACATCAAAATATGGACAAACCAGCCTATGACAACCTGCACCATCAAAGCAAGAGACAGAGTAGAATGGCGCTCCATGGTAGCCAACCTTTGTTGCGGAGACGGCACTCGATGATGATGATGATTTTTATGCTGCATGACAGCTATGATTGTTTCTTCGATATGATCAATATTACTGTTTTCTTCTATTCAGACTGAGACCTTTCTTTTTCTATCTATCTATTGACCATTCGAGCCGTAGCCGACCCATAGGGCGTACTTCTTTCTTTTTGAATTCTTTTAACTATGTCTATCATTTGTTGAAAAGGGAGCTCTTAAAAAACATCAGAAAGAAGCAATCAACATTTTTCGGGCACATCATGAGAAGAGGAAAGTTGGAATACTTGGTTACAACTGGCAAAATAAAAGGAAAGAGAGATCGTGGACGACAAAGAGAGAAAATACTGGATAGCTTGGTGTCATGGCATGGAAAACAGTCAACAACAGAACTGATACGATGCATTGTAGACAGAAGATTGTGGAGGGACATGATCGCCTACGCCAACCGGCATGGTAAATGATGATCATTTTTTGAAGTGTCACTAGTTTGCGATAAATTTCAATATCTATAACTTTTGGCCCGATACATCTGTTCTCAGCATGATATTCTACTCATAATTCATATTTATGTTCATGGCTACTCTTCACATCCTATAGTTTCAACTGTGTTTCAACTTTTATTTCGTTGCAATTCTATTCTATTCTATTCTATTCTATTCTATTCTATTCTATTCTATTCTATTCTATTCTATTCTTGGAATCAGTTTCACTGCTTCGGGGAATCCTCATACCCGCTCCACCGCCCGCCCCTGCCTGTAAGTTGTTGATTGTAGTTCTGCTATCTGCACTTCCCGCGAAACACTCCTGGTGGACGATACCCCATTTTCGAACCTTAAACACGTAATCTCTCAATGTTGTAACGATTGTGTTTCACTAACATGATAACTTTCCTTGTTAACTTTTGATGTTTCGTTAACATGATAACTTTCCTTGTTAACTTTTGATGTTTCGTTAACATGATAACTTTCCTTGTTAACTTTTGATGTTTCGTTAACATGATAACTTTCCTTCTTAACTTTTGATGTTTCGCTAACAGGATAACTTTGCTTGTTAACTTTTTGTGTTTCGCTAACATGATAACTTTCCTTGTTAACTTTTGATGTTTCGTTAACATGATAACTTTCCTTGTTAACTTTTGATGTTTCGCTAACAGGATAACTTTGCTTGTTAACTTTTTGTGTTTCGCTAACATGATAACTTTCCTTGTTAACTTTTGATGTTTCGCTAACATGATAACTTTCCTTGTTAAATTTTGATGTTTCGCTAACAAAAGAAAATAAAGGATAACTTTCCTTGTTAACTTTGATGTTTTGCTAACATGATAACTTTTCTTGTTAACTTTTGATGTTTCGTTAACATGATAACTTTCCTTATTAACTTTTGATGTTTCGCTAACATGATAACTTTCCTCGTTAACTTTTGATGTTTCGCTAACATGATAACTTTCCTCGTTAACTTTTTGTGTTTCGCTGACATGATAACTTTCCTTGTTAACTTTTTGTGTTTCGCTAATATGATAACTTTCCTTGTTAACTTTTGATGTTTCGCTAACATAACTTTCCTTGTTAACTTTTGACGTTTCGCTAACATGATAACTTTCCTTCTTAACTTTTGATGTTTCGCTAACATGATAACTTTCCTTGTTAACTTTTGATGCTTCGCTAAACATAACTTTCCATGTTAACTTTTGATATTTCGCTAACATGCTATCTTTCCTTGTTAACTTTTAGCTGTGCTGTTTTCAAGCTGTTGCTAACTCAATATCACGTCACCCTCATTTCCTGCTCTTAAATAACCCAGTTTATTTTCGCAGAAATACAACCGGATATAAACATGTTATTATTATGTTGCTCTTCTCCCCACTTTCAATATTGCGGGGATCCGTTTCATTATTGTTATGACTCTTATTTCTCATAGAAAATTAGAACAGTGTAGTTTTCCTTGGTTAGTGTGTTTTCTTTATGTTGTGAAATCTATTGTGCTGTTTTGTAATATCTATTGTGTGGTCGCGTAATTATCTCAATTATATTGTTACGCTCAAACTTAAATATTCTTATTATTCTTTCCTTGGATTTACCATTTTATGTTCTAACACAATGTTTTTAAAGACAGTTTTGTTGTATTCTGAGTACTATTTTCTTCTGCAGCTGTTTTGTCGTTCCTTGACAACGCTTTGTTGTGCAGTTACAATTACGTTGCTGTGTACTTTCTTTCCTCTTTCCTTCCTGTCGTTCACTCGATGACTACTAAATGAATTGATCTCCTCATCGTCATCCGTCCTTAGAAGAACGCTAAGTGGGCGTAGACACTGCGTGCTGTAGTTTGCAGTAGACCTGTGATATTTACGCCTTTCGGCCCAACACATCCGACTACAGCATGTTATTTTGTAGTACCGGTTGTCTTCCTTCTTCGATCCCTATTCCCTTGAACAGACTAGGCTGGTTAGTCTGTTTCTGGAGGCACCGCGAAGACGTGGAGTAGGGTCTGGATGGTTCTGGTTCACCGATCCTTTTGTAAAGTTATTTTATCATTCTCTTACTCACTATTGTAACTACGACTTTCTCTGAAGCCCATTCTTGTAAACTTAATATTCTTTTCATGTTTTCCGTTCCTTATTTCTTCCTTGGCACAGTCAGCTCTTGTATTTTAATTGACACTATTTTTGACAATTTTTATGATCCAACTTCCCTTTAATTGTCTATTCTTGTGCTTTGATTCCCTTGATATGTTCATTCTCACAAAATGATAAAAATAAAATTAAAATATAAGCAATACACACACGAAAAGCATACTCAGTGGAAAAGAACGCATCAATGTCAATCAATGCAAGAGAAGAACAATGGGCAGAAGAACGCTTCGATTTTTGCTGGAACGCGCAGAGGATGGGATATGGGAATGCCCCGCCTAGAGGTGATGCCAGTCCAAATTAAATATTAAAGACTTCTTGTCGATCATGTTTCCTGATTATCATTGCTGTTGTCCATTATTTTACCGTACCTTTCCCTTTGTCCGCTATTGTTTTATAAATTTATCTTGTTATTATTAATTCCAGTACTTTAAATTCCCCTGTCATACTGATGAAGGCTTGTGGTCGCGACGTTTAATCATTTTATGCTTTTTGTTCTCTCTTAGTAAAGCGGCAACGTATTTCATGTTTACCTTTACCCGTTCTCTAATTGTTAATTCACTAACAGGATTTCCCTTTTTTGTTGTTTCTTATAGGCCTACCTGAATTTCCTTTTGTTGTTTCTTATAGGCCTACCTGAATTTCCTTTTGTTGTTGTTTCTTATAGGCCTACCTGAATTTCCATTTGTTGTTTCTTATAGGCCTACCTGAATTTCCTTTTGTTGTTTCTTATAGGCCTACCTGAATTTCCATTAGTTGTTGTTTCTTATAGGCCTACCTGAATTTCCTTTTGTTGTTGTTTCTTATAGGCCTACCTGAATTTCCATTTGTTGTTTCTTATAGGCCTACCTGAATTTCCTTTTGTTGTTTCTTATAGGCCTACCTGAATTCCTTTTGTTGTTGTTTCTTATAGGCCTACCTGAATTTCCTTTTGTTGTTGTTTCTTATAGGCCTACCTGAATTTCCTTTTGTTGTTGTTTCTTATAGGCCTACCTGAATTTCCTTTTGTTGTTGTTTCTTATAGGCCTACCTGAATTTCCTTTTGTTGTTGTTTCTTATAGGCCTACCTGAATTTCCTTTTGTTGTTGTTTCTTATAGGCCTACCTGAATTTCCTTTTGTTGTTGTCAGTTTAAATACTAGCATTCTCCGTTGTTATTGTTCATTCTGGATCTCTACTTTTTCCCCCATATCCACTCCAATGAATGTACCGTAATTTTCCGTTGCTGTTGTCCATTCATTAACACCCCCCCCCCCCCCAGTATTTTATCGTTTTATTTCTTTGTATTCTAATCTAAGATAATTAAGCTCAAAGTCCTCGATCTTTCACATAAACAAGAGATAAAAGAGTGGACATTGAACTTGTTCCCTTTCTTTTCAACCTGGGTGGAACTACCAGATGTGATTAAACGATAACAACCGTACAAATTTAGATACTGATCATAGGGTCAAGGTTTGATGTGTGAAAGCTGGTCATCGACATTTAAGGCTGGACATGAACACCATTAGTCACGTTCTTCTATAAATTATCCTTTCTTATCTTACCACCACTTTCATAACGTAGAGCCTTTTATTACTGTCTGTACTCCATCTAGTTTTTTAAAAAAAAATGACAATTTCTCTACTTTATTATTTCTCTATCAAATGATAACATATTTATTCATAAATCTCTATTAATTTTGGGGAAACTAGTGACGTATTTATCCTCATCGTGAGTTCATAATAGACATCATCATCATCATCATCTCCAACTCTATCAACATCATCATCTCCATCTCTATCACCATCATCATCTCCATCTCTATCACCATCATCATCATCATCTCCATCTCTATCACCATCATCATCATCATCTCCATCTCTACCACCATCATCATCATCATCTCCATCTCTATCACCATCATCATCATCATCATCATCATCTCCATCTCTATCACCATCATCATCATCATCATCATCATCATCATCATCATCATCTCCATCTCTATCACCATCACCATCATCATCTCCATCACCATCATCATCATCTCCATCTCCATCATCATCATCATCTCCATCACCATCATCATCATCTCCATCTCTATCACCATCATCATCATCATCTCCATCTCTATCACCATCATCATCTCCATCTCTATCATCATCATCGTCTCCATCTCTATCACCATCATCATCTCCATCTCTATCACCATCATCATCTCCATCTCTATCACCATTATCATCTCCATCTCTATCATCATCATCATCTCCATCTCTATCACCATCATCATCTCCATCTCTATCACCATCATCATCATCATCTCCATCTCTATCACCATCATCACCTCCATCTCTATCACCATCATCATCTCCATCTCTATCACCATCATCATCATCATCTCTATCCCCATCTCCATCTCCATGTCTATCACCATCATCATCTCCATCTCTATCACCATCATCATCTCCATCTCTATCACCATCATCATCTCCATCTCTATTACCATCATCATCTCCATCTCTATCATCATCATCATCATCTCTATGACCATCATCATCATCATCTCCATCTCTATCACCATCACCACCATCATCATCTCCATCTCTATCACCATCACCATCACCATCATCATCATCTCCATCTCTATCATCATCATCATCACCATCATCATCGTCATCACAACCACCACCATCATCATCATCATTACCATCATCATCATCATCACAACCATCACCATTATTATCATCATCATCATCATCACCACCACCACCACCATCATCATCATCATCATCACCATCATCATCATCACAACCACCACCACCATCATCATCATCATCACCAGCATTATCATCCCCATCTCTATCACCATCATCATCATCATCACCAACATCATCATCTCCATCTCTATAACCATCATCATCATCATCATCACAACCATCACTATCATCATCATAATCATCATCACAACCATCACCATCATCATCATCTCCATCTCTATCATCATCATAACCATCACCATCTCCATCTCTATCATCATCATCATCACCATCATCTTCATCATCGTTATAGTTTATACCCTTTGATTTCTCAGCGAGCACCAAGTTTTATTTATCAAAAATCATATTTATTCTTATCTAATATAACTGGCTTGTGTTGTCTGCATCCCACAGTACTACAACTAGTGCTACACACTACAACTTTCTTTGCTACAACGGATTTACTTTTCCTTTCTTGTCTTTCTTGTTTAACATCACAAAAACATAAATAATTAAGTTTTGTGCATATTTACCCCTTTCGGCAGATACATGTTTTGGACCTGTTTTATCTTCCCTCTTAAATTACGCCCAACTTGATGGGAATGAGGGGCCTGTTTTATCTTCCCTCTTAAATTACGCCCCACTTGATGGGAATGAGGGGCCTGTTTTATCTTCCCTCTTAAATTACGCCCCACTTGATGGGGATGAGGGGCCTGTTTTATCTTCCCTTTTAAATTACGCCCCACTTGATGGGGATGAGGGACCTGTTTTATCTTCCCTCTTAAATTACGCCCCACTTGATGGGAATGAGGGGCCTGTTTTATCTTCCCTCTTAAATTACGCCCCACTTGATGGGAATGAGGGGCCTGTTTTATCTTCCCTCTTAAATTACGCCCCACTTGATGGGGATGAGGGGCCTGTTTTATCTTCCCTCTTAAATTACGCCCCACTTGATGGGAATGAGGGACCTGTTTTATCTTCCCTCTTAAATTACGCCCCACTTGATGGGAATGAGGGACCTGTTTTATCTTCCCTCTTAAATTACGCCCCACTTGATGGGAATGAGGGACCTGTTTTATCTTCCCTCTTAAATTACGCCCCACTTGATGGGAATGAGGGGCCTGTTTTATCTTCCCTCTTAAATTACGCCCCACTTGATGGGAATGAGGGACCTGTTTTATCTTCCCTCTTAAATTACGCCCCACTTGATGGGGATGAGGGGCCTGTTTTATCTTCCCTCTTAAATTACGCCCCACTTGATGGGGATGAGGGGCCTGTTTTATCTTCCCTCTTAAATTACGCCCCACTTGATGGGAATGAGGGGCCTGTTTTATCTTCCCTCTTAAATTACGCCCCACTTGATGGGAATGAGGGACCTGTTTTATCTTCCCTCTTAAATTACGCCCCACTTGATGGGAATGAGGGCCTGTTTTATCTTCCCTCTTAAATTACGCCCCACTTGATGGGAATGAGGGGCCTGTTTTATCTTCCCTCTTAAATTACGCCCCACTTGATGGGAATGAGGGACCTGTTTTATCTTCCCTCTTAAATTACGCCCCACTTGATGGGAATGAGGGGCCTGTTTTATCTTCCCTCTTAAATTACGCCCCACTTGATGGGGATGAGGGGCCTGTTTTATGGACAGTGACGTGTACACGAAGAAGAGTCTTGATTATATAGTATAAGTTTTCTTACTTTCCTGGCGTTGATAGGGAGACATAAGCAGCTGGCAGTTACTAGATCATATGTAAGTTACTTTTCTGCAGTCCTGTTTATACGAGTAGTACTTGTTTTTTTTGTAGAATATAATGAGAATGTAGAGTAAAGATAAATGGAGAAATCCTGAAACAATTGCCTAAATTGAAATACATAAGATCAATAATAGCATGAAATGGAAATTAGAAGCAGAATATAACAAGCAAAAACATGACTTGATCGAAAGAACAACATCCTATGTTAGAAATCATTATCAATTAATGCTAGAAAACGTGTCATAAAGTGCTACATCGAACCAGTTCTACCATATGGAAGTGAGTCATGGACGATAAGTATGACAACAGAAAGAACATTATAGGCAGCTGAAAAGTGGCTTATCAGAAGAACGCTATGAATTCCACTGGTAGCAGAAACAACTAATGAGAATGTTTAAAGAGAATTGTCATCAGAATAATAAGAGCTGCAAGTTGTCTTTCCACCGACAGCTGATGGCTTGCGCCAGGAACCGTGAACCAGACCCATCCAAACCCCGCTCCACCTCTCCGTGGTGCCTCTAGTAACAGACTAACTTGTCTAGTCTGGCCAAGCGAGTAGGGTTCGAAGAGGGAAAACAACCCGGTACTGAAAAATGTCGTACTGAAGTCGGATGTGTTGGGCCGAAAGGCGCAAATATCATAGTTATACTGCAAACCACAACACAACGTAGACACATCCATTTAACGTCCTTTTAAGGGCGGATGACGAAGAGGTGTACTCCTTTAGTCATCGGGCAAACGTAAGCAAGCATAGGTAAAAGACAATCTACTTTTACTGAACATATGATGCTAAAAGAAGGCATTGACAATATTATTACATATAACATACATATTATAATTATATTATAACAATTGGCAGAATAAATGGAAAGAAGAGCAGAAGAAAAACAAGAGAAGAAATATTAAACCAAATGACATAATAAAAGATCACCTACTGAAATTATGGCAAGCAAAGAAGAACAGAAAGTTGGGGAAAGAGATTATCGCCTACAGCAACCGGCATGGCACCTGATGATAATCATAATTTATATTCTTTACTCCCATACCGAAGGGAGCCGCGATAGCTCAGTGGTTAGTGAACTGGACTACAAAGGACAAGGGGTATGGTTCGATCCCAACCGACGGCTTCCGGGTTCACCCAGCCTTAAAATGGGTACCTGATTTTTTTCTGGGAAAGTAAAGCAGTACGGGCGTAATACCGACCACATTACCCCAAAAATGATGTGCTGAAGGTCTGTAAAATATAGGGTCACTAACACCATATTTCTTTATACGCCACTTGGCGTGACTGGGGTACTTTACTTTTTTTTACTCCCACACCGAGCCCAGACAAATATCAGACATTTTAAATAGCCAGCTATCATCCTTGATGGAACCCCACTATAACAACTCTGGTCATTACAGTAGATTGTACAATATCCAGGGCTGAGAAGAAAAAAAATATAAATAATATCAATTATGTGTCTCATAAATATTCAACAGAAAAATATAAATTCAGGATATGAGAGTGCTGCAAGTGACAGAACTGGAACAGGAACTTTGTGCACTAGACGAAGAGCTGTACTGGGATCAGAAAGTGAGAATCATATTTTGTTGAAGGACGTTGCGAAGTGTTTGTACATACATGGAGGGGGTGAGTTCTCTGCATATTTGCATCTCAGTTCTGGTTAGTTTATCGCCGCGGCTATGTTTATCTAACGTCTGATAGCAAGATAGGTGCAGTCATCGTTTCTGTCGTCAAATTCTTACACTTTCAGAGTTCTAGCAAGCTGCATCCTATCACCAAGCTTGTTCAATCTATACACTGAGCAAATCTTTTAAAAACATCATAGAAATGCTAGGCCTACAAATTAATGGAAAGATAATCAATAACCTAAGATATGCTGATGATACTTTACTACTAGCAGAAAATACTAAAAATCTACAAGTACTTAATGCAATAAACATGACAAGCAAAAAATATGGATTAGATAGGAATTTCAAAGAAACTAAAACTATGATCATAAACAAAGAAAATTCTCAAGACCTACAATTAAATATCACAGTTGAGGGAATACATCTGGAGACAGTCCAGAGCTACAACTACCTGGAACATACTATAACCAATGATGGAAAATGTACAATTGAAATAAACAAAAGAAGGGTATGGCAAAAAGTAATTTTAATGCCATGAAAAATATACTAACAACAAAACACATAACAACAGGCTAAAACTAAGAATAGAAAATTGTTACATCTTCTCAACACTCCTATATGGTGCAGAAACATGGAAATTAGACAAGAAAACAGAACAGAAAATTGAAACCTTTGAAATGTGGATTTATAGAAGAATAGATAGAATTGGATGGAAAGAAAAGAAAACAAACGATAACGTTTTAAAACAACTAAAAATGAAAGGAGAACTACTAAATACAAATAGAACAAGGCAAATGAAATTGTTGGGGCATGTTAAAAGACACAACAGCCTGCTAAAAGTAATATTGGAAGGGAAAGTACACGGTAAAAAAGGCAGAGGCAGACCAAGACTAACATGGACGAGTAACATCAAAACATGGATTAGTCAGCCTATGACAATCTGCACCATCAAAGCAAGAGACAGAATGGAATGGCGCTCCATTGGTAGCCACCTTCGATGCGGAGACGGCACTCAATGATGAAGCTGAGCTAGGACTGGTAGTTAGGACCAATAGTTAGGAATAGTATTTAGTACCAGTAGCTAGACCAGTAGTTAGGACTAGTTGTTAGGACTAGTAGTTAGGTCTAGTATTTAGGAAAAGTAGTTAGGACTAGTAGTTAGGGCCAGTAGCTAGGACTAGTAGTTAGGACCAGTAGTTAGGATCAGTAGTTATAAACAGTAGTTAGGACCAGTAGTTAGGACCAGTAGATAGGACCAGTAGTTAGGAACAGTAGTTAGGAACAGTAGTTAGGACTAGTAGCTAGACCAATAGTTAGGACCAGTAGTTAGGACCAGCAGTTAGGAACAGTCGCTAGGACCAGTAGTTAGGAACAGTAGTTAGGACTAGTAGCTAGACCAATAGTTAGGACTAGTAGTTAGGACCAGTAGTTAGGAACAGTCGCTAGGACCAGTAGTTAGGAACAGTAGCTAGGACCAGTAGTTAGGAACAGTCGCTAGGACCAGTAGTTAGGACCAGTAGTTAGGACCAGTAGTTAGGAACAGTAGTTAGGACTAGTAGCTAGACCAATAGTTAGGACTAGTAGTTAGGGCCAGTAGTTAGGACTAGTAGTTAGGACCAGTAGTTAGGACTAGTAGTTAGGACCAGTAGTTAGGTCTAGTAGTTAGGACTAGTAGTTAGGACCTGTAGTTAGGACTAGTAGTTAGGACCAGTAGTTAGGTCTAGTAGTTAGGACTAGTAGTTAGGGCCAGTAGTTAGGACTAGTAGTTAGGTCTAGTAGTTAGGTCTAGTAGTTAGGTCTAGTAGTTAGGTCTAGTAGCTAGGACTAGTAGTTAGGTCTAGTAGCTAGGACTAGTAGTTAGGACTAGTAGTTAGGACTAGTAGTTAGGTCTAGTAGTTAGGACTAGTAGTTAGGTCTAGTAGCTAGGACTAGTAGTTAGGACTAGTAGTTAGGTCTATTAGTTAGGTCTAGTAGTTAGGACCAGTAGTTAGGACTAGTAATTAGGACTAGTATTTAGGTCTAGTAGTTAGGACCATTAGCTAGACCAGTAGTAATGTCCAGTAGTTAGGGCCAGTAGTCAGATCTAGCAGTTAGGTCTAGTAATTATGACCAGTAGTCAGGTCTAGTAGTTAGGACCAGTAGTCAGGACTATTTTTTATGACCAGTAGCTAGGACAAGTAGTTAGGTCTAGTAGTTAGGACCAGTAGTCAGGTCTAGTAAGTTAGGACCAGTAGTTAGGACTAGTAGCTAGGCCAGAAGTTAGGACTAGTAGTTAGGGCCAGTTGCTAGACCAGTAGTTAGGACTAGTAGTTAGGACCAGTAGTTAGGAATAGTAGTTAGGACCAGTAGTCATTTCTGGTAGTTAGGACTAGTAGTTAAGACCAGTAGTTAGGTCTAGAAGTTAGGACCAGTAGTTAGACCAATATTTAGGATCTGTATATTAAAGTTGTCCGGTTAGCGCAATCGATAGGCGGTTGGCTTACCACGGCAACAGCCGGGGTTCGTACCCTGGCGAGGACACCTGGGTTTTACTAATTCCCTAAAAATTAGTAGGAGCCGCGATAGCTCAGTGGTTAGTGAACTGGACTACTACGGACAAGGGGTAGGGTTCGATCCCAACCGACGGCTCCGGGTTCACCCAGCCTTAAATGGGTACCGGATTTTTTCTGGGAAAGTAAAAGCAGCACGGGCGTAATACCGACCACATTACCCCAAAAATCATGTGCTGAAGGTCTGTAAAATATAGGGTCACTAACACCATATTTCCCTATACGCCACTCGGCGTGACGGGGGGTACTTTACTTTTTTATATTAAAGTTGCTACAAAACATTTCTGTAACTGTAATATTCTGTGACACAGTTATCACGTCTGTATAAATAACATTGATCTTAATCATATGCTGATTCTGCAAATATATCAATCGTGTTGGTGTTTGATATTATGAAGGTAGTGATTACAATAAAAACTCTTGTAAAATTTACTTTCACGAAGGTTATCGTCTTAGGTTATCAGCCCACAGTGCGAAGTGACTAAAAAAACAATTTGTTTATTGCCGAGGTGTGAGTTATACTTGTTGGGTAATTTATGGAGCATGTGCGCACTGTCGTTGTCACTCTTGATTACATGCAATATATGTGCTGTCTTAGTCACTATTGCGGTCCACGACAGTGAAAGGGATGACTTAGTCACTATTTCCTACTCGACAGTGAAAGTGCTGAATTAGTCATTATTTCAGTCCGCGACAGTGAAAGGGATGACTTAGTCACTATTTCCTAGTAAAGGGTTAAGGCATAAAAATGCGAAGCTGCAGTAAAGTTGAATGTGAGGAAAAATAAAAAAATTTAAAAAATGGTATGTAAGAAGCTTTACGTGATAAGTGGACGACACAGACTAAACAACGTTTCGGCCCAATAGGCCTTCATCAGGAACAAAAAAAAATACACACACAAAACTAATAACGAAACAACCAAAACAAAAACAATCGAAATGTGTTAAAGAAAACAAAATTATCTATCCTGTCAAAACAAAAGGAAATAGCAACCAAGTGCGTCTGTCGTGAACTCCTCTGGTTCTGTGTGCATTTGCAAGCATTTCTGCACGTTTCTCTACGTTCACGACAGCCGCACTTAACCACAAAGCTTGTTAGATGACGTATGGTGATGTAATTCTCCACTGTTATGCACACAACTTACCATGCAGACAGAAAACTAAATACGTAGGTGGCGAAAAACGAATTCTGCAAATTCTGTTCTTAGTAGTTCGGCTTTGTTCAAACGCAAACCAGCGTCCATCTTGGTCACTTGAATAGAAATGAACAACTTATAAGTTTAAACAGCATTTTGTAAAACCAGAAAGCTGCAGGAGTCATCAGTATGCAATTTTATATTCGTTTCATTTAAAAAAAAATATGGATCAATATTGAATGTCTGCCAAGAATACTTTACATTTTCATTTTTTTCCCCCATAACATATATAAGTATTCCATACAGTTTAAAGAATGATTGTTTGCTAGGAAACAAGAAGGGGTGGTCTTGAGGTAAGACGTCGGTCTGTGTACATGAAGGGGTGGTCATGAGGTAAGACGTCGGTCTGTGTACAGGAAGGGGTGGTCGTGAGGTAAGACGTCGGTCGGTCTGTGTACAAGAAGGGGTGGTCTTGAGGTAAGACGTCGGTCTGTGTACAGGAAGGGGTGGTCTTGAGGTAAGACGTCGGTCTGTGTACAAGAAGGGGTGGTCTTGAGGTAAGACGTCGGTCTGTGTACAGGAAGGGGTGGTCGTGAGGTAAGACGACGGTCTGTGTACAAGAAGGAGTGGTCTTGAGGTAAGACGTCGGTCTGTGTACAGAAAGGGGTGGTCTTGAGGTAAGACGTCGGTGTGTGTACAAGAAGGGGTGGTCTTGAGGTAAGACGTCGGTCTGTGTACAGGAAGGGGTGGTCGTGAGGTAAGACGTCGGTCTGTGTACAGAAAGGGGTGGTCTTGAGGTAAGACGTCGGTCTGTGTACAAGAAGGGGAGGTCTTGAGGTAAGACGTCGATCTGTGTACAGGAAGGGGTGGTCGTGAGGTAAGACGTCGGTCTGTGTACAAGAAGGGGTAGTCTTGAGATAAGACGTCGGTCTGTGTACAGGAAGGGGTGGTCGTGAGGTAAGAAGTCGGTCTGTGTACAGGAAGGGGTGGTCGTGAGGTAAGTCGTCGGTCTGTGTACAAGAAGGGGTGGTCTTGAGGTAAGACGTCGGTCTGTGTACAAGAAGGGGTGGTCTTGAGTAAGACGTCGGTCTGTGTACAAGAAGGGGTGGTCTTGAGGTAAGACGTCGGTCTGTGTACAAGAAGGGGTGGTTTTGAGGTAAGACGTCGGTATGCGTACAGGAAGGTTCAGGGTTCAATCCCGCCAGTGGGAAAATTTTTCAAAAATAAAGCAGATTGAATCCCATATTTCTTGGTGACTTTACTCTCCACTGGTCTCTGGTGACAGAGATCCGATGTCTAGACCTCTCTGGGTAGGAGAGATCCGATGTCTAGACCTCTCTGGGTAGGAGAGATCCGATGTCTAGACCTCTCTAGGTAGTGAGGTCCGATGTCTAGACCTCTCTGGGTTGTGAGATCCAATGTCTAGACCTCTCTGTGTAGTGAGATCCGATGTCTAGACCTCTCTGGGTAGTGAGATCCGATGTCTAGACCTCTCTGGGTAGTGAGATCCGATGTCTAGCCCTCTCAAGGTAGTGAGATCCGTGTCTAGACCTCTCTAGGTAGTGAGATCCGATGTCTAGACCTCTCTGGGTAGTGAGATCCGATGTCTAGCCCTCTCAAGGTAGTGAGATCCGATGTCTAGACCTCTCTAGGTAGTGAGATCCGATGTCTAGACCTCTCAAGGTAGTGAGATCCGATGTCTAGTCCTCTCTTGGTAGTGAGATCCGATGTCTAGACCTCTCTAGGTAGTGAGATCCGATGTCTAGACCTCTCTAGGTAGTGAGATCCGATGTCTAGACCTCTCTGAGTAGTGCGATCCGATGTCTAGACCTCTCTGATAACGGCAAAAGACCAAGAGTGCACTCGCGCACGTTAAAGAACACTTAGCAGTTAAAATTGAAAAGAGCAGGACAAAAAAAAGGGAAAAGTTGTCAGCAACAAATCTACACCCTCCGATGAATTTCAGGCCACGGACTACGTTGACGGATTTCAGGCCTACGGACTACATTGATGAATTTCAGGCCTACGGACTACGTTGATGAATTTCAGGCCTATGGACTACGTAGATGGATTTCAGGCCTATGGACTATGTAGATGGATTTCAGGCCTATGGACTACGTAGATGGATTTCAGGCCTATGGACTACGTAGATGGATTTCAGGTCTACGGAGTTCGTGCAAGCTGGTCGTGGTTCTCCACGGAGATTCTCGATATTTCGGTGAGAAAATCGGATCCGATGTGTATCCGTCCGGTGTACAGTGATGATGATCATAACATAACATAAGTAAAGTAAAGTAAAGTACCCCCGTCATGCCAAGTGGCGTATAGGGAAATATGGTGTTAGTGACCCTATATTTTACAGACCTTCAGCACATGATTTTTGGGGTAATGTGGTCGGTATTACGCCCGTGCTGCTTTACTTTCCAAGAAAAAAAATCCGGTACCCATTTATGGCTGGGTGAACCCGAAAGCCGTCGGTTGGGATCGAACCCTACCTACCCTTTGTCCTTTGTAGTCCAGTTCACTAACCACTGAGCTATTGCGGCTCCCATAACATAACATAACATAACATAACATAACATAACATAACATAACATAACATAACATAAATTAATATAACATAACATAACATAACATAATGTAACATAAGGAAGTAATGACTGTTCGATGAGCAATTCGATTACAACACACATCTTCTTAGTGCGGTTTGATAAATTATCGGCTCTGCCTGAAGGTTTTTTTCTAAACAAAAAACAAGTTTGGTGAGTTAGTTACAGGTCACCACAAACCCGAGTCAATGATAGATGTATGACGACATACACAACTGATAATATTTAACATGGTCGAACGTCACAAGTGGGGAAACTTTGTGTGAACGGGAGATTGAGCTAATATAGATCACATGAAAACGTCTCATGTTATTCCCGAGCAAAGTCTAAACTCCATACGGTTGTCATGTTACGTGCAATGTCAGATCTGGTTGATAAATCTAATAATAGAATATACGAGGTAATAACGTAAACGTAGTTTCATCTGTAATGGAGATTGCCAGTAAGAGATCAAAAGAATATTAGCAATAGCAACACAAAAATTAAATGTCATAAAGAACATATGGCACATTATCAGCAAGGTAGTAAAATTAAAATTACCTGCGGCATGTATCTTCCAGATAGCAAAATATGGTTGTGAATCATTGACTATCTGGCAAGCAGCAAGGAAGAAACTGATTTATTCGAAACAAAATGTTACAGAAAAATCCTCAACATATCTGGAATAATGAAAAAAAGAGCAGTGAAGACATACTAAAAGATGTAAACATTAAAAGAAATGGCTTATAAACACTTTAGTACAGAAGAAATTAAAATACTATGGTCACGTCAAAAGACACAGTGGGATAGAAAGAACAATAGAGGAAGACCAAGTTCCTGGGCGATGTGTCATGGGCAGATCCAGAGAAAGATGGTTTCTAGACATCAAGGAGAATTTGAACACGAACAGAAGAGATGAGAGATCTGACTAGACAGAGATGCTTTCAGATGGGCTGTGGTGAATGCTTGTTCTGTGGGAGATCTGGCTAGAGACAGATATTCTTTCAGACGGGCTATGGTGAATGCATTGTTCTGTGGGAGATCTGACTAGACAGAGATTATTTCAGACGGGCTGTGGTGAATGCATTGTTCTGTGGGAGATCTGGTTAGAGACAGAGATGCTTTCAGACGGGCTGTGGTGAATGCATTGTTCTGTGGGAGATCTGGTTAGAGACAGAGATTCTTTCAGACAGGTTGTGGTGAATGCTTGTTCTGTGGGAGATCTGGCTAGAGACAGAGATGCTTTCAGACGGGCTGTGGTGAATGCATTGTTCTGTGGGAGATCTGACTAGACAGATTCTTTCAGACGGGCAGTGGTGAATGCATTGTTCTGTGGGAGATCTGGTTAGAGACAGAGATGCTTTCAGACGGGCTGTGGTGAATGCACTGTTCTGTGGGAGATCTGGTTAGAGACAGAGATGCTTTCAGACGGGCTGTGGTGAATGCATTGTTCTGTTGGAGATCTGGTTAGAGACAGAGATGCTTTCAGACGGGCTGTGGTGAATGCATTGTTCTGTGGGAGATCTGGTTAGAGACAGAGATTCTTTCAGACAGGTTGTGGTGAATGCTTGTTCTGTGGGAGATCTGGCTAGAGACAGAGATGCTTTCAGACGGGCTGTGGTGAATGCATTGTTCTGTGGGAGATCTGACTAGACAGATTCTTTCAGACGGGCAGTGGTGAATGCATTGTTCTGTGGGAGATATGGTTAGAGACAGAGATTCTTTCAGACGGGCTGTGGTGAATGCATTGTTCTGTGGGAGATCTGGTTAGAGACAGAGATTCTTTCAGACAGGTTGTGGTGAATGCTTGTTCTGTGGGAGATCTGGCTAGAGACAGAGATGCTTTCAGACGGGCTGTGGTGAATGCATTGTTCTGTGGGAGATCTGACTAGACAGATTCTTTCAGACGGGCAGTGGTGAATGCATTGTTCTGTGGGAGATATGGTTAGAGACAGAGATGCTTTCAGACGGGCTGTGGTGAATGCATTGTTCTGTGGGAGATCTGACTAGACAGAGATGCTTTCAGACGGGCTGTGGTGAATGCATTGTTCGGTGGGAGATCTGGTTAGAGACATGGATTCTTTCAGACGGGCTGTGGTGAATGCATTGTTCTGTGGGAGATCTGGTTAGAGACAGAGATGCTTTCAGACGGGCGGTGGTGAATGTAACGTTCTGTGGGAGATCTGGTTAGAGAGAGAGCTTCGTTCAGACGGGCTGTGGTGAATGCATTGTTCTGTGGGAGATCTGGTTAGAGACAGAGATTCGTTCAGACGGGCTGTGGTGAATGCATTGTTCTGTGGGAGATCTGGTTAGAGACAGAGATTCTTTCAGACGGGCTGTAGTGAATGTAACGTTCTGTGGGAGATCTGGTTAGAGACAGAGATTCTTTCAGACGGGCTGTGGTGAATGTAACGTTCTGTGGGAGATCTGGTTAGAGACAGAGATTCGTTCAGACGGGCTGTGGTGAATGCATTGTTCTGTGGGAGATCTGTTTAGAGACAGAGATTCTTTCAGACGGGCGTGGTGAATGCAACGTTCTGTGGGAGATCTGGTTAGAGACAGAGATTCTTTCAGACAGGCGGTGGTGAATGCATCGTTCTGTGGGAGATCTGGTTAGAGACAGAGATTCTTTCAGACGGGCTGTGGTGAATGTAACGTTCTGTGGGAGATCTGGTTAGAGACAGAGATTCGTTCAGACGGGCTGTGGTGAATGCATTGTTCTGTGGGAGATCTGTTTAGAGACAGAGATTCTTTCAGACGGGCGGTGGTGAATGTAACGTTCTGTGGGAGATCTGGTTAGAGACAGAGATTCTTTAGACGGGTTGTGGTGAATGTAACATTATTTTTTGTTCAATGTTGTTAACAGTTGATGCTATACCCATCATTTTTCTCATGGTTTCATTTATAATATCATCTCTTCCAGTTTTGTTTACTGATTTTTTTATACTTTTCATTTTGCATGTTCGTTATTGTAGTAAATTTTTGTCTTTCAATAATTTTCCATGGCTGACAACATTACCATAATATGTATCCGATATAAATAATATTTCTATTAATTTCGCTTTTGCTTGCATAGTCAGACTCAATGTATCAAATGGGATACTATTTAGTAGCTTACATTATTTCCTTTGCGGATTCTTACATTTTTCATCTTTTCTTATTTCATCGATACAATACTGGCAAGTAGTTGTACGCTCTTTGTGATGTGCAGCCTTGCTGTAGTAAAAGAAGTTAGTTTTTGGTTGGAAAGTTAACATATAAGGTGAAGTAAATAACCACACAAACATATTTTACTTTTTGTTGACCTGTTTTTTTGTGAATACCCTAGTTATTTCTGCCATAAACCGTGTCAATGACCTCCAACATCGCGTGCTCTTCTTTACGTCAGCTGTAAAGTTGTGTGTTAACCATTAGCATTCGTTCTCAAGGCTTGTCCTATTCTTGTATTAACTCTTAGATTACTAGTTTTCAAGTGCTCTGGTTAAGTAAGTATTGCACTTCTCTGCAGACTAGAAATTATGGGCCCAAGTCTCAAATTTAGCTATATTTCGGTTTCCCTTACACAAATTTGGAATTTATACAATCCATGAAATTATATATATGATGTTTGGAGTTCTGACATGTTTGATGTGTTCTTGATGATCTTTGTTTGAGTTCTGACATGTTTGAAGTTCTGATGTTGATGGAAGTTCTGACATGTTTGATGTTTTCTGACATGTTTGATGTTTGAAGTTCTGACATGTTTGATGTTTGAAGCTCTGACATGTTTGATGTTTGAAGCGCTGACATGTTTGATGTTTGAAGCTCTGACATGTTTGATGTTTGAAGCTCTGACATGTTTGATGTTTGAAGCTCTGACATGTTGATGTTTGAAGCTCTGACATGTTGATGTTTGGAGTTCTTAACATGTTTCATGTTTGCAATAAAAAGAAACTTGTGCTCCGAACCAGGAGAGCATTGGTTTAAAACTCCGGAAGTGTGTGAAGCATTCTTCCATCGGGGGCGAAATAAAGTCAGACCTGAACACCACGTGGCGACTGCAATGGCCAAGCGGTCTTTATTCTCCCGTACCCTAAGCCCCACGCAGAGCCCAGAAATGGGACAACACCTTAAATATAGTCTTGTTTCTATGACATGTTTTTATGTAAGAAATGTTAAGAAATAAACGCTGTGTTCTATGATGTCAATTCCTTAATTATTTTTGTTTGGCTCAATATGATTATGATTATAAATAGGTTAAATAAATAACATTACATATTAATAGTATTACATTCTACAGCTGAGAACTGCCGGAGCATTTAATCATCATGGCCTGTGTAATTTGGTTAGTCGCCAAAGTCCTGCTGAATCTACATCTACCCAGCGTTAATTAATTATGTAATTTGGTTGTTTACGTTTCTGCTCTAAATATCGCTACTGAGTAAACACAAACCACATACTGCATTTGACGAGCTCAATATTTTTGATTATACAGCTAGTGGGCAAGAGGGTAGATTACCACACTGTGGACAACAAGGAAATGTTCACAAGCAGCACTAATGAATTCACTAAATTACTGCAGTCACAAGAGTTTTGTGTGGGGAAAACGTTGCTGCTAATGGCTCAAAATAATGAAGCAAGATTGAAAAAAAAACAGTATGAAGGAAATATAAAAATCCAATTCTGAGCGACTACTTCGCAATTCGGGCTTTAACAAAAAGCCATCTACCTCTATAGGTTAACACTTAACATATTCCATGTTCACATTACAGCAGACAAGTCAGATTTATATTCACGTCTTGAAGTGTATCAGAAGCCTGTTTGTGCAGAGAACGGTACGATGATAGTGGAAGTCTCATCAACGAAATTGTAGATATATACAATACTTCAGGCGAATGATAGACAGACAGACGGAGGGACGGACAGACAGACAGACAGACAGACAGACGGAGGGACGGACAGACAGACAGACAGACAGACGGAGGGACGGACAGACAGACAGAGGGACGAACAGACAGACAGATATACTGACTGACAGACAGACGGAGGGACGGACAGACAGACAGACAGATGAACGGACGGACAGACAGACAGACAGACACATAGACAGGCGGACGGACGGACGGACGGACAGATAGACATAAAGACAGATAGCCAGATAGACAGACAGACGGACAGACAGATAGACGGACGGACGGACGGACAGATAGACAGATAGACAGACAGACGGACGGACGGACAGACAGACAGACAGACGGACGGACGGACAGATATATCAACACTAGTAGGCCTTTGGCACCTGGCCAGACGGTTGGTAGCAAGCAATCATGATTTCTCTGCAGTGTGATTATATATTAGTGTCTCATGCTGGATGCTATTCTATTGAGCAGCTTCTCTCGTGACTGAATCTGACAATGTAGACAGATCCGACCGCAGAATGAACACGATTAATTTGTTGTGCCTGGCCTCATCTAATTTCTACAGCATCGTTTGTCTTCTGATTTTGCAAACCAACGTTTCCTTAATTGTTGCTGTGCCATATGTTTTTTTTTTAAATTTTGTTCTTTATGCTCTACGATATGATCTCAGACTTGCCCACTTTCTTTCGCTGGGAGAATCCTCTAAGGGAAGCAATGCAAACATCCTGATATTTATATAATTGTCTGCCCTTTAATCTATTTCCGTCCCGAAGTTCTACATACATTAATTTCTTTCGGAATACAGTAGTTGTTGTCCATTTTGTCACGTGACTCAACCATCATCAACACCATTGGATGAACAACAACATTTATTAAGGGGTACTTCAAATACATGCATGGACTTAAACTTAACAACGGACGTAATGTAACTGAATGTGGTGTTTGACATTATCGACATATTGCCAGGGCCATAAACACATACACCCCCGACCTCACAACCTTCCTGAACATAACATTCAACGCCTTCGTCATCGAGACCAGCTGTTGCGATGGAGAATGGGTGAGCTTGTGTGCAGATTTAGCAGAGATTTGTGTGTTAAACCAGTGACGTCCCTTTGTAACCCGGCTCTCTTTATGAGCACATTCGACCCAGGCTAAGGCAGATGTTGCCCACCGTGGCTTTATTGTGATCGAGTAATGTGGTTGAATTCATGAATATCAACATTACAGTCCCACGGTAGCACAGCACACATGTCATAGATTTATGAATATCAACATTACAGTCCCACGGTAGCACAGCACACATGTCATAGATTCATGAATATCAACATTACAGTCCCACGGTAGCATAGCACACATGTCCTAGATTCATGAATATCAACATTACAGTCCACCAGTAGCACAGCACGCGTGTCCTAGATTCATGAATATCAACATTACAGTCCACCAGTAGCACAGCACACATGTCCTAGATTCCTCGTTCTCATTTCTGCATCTATCAGATAAGATGGATAAGCACATTCAAGATTTGGATCAGGACTTGTCTTGGTTCGAATAAAACTGTCAATCTAATATGAACTGCATTATACCAACGAATATGGCAGACCACAGTGAAAGAGATTGTAGTCTCATCACATAATATTCCAAAGAAAGGAACATGGACTTTAGACAAGAAAACAGAACAGAAAATTGAAGCATTTGAAATGTGGATTTATAGAAGAATAGGTAGAATTGGATGGAAAGAAACGAGAACAAATGATGACGTTTTAAAACAATTAACAATTCAAAGAGAACTACTAAACACAATTAGAACAAAACATACGAAATTTTTGGGCATGTTATAAGACACAGCAGCGTACTAAAAGTAATATTGGAAGGGAAAATACCGAGTAATAGAGGCAGAGACAGACCAAGACTAACATGGACGAGTAACATCAAAAGATGGACAAATCAGCCTATGACAACCTGCGCCATCAAAGCAAGAGATAGAGCGGGATGGCTCTCCATGGTAGCCAACCTTCGATGTGGAGACGACACTCGATGACGATGATGATGATACCAACATGCTCAAAATTCGGTATAATTTTTTTAATTCAAAATTAAAACACGACCAAGTCTTAATTATTTGCAAGAGATGATGTTGAACAACATTACAGGAATATAATGTTAAAGAAAGTAATAACATTGGAACAAAAATACTGTCTGACCGATGGAGACAAATAATAATAAATAACTATTATTATAGAGGGAAACTTCCGAGGCGATAATCAGCGAATCAATTCAGAGGAAGAGGTATGTTTACAGCACTCGGAAAAAATGACAAATAATCAACAACAGAAAAAAATATGGACCAAGGCAGGATCGAACCCGTACTCAGTGGCACAGCGCCTTGCCACGAAAAGCCAAACGCTAGGGAACACTGCCACTCCTAACGTGTTCCCTAGATTTTGGCTTTTCGTGGCAAGGCGCTGTGCCACTGAGTACGGGTTCGATCCTGCCTCGGTCCATATTTTTTTCTGTTGTTGATTACTTTTCATTTTTTTCCCGAGTGCTGTAAACATACCTCTTCTTCTGAATTGGTTCACTGTCTAACCCATCTAGGATGTTGGTATAGTTAACTTGTAAAGTGTGTAATGTATGAGTTGTCTGCAGAACTGCATGTCTGTCTCTGTCTGTTTCTGTCTGTTTCTGTCTGTCTCTGTCTGTCTATGTCTGTCTATGTCTGTCTCTGTCTGTTTCTGTCTGTCTCTGTCTGTCGCTGTCTGTTTCTGTCTGTCTATGTCTGTTTCTGTCTTTCACTGTCTGTCTCTGTCTGTCGCTGTCTGTTTCTGTCTGTCTATGTCTGTTTCTGTTTGTTGCTGTCTGTTTCTGTCTGTCTCTGTCTGTTTCTGTCTGTCTAATCACTATATAATTACAGGGATCTCTCACTGGGATTACCTGATCCAGCCATGATCCCAATTAAGAAATCCGTCAATTGGTTAACTGAGAGACTTGCAGTATTCAGGATTATAAGGTTTAGGATGGTACACGATTTTATCAGCAGCTTGGATTAAGAAAATAATCAAAACAGAACTAAATATAACTTCGACTTCTTGCTTTACCTGCTGGTCGATACCTTTGACGTCACAGCTCAATGGATTTGATCAGTTCCCTGCGGTTCGATTGCACGTTTCCGCTGTAGTTCGTCTTGCCACTTTTCTTAAAATATCGAAAGTCATTACTTGTTGCTTGAAGCTATCTCCAGTTTTCACGATTTAGGCGAGGAGCTCTGGCCTAGCGGTTGTTGGGATTCAGCCATCTTGACTTTTGAGACTAATTCATGCTATAGCTTAGTGTCAGAAAGTTAACATATCAGGCACGATTTCCTTCTCACATTGAATTGCGTTGCACTGTACTATATACTTTGTGATCCACTACTTATTATACTAAGTTCTAGAATTGTAATTTGATATATGCTCGCATATCTTATATTGCTGTATTTGAAATGAGGTGGCAAATGCTTCTTTTCCCACTTTGTAGATTATTATTATTTTTTCGTTCGCCAGCTTCTACCTCTGACGAAGTCCCTAGAGACTAGGAACTGAATTTTGCGTGTTAATCCATTTTTTTCCCTGGTAGCCGTGGGCACAGGAGTCCCTTGCCGCACATGCAGATAACACCGACTTCGGAGATACTTATATTTTTTTCCGTCAATGAGTAATTGACGTTTCAAGCCGAGACTCGCTGCTGAGACCAGGGTGGTTGCAGCAGAGAGAAATCTTAAATAAAAATCCCAACTGGTGCAGCCGGGATTTGAACCCACAACCTCTCTGTTCCTCTCTAGGCCGGCGTCTTGCCTCAAGACCAACCAGTCCCCCATTTTGTAGATTAAAGAAAAGTCTTACATGTGAGCAGTATAGTTTGTACAGGAAAACGAACCCCCTGTCTCTGTGACACAGGACCAGACGTTAACCACCATTCCTCCACCAATCTTTGTCGTCACCATCATCATCATCATCATCATCGTCATCATCATTATAATCAAGTACCATGCCTGCTGGCGTAAGTGATTATGTCTATTCGCAACCGTCGATCTCGACATTTATTTATCATTTCTGTTGTTGACCTTCTGCCAAGCCATTCTCTTAATCTGTCTGGTATCTTTTCTCTTTTCTTCCCTCTATCTCTTCGTCCCTCAATTTTCCCAGTTGTTGCAATATATTCCAGCTGTTCCCTTCTCATTACATGGCTAACAAATGTAATTCCAATCTTTGTAGTTCTAGATAAAAGAGAAGTCTTCTAATTAACAACAATCACCACGTTAGCATGCACCAGAATCACGAACACCCTACAAACAACGAAATAGTGGCAGTTGCAGCTCTGCGTAAGAAAACACAAGTAATACATTTATGAATAACCGATAACATAGACTGATAATAAAATGAGAATAGAACGTGATTAAAATGACAATGCGCTCAGTTATGATGGAGCCAAATCTATCCTCAAAGGTCAGTTCCATGAAAAATGGAAACGAGAACACCCAAAGCATAACGAGAGGGACGGATACCACCAACTATCAAGGAGGGATCAAGTCATCATACTTCGTCTACGCACTGGCCACAATAGAATGAGAAATCACATGTTCACCAAATTCAAAATAGGTACAACCAGCCTATGCCACTGTACACTGGACAATATGACTACAAAACATGTTCTACAGGATTGTCCCCAGTACACAGACCTGAGAAGAACAATGTGGTCCACGCTCACCTCCCTGGAAAAGAGATATGGGGCAATCGAATCGCTTAAACAGAAAGCTGACTTCATGAGAGAGTCTAGAATCCTATTCTGATTAAGTCTTGATCGCAGAGAGAGAGAGAGAGAGAGAGAGAGAGAGAGAGAGAGAGAGAGAGAAAGAGAGAGAGAGAGAGAGAGAGAGAAATAGAATGCAGGTCCTGGCGAGAGTTGTCCATGCTTGCTCTAGACATGACTGGGTGGAGATCTCTTGTGAGTGCCCCTGCTCCAGACCTGACTGGGTCGAGATCTCTTGTGAGTGCCCCCTTGCTCCAGACCTGACTGGGTCGAGATCTCTTGTGAGTGCCCCTTGCTCCAGACCTGACTGGGTCGAGATCTCTTGTGAGTGCCCCCTTGCTCCAGACCTGACTGGGTGGAGATCTCTTGTGAGTGTCCCTGCTCCAGACCTGACTGGGTGGAGATCTCTTGTGAGTGTCCCTGCTCCAGACCTGACTGGGTGGAGATCTCTTTTGAGTGTCCCTGCTCCAGACCTGACTGGGTGGAGATCTCTTATAATAATGTAAGTGCCCTTTGCTCTGACTGGATTTCAGAGGATTAAAAAGAAGAAAATGGAAAAAAAATATATAAAAAGCAAAAACAAAGATCCAAGTAAACATAATAATATTTGATAAACTGATGGTTTTCTTCATAGAAACGCGAACAGTAAAACAAATGGAATATATCCAGTAACATGTAATGCAAGTCTTTCAAGTAGTAGACTTCACGTGACAGACAACATTATTTAGGTGAAGAAAGGGTAGGAAACAATGTTGCTCCTTGCTGTTATTACCATCCCTAACTCAACTAGATCGAGTGAAGAGTTTAAGGCCAGGATCCAATCCTTGATGTGAAAATACCAAATCCCTGAACGATGCCTATCCTAATGATCTATCTATCTTTCGTTCGCCCGAAGTATTGTCTATATCTGGAATGTAGTTTCCTGTAGAAGTTGGGCCATTTCGAGGCTGATGGCCCTGCGCTGCACCTGCCTGAGTGTCCATCACAGGGCGAGTGCCATATCGATTTGTGGTTATAGACATACTTCCCATTGGCGTGAGTGCGTGGCATCCTGATTGTTGTAGTGCGCCTTTTGGCTGGTTGCCTCCGACTTCAGCACTTAAACTTGCTAGAGCAGACTGTGGTCTTGCTCGGGTGTAGGAAGGCCTGGCCAGTCTTGGTTTTCAGTCCCTGGTGACTGTTAAGCCTGACCCCCACGACAAGGAGCTGGCCTTGATGAGGATATCCTAATGATAAAATCCAATTTAATCACTTAAACAGACAGCTGACTTCATGAGAGTCTGGAATCCTACTCTGATTGAGTCTTGATCGCAGAGAGAGCGAGAAAGAGAGAGAGAGAGCGAGAGATAAATCCTATTTCTGGCGAGGGATGAGAGTTTTCTATGGAAGTTGGTGAGTACAAGCCGCATGTCCAGTGCAGTCGCCACGCGCTGTTCAGGCGACAGTTTTTATTTAAAGGCTGTAAAACAATTATAATAAAAGTAGATTAAAGCTACTGAGGAAAGAAGCGAAGCAAGCACTAAATTACACAGGGCTTCATTGAACCAAAATGCTACGGTGTAAGGTCACCCATAGGCACACAATCACAGAAGTATGTTAAAAATGCAATTACATATAAATCATTATCAAATGACAGTATCGGGTGAGGGCGGGGGGGGGGGGGGCGGCGAGTATAACGGCTATCCAGCATCTGAGCTGAGTGTGGTCAACGACCCACAGCTGACTGCGCGAGGATCGGCGAACAAGAGCTGATTTCGACTCTGTTCCACCTCCCAACAGTGCTCATAGAAGCAGATTACCCAGTCTGGTCAAACGAGCTGGGAAAAAAAACGGAAGGCAACCATTATTTATAAAATGCCGTCCTGAAATCGGATGTGTTGGGACGCAAAAAAACTACAACAGAATGCATCTACGCTAATTTAACATCCGTTTTAAGGGGGTGGTGGGGGGGGGAGGCAGATGCCAAAATGTTCTATTCTTGTAGTTGTCATCGGGTGAACATCAGAGCTAAAGAAATGAGAGCATCAACGGATACGTGATAGTTCTCTAGCTTTGCAATCACGTGAACATGAGTCTATAAATAATAACGAACTCAAGTTGACCTAGTTGGAAAAAAATCAATCCCTGTTCAATGATTATGAGAAATTAAAAACAACGAGGAGAAACACTTTTCCCTATCTCTAAACGCCGTGGTCCAGGACTACGAAGTTTAATACCAACCTGTGATATTAAAACGTGCCACAAGTCATCATTTCCTTTACATAATATCAATTACCAGTGTGGTGACAAAGCGCCTAACAGCAGCAGAGCTGAGAGTTGTCAGCGACCCACAGCTGATGACTTGCGCCAGAATCGTCCAAAAGCCACCTCCACCTTTTCAAGATGCCTCTAGTAATAGACTAACCTGTCTAGTCTGGCCAAGCGAGTAGGGATCGAAGAGGGAAGATAACCCGGTGCTCAAAAATAACATGCTGAAGTCGGATTGATAAAGCCGAAACGCGCAAATATCACGGTTTTACTGCAAGCGCGTCACAACGTATCTATCTATCTATCTATCTAAATCTATCTATCTATCTATCTATCTATCTATCTATCTATCTATCTATCTATCTATCTATCTATCTATCTATCTATCTATCTATCTATCTATCTATCTATCTATCTATCTATCTATCTATCTATCTATCTATCTATCTATCTATCTATCGACCTTTCGAGCCGTAGCCGGCCCATAGGGCGTAGACTAAGATACTCCTTCTCTTATCTGAATTTTTGTTCTAGCAGTTTTCAATTCTTTTAAAGATATTTTATCAAATCTCGCCATTTGTCTCTGTTCTGTGCAAGCAGCTCTATCTCATTGAGGGAGCCGAATCTTTATCACTGAAGATATTAGTGGTTGATTGGCGATTTCTCTAATTTCCTCGTTGTTTTGAATTCGTTCCACGCTATACCAAGTATTTTCCTTAGACATTTATTTTCGAATGCGTTCAACTTTGTTTCTATATCTCTTGTTGTTTTCCAGCTTTCACACGCATACGTAAGGGTTGATAGTTGATAGTACATTTGATTTGAATAGTATACACGCCACTTAACGTCATTTTAAGGGTGGACGATGAAGTGGTGTATTCCTTTAGCCATCGAGAGAACGCAAACACGCAAATAAAAAAAATAAAAAAATTTAAGTACCCTCGTCACGCCAAGTGGCGTATAGGAAAATATGGTGTTAGTGGCCCTATATTTTACAGACCTTCAGCACATGATTTATGGGGTAATGTGGTCGGTATTACGCCCGTGCTGTTTTACTCTCCCAGAAAAAAAATCCGGTACCCATTTAAGGCTGGTGAACCCGGAAGCCGTCGTTTGGGATCGAACCCTACCCCTTGTCCTTTGTAGTCCAGTTCACTAACCCCTGAGCTATCGCGGCTCCCCAAGCACGCAAATACCAGTGGTTTTTTTTCTGGGAAAAAGGTGCTGGTACTCACCTTCAAGTTGTTATTATATCTACTCCTACACGTTTAACACATCCTCTTATATCCCTTGTCGTCCATAGCTCGCTTTTTGCTTTGGGTATCAGCTGTAGAATAACGACCTAGGAGCAGACCTCTACATAATTGCTGCTAGTTTGAAATTATGTTATATATTTATTATTGGCAAATACTAACTGAATATGGACCAGCGATAGATCAGTGGTTAGTGAACTGGACTACAAAGGACAAGAAGTTCGGGTTCTATTCAGATCGATTGCTTCCGGTTCACCCAGCCTTAAATGGTACCGGATTATTTTCTGGGAAAATGAATCGACGCGGGCGTAATACCAATCACATTACCCCAAACATCATGTGACGAAGGTCTGTAAAAAAAAAATTATGGTCACTAACATCATATTCCATATACGCCACATAACGTGACTCTTAATTTTTTTTTTTTTTTTTGTTAACCGGATACGGATATGCTTTCTCTTACTTTATGTAGATCAGAAAGAAAAACACGTAATGACGTGAACAGCTCACGTGTATCACCACCCAAAATATAAATGATAATAGTAAACATGTTATAAACAATAAACATTCTGGTTACATTCAGAAACAACAAAGCAAGTGACATCAACATGCGACATTATCTTCACCAGACAACATCCCGCAGAGCGTTGACACGCAGAAGACGCGGAAAATATGGGGGAAAACATAATTGAGAAGATGATGGATTACAAAAATATCCGACAGCAGGACGAGGGCAAAAAGCTAGTGAAATCAGAGAGCGTTGACCAGAACGCTCCATTATGTAGCTATAAGAATAGCTGTAAACAAAATAATGGATGGTTGCAGCTTTACGGTATGTGAAGAATAAACAGGACAAGCCGATGTCGCGGTCAAAGGCCTCCCGCAGGAGACAAGCAAACGTCAATGACATTTTTCCTACTTTGCATAAAGGCCATGGAGGTCAAGGACACTAAATTACATTTAAAGCGAGCTATTTATTTTATTTATAAATTTACTTAATTAATTACATATGATTATATCTATCATCAACAGATAATACATATTTGAAAACAGGGCCAAGGACATGCCGATATATAATTGGACAAAAATACAGGTTTAGGTTGAACACCCCAGCGAGTTGAATAACTAACAATGTGAACAACACGAAGTTCAACATGCGCACAAAAAGGCGACATTTCTAAGAAATGCTACATAAAACCCACGCTTTGAGTAGATTAATTTCTTTCTATTGTCACAGCAGCAGGATATTTGTGCGGAGAAACAAACAGGCAAATTAGCAATTACGTAATGTTGCTGGTGACAGATTCAATAGCTATCCCGCACTGATTTTAATTATTTGCATCAAGGGGATTAGAAAGTTTTGTTGAATTTTTGCGGTTCTATCTCTTCTATTTGACACGTGTCTCCTTTTTTTTGCTCCAGTTTTATTGAATTTTGACAGAATTTGAACCTCCTCCGCTTCTTCTCACTTTCTCTATATTTAAATTGTACTTTTCCTCATTCGTGCACTTCCTACTTCTCTCTTTCTGTCATTCGCATGCTATTTCTCTTCCTCTAAAAATAATTCTCTATACCAATGTCAGGTGCACGCATTATTTTTTATCCTCTTTCTCCTATTCTTTTTCGCCATTCTTCCACCATTTCTATAATTTCCCCCAAAATAGCACTCCCATATGTTCCTCCGTCTTGTCTTCTTTCTTCAACCATTCTTGTAAAATCCATACCATTTCTATTTAGTTGGTTGACTGCGTATTACGTATTTACTTCATACAACAACAACAGCAACAACACAAATACAGAGCAGACAGCGACTTGATGGGAAGTCAACATCAGAACTGATAACGAGCTGTAGATTTAGAAAGTTGTTGAGACACATGATCGCCTGTAGCCACATCACATACTGATGATAAATAATATAAGCCATCCTCCACAAAGCGATGTTCCCCCAGGATCATCTTGTATATTTAATTCAACTACACGTATAACAGACACGCACTAACGGTAGATATGCTGGTGCAAGCACATCGCAACGCAATTTTCTAAAAAAAAAACAAAAAAAAAAACGAAGAATTTCTCTCATAAAGTTTGTTGACAACATGGCTCAGGTTTTTCTGATATAAACAACTAAGACTTCTCTCATAAAGTTTGTTGACAACATGGCTCATGTTTCTCTAATATAAACAACTAAGACTTCTCTCATAAAGTTTGTTATCATGGCTCAGGTTTCTCTGATATAAACAGCTCAGACTTCTCTCATAAAGTTTGTTATCATGGCTCAGGTTTCTCTGACTGATATAAACAACTAAGACTTCTCTCATAAAGTTTGTTGACAACATGGCTCATGTTTCTCTGATATAAACAACTAAGACTTCTCTCATAAAGTTTGTTATCATGGCTCAGGTTTCTCTGATATAAACAGCTCAGACTTCTCTCATAAAGTTTGTTGACAACATGTCTCAGGTTTCTCTGATATAAACAGCTCAGTCTTCTCTCATAAAGTTTGTTGACGATGTGTCTCATTTTTCTCTGATATAAACAATTCAGATTCTCTCATAAACATTGCGAATGTCTCGGGATTATCTGATATAAACAACTCAACCTTCTGTCATAAGAAGTTGACATTGTCTCATCTTCTCTGATCACAATAAGGTTTGTCCCCCCAGAGAGACAACGAACAACATCGACATGGCACCACACTATAACAGTTCCAAAGGACATATTTCATAAAGTCTACCCAACAAGAAGCGCATCTGTTACACTAACACATAAGTTATATGCTTTAACGCGTTAAATGAATGCACAACAACACAAGTGAACGTAACGTCACGTACAAGACTTTTATTTGAACACGTTTTCCTGAACAGTTTTGTCCTTACTTGAAGGACAACTCTGGCTTGACGTCAGGGGAGTTAATTTGTATAAAGCGTATCCTGTATAGACACGCCATTTGAAGTATTTGGTATAACCTCAAGCGGCGACCTGTCCACATTAACTCGGTCTTAAGTTGGTTATAATGTATTCAAACAGTTTTGATGCTTCACTTGTTTTCTTACAAAAGTGGTCAAAATGGTTAATAAATCTGTCTCATGGGCGCACTTGTTTGGATATTGCCAGTGTTAACTGGTAAGCTGTAGGATCGGACATTGTCAAGTCACTGGATCAAAACGAGCATGAGCAAGGGAATAACTGTGAAGTTGCGTAACTCTCTCCTGTCGGAAACAATTACCAACATGTTATAAATCGTGCCTTTATGTCTACATTTAGTTATGGTTAGGATTAGTTGAAGGCCCCGGTATCACTGCAATCTAATTAAAATCCATAATTGCTTAACCGCCAGTGCCAGTGGAATCATCCGAATTAAAACATTGAATCATTGATTGATCCAAACAAGAAAGGCAGCTGCAGTCCTTATCATAGCAGCTACGCACACACCCAAAAGACATGAGGCCAAGCGGTACCGAAAGTTAATGCAGCTGGACTGTTCTTCGCCATACGATATCATCATTCATCGTAAGCAGTCGGAATATCGAAACACGAAACGGATGAAAAACACAGCTCTCGGTGTGCACAAGAGTATTAACTCAGTAGCTCCGGCAGCAAGCCGGACTTGGAATATGGGAAACTGCAACGAGGAACACTTTTCAGACTGAGCCTCAATGGTTCTTGCCGCCTATCCGCCATATTGACCGTATTCCCTAAATTTAGTGCACATGGCAAGTAATAATTTCCCAAATATTAATTACTTATTGGTAAAATTGTTATTAAATGGAAGAAGGACACTACTATATAAGTTGGTTTATTGGCCTATATAAAAGCCGCAATGACCGAGTGTTTAGCGTTCCTGCTATTGACTATAGGAGTCTGGGATTATTTCCTTGGGTACCCACAGATTTTTTTCTGGAAACGTTGGACAATGACGTGAGGGCAAGAAATATGCAAATGGTCACTGAAACAAAGGCTGTAGCCACTAACACAATATTCTCTATACTAGTAAAACGTGGCGGGAAACATGATAGTGCTGAAAGAGCAACACAATATATAAAGTCTCACAAACATACACACAAATAATAATTTCTGCTGAAAATGACTGTATCAAAAATGCTAGTTATAAATTTATTTATTTCAATATAATAGAACAGAATTGATCAATAATGTATTTATTTCATTCTAATTTCAAAGTATGGCCTTTTAAAATCTAAGACATAGGAACGAATTACCTCAACATTGGAGATGAAGTCTTTGTCAAAGATAACGGCTAAAAAGATCTCCCTGAAGGGTAAAGAATAATTATAACAACATTGTCTAAAAAACAGTGAGAATACAAAATTGTTATGGCTTATGTAGTGATAAACAATGGTTATAAAATGTGATCTGGGATAAATGAGATTTCTACGGTATAAGATGATATAATTATATATATATGTATTTATATATATATAATATATATATATATAAGGTACAAAAAATAGCTGCTTGTGCTCCCAGGTAATTTCATATGAAGATTAGCACTGCTTTCTTGAAACAAGCTTCTCAATGTTTACTTTTAAATATTTGCATAAAAATCTTCGCGTAATTCCTACTCTATATAACATCAAAACAAATAACAATAGGGCTAAAACTAAGAATAGCAAAAGTTACATCTTCTCAATATTCCTGTATGGTGCAGAACATGGACATTAGACCAGAAAACAGAACAGAAAATTGAGGCCTTTGAATGAGGATTTACAGAAGAATAGGTAGAATTGGATGGAAAAAAAAAAGAAAACAAACGAGGAAGTTTTAGGACGACTAAAGGGTGAAAAAGAACTACTAAACACAATTAGAGCAAGACAAATGAAATTTTTTGGTCATGTTAAAAGACACAAGAGTCTAATAAAAGTAATATTAGAGGGGAAAAATACAAGGTAAAAGAGGCAGAGGCAGACCAAAACTAACATGGACGAGTAACATCAAAAGATGGACAAGTCAGCCTATGACAATCTGCACCATCAAAGCAAGAAACAGAGTGGAATGGCGCACCATGGTATCCAACCTTCGATGCGGAGAAGGCACCCAATGATGATGATGATATTACATGTTATTTCGTGAAACCATTAAAATTTGTGTCATTTACTGATTCCTTCAACTGCTGGCAAGATGTGATACGTGCTGTATCATTTACCTACATTTTTCATAAATGCAAGTTTCCTACGAAATCCTTTAATATGTCTAAAAGACTTAGAGATAATTTCGTTTCCTGCCTTGCAATTTCAAATTTAATGAGTAAAGACTGATATTTTAAGTCTGCAGGGAAGGCTAGCGCTTGTGTGAATCTCTCGTTTTTCAGTTATCTTCATATTCATTTCGAATATTTTCATTGTTAGCACAACTAATACTAATTACTGAGCCCAACAAATGGTTGAATACAATTTCCAGCATTAAGCCACAGCGTAAGTAGTAGGTGTGGCTGTTTACCCGTCCTAAAAGTGCACATACATGCACCGAAAGACAATAGATTGGCACCGATACTGCACGAAACATGCACGAAAATCCGTGCCAAAAAAAAAAAAAACAAATTTTTTTCGAATTCGCTATTTTTTCGAATTGACTATTTTTTGGGGGGAAAATTTTTTTTTTGGTTCGTCAGTTTGTCGAAACGGTCCACTGCGTCTGAGAGATTAACTCAGGTAAATTGAAAAGATCGTGTGCTAATCGGCTTCTCGCGGTGTGGCGTGATATGCTCTCGCTGTGTGTTAGAGAAAATATTTGTGAAAGAGTATTTTAAAAGAGTATAGTTGTGAAAGTAAAAATTCAGAATTATTTTAAAAATATGTATTTGTGAAAGTAAAAAAATCAGAATTATTAAAAATAAAAATAAAAATAATAAATAAAAATAAAAATAGTCTCCCATCAGGATTCGAACACGGGTCTACTACGTGACGGAGGCGACATGTAAAAAATGCTGACAAGCAATGACGTTGAAGGTTAGTTTGTCGAACGGTCTACTGTATCTGAGAGATTAACTCAGGTAAATTCAAAAGATCGCGGCGTCAAACAGTCCGGTCTACTGTGTCTGAGAGACTAACTCAGGTAAATTGAAAAGATCGTGTGCTAATCGGCTTCTCGCGGTGTGGCGTGATATGCTCTCGCTGTGTGTTAGAGGAAAATATTTGTGAAAGAGTATTTTAAAAGAGTATATTTGTGAAAGTAAAAATTCAGAATTATTTAAAAATATGCATTTGTGAGTAAAAAACTCAGAATTATTAAAAATGTAAATAAAAAATAAAAATAAAAAAAAAATAGTCTCCCATCAGGATTCGAACACGGGACTGCGTGACAGGCCAGGCACTTACCACACGGTCCACTTCGTCACTTTGTCGAACGGTCTACTGTATCTGAGAGATTAACTCAGGTAAATTCAAAAGAGACTCGGTGGTAATCGGCTTCTCGCGGTGTGGCGTGATATGCTCTCGCTGTGTGTTAGATGAAAATGTTTGTGAAAGAGTATTTTAAAAGAGTATATTTGTGAAAGTAAAAATTCAGAATTATTTTTAAAAATATGTATTTGTGAAAGTAAAAATTCAGAATTATTTTAAAAATATGTATTTGTGAAAGTAAAAAAACTCAGAATTATTAAAATAATAATAAATAAAATAAAAAAAAGTCTCCCATCAGGATTCGAACACGGGTCTACTACGTGACAGGAGGCGACATGTAAAAAAAAATGCTGACAAGCAATGACGTTGAAGGGGTATTGTTTAGGAAAATCGCGGGCGGGAACGAGTTGGTTGACACAGGTGTGTTATTGTAGTATCGCTAACATCATGTGCCAGGATAGCGGTTTCTTGGGGAAAGATTATTGGTCGTGTGTGTTATCGCTACCACATCAGCATGTGTCGTGTAGTAAGGTGTGCTAATATTAAATAGTGACGCTCGCTCTCTCTCATTCATGGTAAAGCAAAAACAAAATTCTATATTTCACAACTTTATTAATACATCATATATATACTGTCCGGTTGCTGATAATTTTAACCGTTGGGTTTCCTACACAACCGCCCTCCATTTTGACAAAACCTTGATCAAAGCTGGAATAGGTAATCGGTGACTTTGCTGAAACATCCTGGGCATCCATACTGGCTGCCGGAGCTGTCGTCTGATTAACAAGAGTGAGGTCCTCTTGGTTAACAAAAAGGGCGTGTAGTTGATCTGGTTAACAACAGGCGGCATGTAGTTGAGGTTAGCATAAGCGTTTTCGAGACTGCCTTAACGCCATCTTTAGACAATGGAACTACCCCCTCGGCCTTCATGTCCTATCATCATCATGTGCCACCCTCAACAACAGCATCATCCCTTCATGGCCTATCATCATCATGTGCCACCCTCAACACCATCTTCCCTTCATGTCATATCATCATCATGTGCCACCCTCAACAACAGCATCATCCCTTCATGGCCTATCATCATCATGTGCCACCCTCAACACCATCATCCCTTCATGTCCTATCATCATCATGTGCCACCCTCAACAACAGCATCATCCCTTCATGGCCTATCATCATCATGTGCCACCCTCAACACCATCACCCTTCATGTCCTATCATCATCATGTGCCACCCTCAACAACAGCATCATCCCTTCATGGCCTATCATCATCATGTGCCACCCTCAACACCATCATCCCTTCATGTCCTATCATCATCAGGTGCCACCCTCAACACCATCCTCAGTCCTTCAGGTCCTATCATCAAACCACACAAAGTATCAACCAGCGAAATTCTCTCTCTCTCTCTCTCTCTCTCTCTCTCTGTCTCTCTCACATTCATGGTAAACCAAAACAAAATAAATCACTAAGATTTTACCACCATAACACACAAATTTAGGGTCATATTAAAAAAAGTCGACCTTAAAACCATACAAATCTACTCCCATACTCATAAAAGTTAGACTCATCAAACAGATAATTACTTCCAAACTCCAAAAAGTTAGGCCAAATCACGCCTCGATCGTTCTCTAACATTGCCTCGATCGTTCTCTAACATTGCATCCAGCGTTCTCTAACATTACCTCGAGCGTTCTCTAACATTGCCTCGATCGTTCTTTAACATTGCCCCCAGCGTTCTCTAACATTCCCTTGCTCGTTCTCTAACATTTTCATTAGTTGGAGTCTTTGTGTTGCCTTCTTAGTGAGATTCTCTACGTGTTTCTTCAGGCTCAATTGTCAGTCTAGTTGTATTCCTAAAAATCTACTTCCATACTGATACTAGTTAGACACATCGATCAGATAGTTACATCCAAAGCCCCGCCAAATCGCAAACATTTTACCCTAGAACACAAAATTTAGGGTCATACTCAAAAAGTCGACCTAAAAATCCCAAAAAGCTACTCACATAGTCATACTAGTTAGACACAACGAGCAGGAAGTTATATTCAAGGTCCAAAATGTTGGACCAAATCATAACGAACCACGAACCACGAACCACGAACCACAACCCCACGAACCACGAACCATCAACTCACGAACCACGAACCACAACCCCACGAACCATGGACTTAACGAACCATCAACTCACGAACCACGAACCACAACCCCACGAACCATGGACTTAACGAACCATCAACTCACGAACCACGAACCACAACCCCACGAACCATGGACTTAACGAACCACGAACCACGAACCACAACCCCACGAACCACGAACCATCAACTCACGAACCACGAACCACAACCCCACGAACCATGGACTTAACGAACCATCAACTCACGAACGACGAACCACAACCCCACGAACCATGGACTTAACGAACCATCAACTCACGAACCACGAACCACAACCCCACGAACCATGGACTTAACGAACCATCAATTCACGAACCACGACCCCACGAACTCACGAACCACAGACTTAACGAACCACGAACCACAACCCCACGAACCCTGGACTTAACAAAGACAGCGTCGAGGAGAGATATAATTTGCGGTTTCTTGCTCTTCTGTTCGCCTCTGCTGCTGGTATGTTTCCTAGCGCTTCTAATTGTACATCGACCCATCCTTTTTCGTGGTCGACAGTTGGGTCTGGTGTTCTCACAACATTTTGCTGAAGGCTCGTTGTGTTTTTTGATCTGTCTGCCCTGTCACCTAGCCAAACTATTTTATCTGTTGTTTCCTTTATATTCTATGATGGGGGCTATTCCTAACTTTCTTCTCAGTTCTTCATTTCTGAGCTTATCTCTCAGACTGTTTCCTGTCATTCGTCTAACACATTTCATCTCTGAGATCACAAAAATTTAGGCACATACTCAAATAGTCGACCTCAAAACCATAAAAAGCTACTCCCACATTCATCTAAAAGTTACACCAAAACCGCACCAGATTTGCAACGTGCAAAAACATGCACAAGTTTGACACGCGAACCAGTTTGGCACAATGCACCTTCGTAAGGGGCGTAACAATCAGCCTTCGTAAGGGGCGTAACAATCAGCCTTCGTAAGGGCGTATCAATCATAACAGTGATTATCAAAGTAAATTTTTGGTATGGGGATGTCTATTGGTGCATTGTGCCAAACTGGTACGCGTGTGATGATGCTGTTGTTGAGGGTGGCACATGATGATGATAGGACACGAAGGCCGAGGGGGTAGTTCCATTGTCTAAAGATGGCGTTAAGGCAGTCTCGAAAACGCTTATGCTAACCTCAACTACACGCCGCCTGTTGTTAACCAGATCAACTACACGCCCTTTTTTGTTAACCAAGAGGACCTCACTCTTGTTAATCAGACGACAGCTCCGGCAGCCAGTATGGATGCCCAGGATGTTTCAGCAAAGTCACCTATTACCTATTCCAGCTTTGATCAAGGTTTATGTCTTTTATTTTTATTTATTTATTTATTTTTAATAATTCTGAGTTTTTTACTTTCACAAATACATATTTTTTAAATAATTCTGAATTTTTACTTTCACAAATACATATTTTTAAAAATAATTCTGAATTTTTACTTTCACAAATATACTCTTTTAAATACTCTTTCACAAACATTTTCATCTAACACACAGCGAGAGCATATCACGCCACAACGCGAGAAGCCGATTACCACCGAGTCTCTTTTGAATTTACCTGAGTTAATCTCTCAGATACAGTAGACCGTTCGACAAAGTGACGAAGTGGACCGTGTGGTAAGTGCCTGGCCTGTCACGCAGTCCCGTGTTCGAATCCTGATGGAGAACTATTTTTTTTTTTTATTTATTTTTATTTACATTTTTAATAATTCTGAGTTTTTTACTTTCACAAATACATATTTTTTAAATAATTCTGAATTTTTACTTCACAAATATACTCTTTTAAATACTCTTTCACAAATATTTTCCTTTAACACACAGCGAGAGCATATCACGCCACACCGCGAGAAGCCGATTAGCACACGATCTTTTCAATTTACCTGAGTTAATCTCTCAGACGCAGTGGACCGTTTCGACAAACTGACGAACCAAAAAAAATTTTCCCCCCAAAAAATAGTCAATTTCGAAAAAATAGCGAATTCGAAAATTTTTTTTTTTTTTTTTTCTTTTTGGCACGGATTTTCGTGCATGTTTCGTGCAGTATCGGTGCCAAATCTATTGTCTTTCGGTGCATGTATGTGCACTTTTAGTGCGGGTAAACAGCCACACCTACTACTAGCGTACTCCACAATGCAATGAAATGTCACCACATTCAACATCTAATGAAAAAAAAAATATAATAGACTTTCTCCCACCTCTTATTCAATTTACAATATTTGCAACAGTGGTCGTAGTGTCAGTGATTTTTTGTTTCTTTTTACATATTTCCACAAAGTGCTTCCTGGTGGATAATGCAACATTTGCTTACTTGTTAGTGTTCGCCCAATGACTACATGTATACGCCTCTTCATCATCCGCTCTTAAAGGGACGTTTTAAGTGTGTGCGTGCGTTGTGTTGTGGTTCGCATTATAAATGTAATATTTCCGCCTTTCGGCCCAACACATCCGACTTCAACACGACATTATTGAGTACCGGATTGCCGTCGTTCTTCGATCCGTACTCGCCTGGTCAGACTAGACATGTCAGTCTATTTCTGGAGGCACCACGGAGAGGTGGAGCAGGGTCTCGATTGTTATGGTTCACCGATCCTGGCACAAACCATCAACTATGGATCGCTGACAATTTCCAGCTCTGCCGCTGTCAGGTACCTTTGCCTTCTGATAATGCAATGAAAGAAGAAACAATTTATTCCTTTTTCTTTAACAAATCCTGTTAATGCGATCTCATGGCCAACCATTGTCTTACCTTCATTTGTTGCAATATCAGAGCATTTCCCAAAGCTTCAAAATGAGAAACTCCGCCATTCAAAGCGCTTAATATTTAGATTCCACAATTTCTACAGCTGCTTCTCGAACTTAAAAGTTGAAACTAGAACACTGAATGAAACTAGAACACTGAATGAAACTAGAACACAGAACTCAAGGAAAAAATAAAAATTTTCAGCAAATTGTCTGAGATTAAAAACTGCGAAGTAAAAAATCAAATCAAAACTCCACGCTTACAGACTGTTGACTAAACTCCCTGAATCTAAAACCCCACGCTTACAGACTGTTGACTAAACTCCCTGAATCTAAACCCACGCTTACAGACTGTTGACTAAACTCCCTGAATCTAAACCCCACGCTTACAGACTGTTGACTAAACTCCCTGAATCTAAACCCCACGCTTACAGACTGTTGACTAAACTCCCTGAATCTAAACTCCACGATTACAGACTGTTGACTAAACTCCCTGAATCTAAACTCCACGCTTACAGACTGTTGACTAAACTCCCTGAATCTAAACTCCACGCTTACATACTGTTGACTAAACTCCCTGAATCTAAACTCCACGCTTACAGACTGTTGACTAAACTCCCTGAATCTAAACTCCACGCTTACAACTGTTGACTAAACTCCCTGAATCTAAACTCCACGCTTACAGACTGTTTCATAACTGAGCAATATTCCATGACGTCATATATTGGTCATTTCTTCTTACACATACATGCCTACATGGCACCTCTCAGTGATTTTTTATTAAAATGCGAACCAATTCAGAGGAAGAGTTATGTTTACAGCACTCGGAAAAAATTGACAAATAATCAACAACAGAAAAAATATGGACCAAAGCAGGATCGAACCCGTACTCAGGGCACAGCGCCTTGCCACGAAAAGCCAAACGCTAGGGAACACTGCCACTCAGCTAACTCTTAAATTAGCTTCGTAGGCAATGTCTTTCGCGCAAATGTTCTCATGACTATAAGCATAAGGCCGTGATCACAGCTCGGAAATACATAGTGTATCTGTATTTTTCCTGTTAAGACAAGTATCACCCGGATAGGGTAGGGCTGAATACTTGCGTTACAGACAAACATTTAGGACGAAACAGCGCGAATAGTAGTTTCCAGTGGTTTAGGCTGGAGACAAATATATAAATATTATTATAGAGGGAAACGAGTGCTGTAAACATACCTCTTCCTCTGAATGTATTCGCTGATTATCGTCTCGGAACTTCCCTCTATAATAATATTGATTTTTTATACCTTTGTTTCCAGAGTTTAACATTCTATCAAAAGCAACCAATCAACCGATTTTTTCGTTTGAACTTGAAGTAGCTCAGATTAAATGGTCATTGTGGTTAGTAAGTAAATTGTGCCATCACTTGATTCCTCTTTTCTTCTAGCAATGACAACTTCGCACATGTGCCCGGAACCTCATTATATCATCGGGAACCAAAATTGACATCATCACACAAGATCTGCCTTTCTCGTCGGATCTAACGGAAGACTCTACCTTGTGAAGTCTATGTAAATGCCTTTCAAACCTCTTCTCTAGTTACAAGTAATATCTGTCACATTCCATGAAACAGGGGCTACATTGTTAAACGAAAACAGCGTGTTTTGTACCGTGGCAACTACAGAATGCGCAGAAAGATTGACTTATTCCCTTACCCACAACTTTAAAAATTGCATTGGTTAATCTTTTTACTGAACACATTTCAACCAAAGCAAATGAAAATGTTGGGGAATGTTAAAAGACACAACAACCTACTAAAGGTAATATTGGAAGGAAAATACACGGTAAAAGAGGCAGAGACAGACCAAGACTAACATGGACGAGTAACATCAAAAGATGGACAAGTCGACCTATGACAACATGTATTATCAAGGCAGAGACAGAGCGGAATGGCGCTTCATGGTAGCCACCTGTATATGCGGAGACGGCACTAAAATGATGATGATGATTATCTTCTTTCAAAGAAAGTCGTTAAGAGGCCTGCGGGCCACCCAAGTGAGTCTCCCGGACAATAACTGGTCCGCAGGACCACGCTGCATTATAGATTAGAATTGTGTTAACAGGTATTTGAACCTTAACTATTCAGATGGGCAGGCGAGTAAACTATTCATACCGCTACCTAGCTGTCAGGTCGTGGACTAGCATAAGCTAAAGTGACACGGCGGATCCGGGCTGGATCATAGCACCTGACAGCAACGCTTTACTATACCTGTGTGGGGTCGGATAAGACAAGTATAATAGCACATAAACATATTTCAATGACAACACTGATATGCGGTAAAAAGGTACCCATTAGAAACGGTCACGTTTGAAACTAATGGGAGAGTTGAAAGTTGAAAGGTCAGTTGAAATTTTTTTTTTAAAATAACAAGTAAGGAACATGGCTACGTGCAGCAGGTTGGCCGCCTCTTTCTGGTTGCAGTTTGCACGACTAAAGGATTGTCGTACTTTGAATCAAGCGTGGCATGAGTTAAGGGAAGTGATACAGAGAAGAATAAGGGCTGTGATTAACCAGTGAGCTACCGCATGCACATAACTCAGCGTCTGTTGAATAAATAAAGAGACATGATGTCACGTACGCGTAAAATGTCATAAGGAAGTCTTGTATTACATTTGAGGTGATATTTTAGTGATTTTTAAATAGAAGGCTAGTCACTTATCTGATGATATTACTTTTTCAGAAAACAATGAGCCAGATGGCCAGTGCACTGAAATGCTGATATTACCTTTTCCAAAACAGTGAATCAGGTGGTCAGTGCACTTAAATGCTGATACTACCTTTTCCAAAATAGTGAATCAGGCATCCAATTCACTTAAATGCTGATATTACCTTTTCTAAAATAGTGAAGCAGGCGGCTAGTGCACTTAAATGCTGAAATTACCTTTTCCAAACAGTGAATCAGGCATCCAATTCACTTAAATGCTGATATTACCTTTTCTAAAATAGTGAATCAGGCGGCCAGTGAACTTAAATGCTGAAATTACCTTTTCCAAAACAGTGCATCAGGCGGCCAGTGAACTTAAATGTTGAAATTACCTTTTCGAAAAAAGTGAATCAGGCGGCCAGTGAACTAAATGTTGAAATTACTTTTTCCAAAACAGTGAATCAAGTGGCCATGAACTTAAATGTTGAAATTACCTTTTCCAAAACAGTGAATCAGGCGGCCATGAACTTAAATGTTGAAATTACCTTTTCAAAATAGTGAATCAGGCGGCCATTGCACTTAAATGCTGAATTACCTTTTCCAAACAAGTCGTGACTAAATACCATTATCCTAATGGACTGGAAAGTCTTAAGTTGCGATTGAGGCTTCGTTCAGTTATATCTTCGGACCAGCGTTGTCAATCTACTTTCGCAAAACCAAAACAAATTGTCTCTATCTGCAAGCAGGTAGCGTCGATGAGGGAAGGTGGCAAAGGAGCCAAAAATGTCATAATGAAGTCGGATAAAAGGGGCCGTAAAGCACAAATATCGTAGTTTATGTAAACCACGACACAACTCAGGTGGGAGTCGCGATAGCTCAGAGCTTAGTAAACTGGACTACAAAGGACAAGCCGTCAAGTTCGATCACTGATTGATGGCGTCTGGGTTCACCCAGCCTTTAATGGGGACCAGATTTTTATTTTGAAGTAAAACGGCACGGGCGTAATACCGACCATATTAC
>JAVIAB010000088.1:14405688-14683188 GCA_032433765.1 Megaustenia siamemsis
GTCCTAACTACTATTCCTAACTACTGGTCCTAACTACTGGTTTAGCTACTGGTCCTAACTACTATTCCTAACTACTGGTCCTAACTACTGGTTTAGCTACTGGTCCTAACTACTATTCCTAACTACTGGTCCTAACTACTGGTTTAGCTACTGGTCCTAAACTACTATTCCTAACTATAGTCCTAACTATGGTCCTAACTACTGGTTTAGCTACTGGTCCTAACTACTATTCCTAACTACTGGTCCTAACTACCAGTCCTAGCTCAGCTTCATTTGTGTGCCGTCTCCGCATAGAAGGTGGCTACCATGTATCGCCATTCCACATTGTCTCTTGCTTTGATGGTGCACATTGTCATAGATTGATTGTCCATCTTTTGATGTTACTCGTCCATGTTAGCCTTGTCTGCCTCTGCCTCTTTTACCTTGTATTTTCCCTCCCAATATTACTTGAATTAGACTGTTGTCTTTTACATGTCCCAAAATATCGTATTTGTCTTGTTCTAATTGTGTTTAGTAGTTCTCTTTTTATTTTTAGTTGTTTTAATTAAAAAACTTCATCGTTTGTTTCTTTTCTTTCCATCCAATTCAACATATTCTTCTATATAATCACATTTCAAAGGTTTCAATTCTGTTCTGTTTCTGCACCATGCAGGAATATTGAGAAGATGTAACATTTTGCTATTCTTAGTTTTAGCCCTAGTGTTATATGTTTTGATGTTAGTACATTTTTCATGGCATTAAAATTACAAATGACTTAAGTCTTAAGAAAATCACAGAATGTGATGGAGACAAAGAACAAGAAGAAGGGAGAAGAAGAGAAAGAAGAACTGCGTTACTTCCCGTTGCCTTTAGGGAAAATGGTGTCACTCCCCAAATTACCAATAATATCGACAGGTTTTCATTTAATTTAGTTTTTTTTTTTTTTTGGGGGGGGGGGGGGGGTGATGTCATCGACCTTGATATGTGTCTTGATTTCCGAGAAACCTTCGCTGGGTCTTCAATAGTCGACCTTCACTTGTGATTGAAACCCCTCATTCTGATTGGCTCAATAAGTGAATCTCACTTTTATTTATGAAAAGCAATTACACTCTAATATAACCTGAACGACAGGCTGAGGTTGAGTGGATCGTGACTCGCCAAAAAAGTAAAGAATACCTGCAGGACAACAACAATTTAATGTCCCACCACAGGTGCATCAAGGCAAGTCAATCAGAGGAATTAATCAGTGAAGGCCAACCCGGGATCCAGAAAATATCATATTAAAATCGAAAGTTATAGACCAAAAATTACAAATCTGGTACCTAGCTGTAAACCAATGTAGTAATATCTAGACCTGGAAATGAATAGAATAATAGAATGAGAGATATAGCTTGAATCATATATGTTATTAGTACCCATAACGGAGTATACGCGATCAGTAAGATACATAGAAGATCAATACGGATTATAGGAATGGGCATGGACAAGTCTCTTCCTCTTTTTTCATTCTTTATGTCTTTCTAAAACGTTGATCTCTTGACAGAAAGGTCCCCGGTTCGAAATCCCCCACAGACGGTGAACATTTGTTACTCTGTGGCTTTACCATCCCTGAAGAGATCATTATTGAGGCCTCTCTTATAACGGGGGAAACAATACGTACCGTATTCACTCTACCTACCTACCTACCTACCTACCTACCTACCTACCTACCTACCTACCTACCTACCTACCTACCTACCTACCTACCTACCTACCTACCTCCTGCCTGCCTGCCTGCCTGCCTGCCTGCCTGCCTGCCTGCCTGCCTGCCTGCCTATCTATCTATCTATCTATCTATCTATCTATCTATCTATATCTATCTATCTATATCTATCTATCTATCTATCTATCTATCTATCTATCTATCTATCTATCTATCTATCTATCTATCTATCTATCTATCTATCTATATATCTATCTATCTATCTATCTATCTATCTATCTATCTATCTATTGTCCTTTCAAGCCGAAGACGGCACATAAGCCAGAACCACAATCTCAAAAAAAACAGAAACCTTGCGTGCCAAAATGGCACATATTGCAGAGATCACTGCTCTAAATCTATGGCTCTGTTTCCATAACAATACTTTTTTAGAATGACAGCTTGTCAAGCCATCGATCAACCTCCTTAGGCGCCTCTTACGACATGCCTGGAAGGTTACAGAGTTACTATTCTTTACTTCCCCTCATAATGAGGCCCCGGTAACACTACCGTATTCACTAGCGTACGTTAAGAAATCTTCATTATCATCATGTGCCATACCAGTGGCGTAGGCGATCATATCCTTCCACAATCTTCTATTTATCGTGCATCGTATCAGTTCTGGTTGTTGACTGTTTTCCATGCCATGACACCAAGCTATACAGTATTTTCTCTCTTTGTCGTCCGCGATCTCTCTTTCCCTGCATTTTGCCAGTTGTAACCAAGTACTCAAACTTTCCTCTCCTCATGATGTGCCCGAAAAATGTTGATTGTTTCTTTCTGATGTTTCTTTGGAGCTCCTTTTTGTGTTGGCCTCTTTGAGAATGTCCTCGTTGGTCCTTCTTGCTGTCCAGGGAACTTTCAACATTCTTCTGAGAAATCCCATCTCTGTGGCCTCTAATCGTCTTTTCATTTGTTTGTCTACTGTCCATGATTCGCTTCATAGGTCAGAATTTGCTCTATATAGCACCGATTAACTCTTCTTCTCACTTCTATTGACATAGATTTGTTGCATAAGATGTTTTTCATTTTCTGAAATGCTATTTTGGCCTGAGCTATTCTGCTTTTTATTTCTGTGGTGCATCTCCCATCTGATGTTATTATTGTGCCCTGCCCAAGTATTTGAAACGTTGTACTTGTTTCAGATTTGTCCTATGTATTTATTTTTATACTGCATGATTGTGATAATTCTTTCTTCGATATGACCATTACTTCTGTTTTCTTACTATTCAAACTGAGACCTTTCTTGTTGCTTTCTTTTACTATTATGATTATCATTTCTTGTAGTTCATGCTCTGTCTCTGTTACCAAAGACTTCTTTTTCTTCCTTTTACATATACTGGTATTACACATTTTAATCCATGTTTGATGTTCCAATTAATCAAACAACAATTAACATGGACCAGCATTCATTAGTTCAAATAAAAATATTTCTCTGAAACACCATTTTGCTTTCAGTTACACACTTCTGTTTCAATGACGAACGATCTTCTAAAGTAGAAACCCTTATTCTAGTAAAGAACTCTTAGCAGTTAGATATTAGATAAAGTAGGCCATAAATGGTCGACGTCTGGGCAAAACTGATAAGGAAATTGACTAAACCGGAAACTGTTATGTTGGGCCAAAGGCGCAAATATTGCGGCTGTTCCGAAAACTAACGACACTCATGGCACATTAAAGGTGTGAACGCTAAGAAGAGGAAAGAAGAAAACATGAAGAAACCAACAGAAAAACCAATTCTACAATAACAAACACTCGGCATTGATGAAAAGAAAGGTAGGCTGATAAGTAAACAAAATGACAGCAACTTTAGAGCGCTGGGTGGTCTAGAAGTAAGGCATCGGCCTGTGACAAGAACGTCCCCGGTTCAATCCCCACCACAGGCGGTGCAAAATTTATTTTTAAAAAAAAAAGTCGGATCTGTGATTGTTTTTTTTTCTGGGATATACCCTCCCCTGATTTCTCTGTAGTGATCGATGTCTAGTTTTCTCGGAAAACAAGAGGTCATGTGTGCATTCAGCGTTCGTTAAAGAAACCTTGGCAGTTGCAAATAGAAATAGTAGGCCAAAATGGCTGCTGTACGGACCAAATTAATAGGAAACGTATATCTACCCAAGACGTTTAAAACTCTCGACGGTAAAATGAATGAGAATACCACTGAAGTCGGAGAATATCTGCCTTCATGGCGAGGGACACTTGAGCACATGGCTGCAGATGGGAAAAAGGAAAATAAAAGTGATATGGACGCAAAAATCTGTCCCTCGGACTTCGCCAAGACATAAAGCTGGTGAAAGCAATCAAAGAACGCAAGCGCAAAAGCAAATTTAAAAAGATAATACAACTTGAAAAGAATAATCGCAAAAATAAATATTTAAATAGTTCATGAAAAAACAACAAAAAGTCACAAAGGAAAGATAAAAAAAAAAACGGCGGAAAAATAGTAAAGTAACTGACGACAAAAGGGTGTTTCTGAAAGAAATAGGTTTGTTTTAGCTACTAGAATGTTGATCTATGTTATTTATTGTTTATATAATTGGAATATCAAACATGGAATTAAAATTGGCAGTACAGTATATGTAAAAGGAAGAATGACTTCCCACACACTTCTATTTCAATGACGAACGTTCTTATAAATCAGAGACCCTTATTCCAGATTCCAGACAACCAGTAAGTATAGTGGCAATAGTGGGATGGCTGGTTTAAAGTAATTTCAGATATAGAGAGCACTGCGAAGGTCGTTTAGTACTGGGACTATGGGTTGTCATTCATTCTCGGGTGTCAATTCATCCGGGAAAGCTTTGAATGGGTTCAGGTAGGGATCTAGGCCACTTGTAGGTCTCGGTAAAGTTTAGGGTGTCACTCCCATTAAACATTCCCATATTTATTAGGTTGCCCTGGGGTTCTGACTGGGATCAAGAGGACATGTCTAATCCGCTACCGTGGGAATGCGTTGAGACTTGCAAGATTATATTTGAAGTGCGTTTGGAAATTGGGATTGTCAGGGGGGAAAGGGGGGGGGGGGAGCACACACACACACACATACACATCTCTTGCAGGCAGTTTGGGTCACACGTGTATTAAAAGCTGAACTATATAGTATATATAGTAGCAATGTATGGTACTGTGTCAGAAATGGGAGAAGTAATTTTCACTTTTATTTTTTGGGTGGCAAATGCGGCACAGTGAACCTAAAAGTAGGGAGCCGCGATAGCTCAGTGGTTAGTGAACTGGACTACAAAGGACAAGAGGTTGGGTTCGATCCAAACCGACGGCTTTCGGTTCACCCGGCCGTTAATGGGTATCGGATTTTTTTCTGGGAAAGTAAAGCGGCACTGGCGTAATACCGACCACATTACCCCAAAAATCATGTGCCGAGCGTCTGTAAAATTTATGGTCAGTAGCACCATAATCCCTATACGCCACTTGGCATGACGGGCACTTTTTTATAACCTAAAAGTGGCCATCACAGGTCGAGTGCCATATCGATTCGCTGTTATAGACATACTTCCCATTAGCGTGAATGCGTGGCATCCTGATTGTTGTAGTGCACCTTTTGGCTGGTTGCCTCCGACTTCAGCACTTAAACTTGCTTCAGCAGACTGTGGTCTTGCTCGCGTGTAGGAAGGACTGGCCAGTCTTGATTTTCAGTTCCTGGTAACTGTTAGGCCCCTTCTCCAGGACAAGGAGCTTGGGATGAAAGTCTAGGTCTGAGATTGTGCCGCGTCAAGAACAGCCACAGCACCAGGCCAAGAAACAACTGTGTAGAGTAGAACAGTCGTCTTTAAAGTAAGTGGTAGCCGAGTTGGAAAACCACCCGACTGGGCTACCGACGTTTGGACAACCCGTGTTCGACTCCCGCTGGAAGCTGTGTGGGTTGTACTCGTGGTTGGAAGAAAAAATACCCCCCCCCCACCCCCAGCATTCGACCCAACCGATAGCAGAATTGAGTACCAGGGCAGTACTTTGGGAAGGTGAAGAATGCCGCCTCGCATTGTGAGTTTTTATGCTTGAAGCGATACTAACCAGAAGTCTCCGAACTCTTCTGGACAGGCGGCTAAGCACATACGAGTGAAAATTCGCGTCTTAAAACGCGTATTCAAGTCTCGTACTTTACCTTTACCTTTAGTCGTCTTTAAGGACGGAAAGGTAGACAATATATATTTCGTTTGCCTGAAGTTTTGTATTTATCTGCAATGTCCTTCCTTTATACATTTTACAGATTTTTGTAGCTTTTGCAGTGACCCATATAGTTTTGCCTGTAGTGTTGCATCTATGAGCAAATGGGATTTCAACAGTGTAGTATATTAACGTTGTGTAAAGGAATTGCTACTAACTGTTTTTTTTAAATATATAGTACACACGGTATAGTCTTGAAGTATATGTTCAGCAGTCTGGGGCGCCTGTCCACATGTACATGTGGCTGAAGTGCCAATCTTGAATTTGCCTACATGTGACGACTCTATAGTCGATTGTGTTCCTCTCTTGAGACGTATACTGATAATTTGTTCTCATCTATTCATATTACAGTAGGGGTCTTGGTTTGTAATTTGGAGTCTTCTGGTTGATTTGATTATAATTCCTTCTGATGGTATGTAACTACTGCATCTGCTTGTTTGTCTGCTGTGACTTCCTTTGCCAACATGGTCTATTTTCTCGTTCTCTGGTGTGAGGTAGGCAGTGAAAGAAATGAATGACTGATACTATGATTGAGTAGGAAGAAAAGTTGAAGCTACGTCACATATTGGGAAAATGGTGAACGTTATACACTGCTCGCTCATTAATTGGGCATGAAAAGGTTGTTAGAAAACGAAAGGCGAGCTAGCGAAAGAGTCCTCTTCTTCTCCTTCTCTTCTTTTCTTCTTTCTCTTCTTCTTCTTCTTCTTCTATCTCTTCTCTTCTTTCTCTTCTACCTCTTTATTTCAGCTCTCTGTGGCACACAGATCTTGCTTGAACAAACACTTTCCAAGCTGTCATATTTCTTGCCATTCTTTTAAGATCGTTCCATGTCTTCTCCATCCTCTTTGTTTCCACTAGATTTTTCCAAGCACATTTTGATCTTCTTCTTTATCTCTTCCCCTGGGGATTCCAAAATAGGACCTGTCGTGAAATACTCTCAGTTGGCTTTCGCAGTGTGTGTCCTACCCAGCGCCAACGTCTTCGCTGTATCTCTTTATTCACAGGCATTTAACTGATACATTCCCATATTCTGTGTTGGTGATTTTGTCCTGTCATTTCCATCCTTTTATTCTGTGTAAGCATCCATTAATGAAGGTCAATATCTTCGTGATTGTCATTTTTGTTGTTCTCCATGTTTCACAGCCATGTAATAGGACTGCTTTAGCAAACAGCAGACAGTAAACAACGGTAAATGGTTGTAATATTAAATGAGAAAAAATTAATCCATCAAAGATACGCCTCGAAATGAGATGTTAATACTGAGATGTTAATACTGAGATGTAATACTGAGATGTTAATACTGAGATGTTAATACTGAGATGTTAATACTGAGATGTTAATACTGAGATGTTAATACTTTCCATTTACCCGCAGAAAAAAAAAATAAATAAATACAAATGTATTCTCACAAACTACACAAACTACACAAATCACGTTAATCCAAAGCTGGCCATTATTTCCAATCCCCGTGGACCAGTGCTCTTCAACCTGGGCGCTACCAACCACCAGTGGGCGATTTTGACTTTCAGATGGGCGGTAGTAGAATAGTTAAATGTTTTATTCTTTCTTATACCCACTTCTGCTTTTTGCGGTAGGTGTCGCAGGCTTAAGTCAATGATGCCTTTTCTATCAAGGACACTTTCTGTGGCTTGGTACATAGCATTGTTGTATTGTTGTATTGTTGTATTGTTGTATTGTTGTATTGTTGTATTGTTGTATTATTTTATTATGTCGTAAATTTCCTCAACCGATGTTCTTTTTGGTCTACCTCTATATCTTAGTTGTTGCATTTTGTTGTTATAAGCTCTTGATGCTGCTGCTGAGGGGTTTATGGGTTTTAAATGTTCAAACCACTTTAATTTGTGTCTTTCTTTGTATTCGATTACTGGTAGAATTGAAATGGTATTTGATGGTTTTTTTTTTCTTAAACATGTTTTATTAATGATAAATTAAAAAAAAAAAACACGATGGATGATCTAGGAACTTTATTCGATCTCTGAGTGCAATCGATTTTTTTTCTTCAGTTATGGAAGTTCCTTTAATTTAGATTTAGTGGGCGTTAGAGACACTTTATTCGTTCAAGGTGCGCGTTGCCGTGTGGTTAAAACCACTGTTCCGCTGGCTGAAAAGCTGACGTACGGTGTTCGAAGCCTGCGGTAGACAGAAAGGATTTTTTCTATCGGGGGTGAAATATAAATCATGAATTGCACACGTCGTGGCGACTGCGACCATGCGGCCTTTATCCCTCTGGTTCTATCGTTGCCCCCCCCCCCCCCAAACATACACCAGCAATGGTACTATGTGTCGTAAAGATAGTTTTTTAAAGGATACAAAAGTAGGCGTTGGACAAAACATCGTTGAAGAGCACTGCTGTAGACAAGTTACACATGTGGGCGCTGGACACAAAGGTGAAGAGCACTGCTGTAGACTAGTTACACATGTAGGCGCTGGACACAAGGGTGAAGAGCACTGCTGTAGACTAGTTACACATGTAGGCGCTGGACACAAAGGTGAAGAGCACTGCTGTAGACTAGTTACACATGTAGGCGCTGGACACAAGGGTGAAGAGCACTGCTGTAGACTAGTTACACATGTAGGCGCTGGACACAAGGGTGAAGAGCACTGCTGTAGACAAGTTTCACATGTGGGCGCTGGACACAAAGGTGAAGAGCACTGCTGTAGACTAGTTACACATGTAGGCGCTGGACACAAAGGTGAAGAGCACTGCTGTAGACTAGTTACACATGTGGGCGCTGGACACAAAGGTGAAGAGCACTGCTGTAGACTAGTTACACATGTAGGCGCTGGACACTAGGGTGAAGAGCACTGCTGTAGAATAGTTACACATGTAGGCGCTGGACACAAGGGTGAAGAGCACTGCTGTAGACTAGTTACACATGTGGGCGCTGGACACAAAGGTGAAGAGCACTGCTGTAGACAAGTTACACATGTGGGCGCTGGACACAAAGGTGAAGAGCACTGCTGTAGACAAGTTACACATGTGGGCGCTGGACACAAAGGTGAAGAGCACTGCTGTAGACTAGTTACACATGTAGGCGCTGGACACAAAGGTGAAGAGCACTGCTGTAGACTAGTTACACATGTGGGCGCTGGACACAAAGGTGAAGAGCACTGCTGTAGACTAGTTACACATGTAGGCGCTGGACACAAGGGTGAAGAGCACTGCTGTAGACAAGTTACACATGTAGGCGCTGGACACAAAGGTGAAGAGCACTGCTGTAGACTAGTTACACATGTAGGCGCTGGACACAAAGGTGAAGAGCACTGCTGTAGACTAGTTACACATGTGGGCGCTGGACACAAAGGTGAAGAGCACTGCTGTAGACTAGTTACACATGTAGGCGCTGGACACTAGGGTGAAGAGCACTGCTGTAGAATAGTTACACATGTAGGCGCTGGACACTAGGGTGAAGAGCACTGCTGTAGAATAGTTACACATGTGGGCGCTGGACACAAAGGTGAAGAGCACTGCTGTAGACAAGTTACACATGTGGGCGCTGGACACAAAGGTGAAGAGCACTGCTGTAGACTAGTTACACATGTAGGCGCTGGACACAAGGGTGAAGAGCACTGCTGTAGACTAGTTACACATGTGGGCGCTGGACACAAAGGTGAAGAGCACTGCTGTAGACAAGTTACACATGTGGGCGCTGGACACAAAGGTGAAGAGCACTGCTGTAGACAAGTTACACATGTGGGCGCTGGACACAAAGGTGAAGAGCACTGCTGTAGACTAGTTACACATGTAGGCGCTGGACACAAGGGTGAAGAGCACTGCTGTAGACTAGTTACACATGTGGGCGCTGGACACAAAAGTGAAGAGCACTGCTGTAGACAAGTTACACATGTGGGCGCTGGACACAAAGGTGAAGAGCACTGCTGTAGACAAGTTACACATGTGGGCGCTGGACACAAAGGTGAAGAGCACTGCTGTAGACTAGTTACACATGTAGGCGCTGGACACAACGGTGAAGAGCACTGCTGTAGAATAGTTACACATGTAGGCGCTGGACACAAGGGTGAAGAGCACTGATGTAGACTAGTTACACATGTAGGCGCTGGACACAAGGGTGAAGAGCACTGCTGTAGACTAGTTACACATGTGGGCGCTGGACACAAAGGTGAAGAGCACTGCTGTAGACTAGTTACACATGTAGGCGCTGGACACAAGGGTGAAGAGCACTGATGTAGACTAGTTACACATGTAGGCGCTGGACACAAGGGTGAAGAGCACTGCTGTAGAATAGTTACACATGTAGGCGCTGGACACAAGGGTGAAGAGCACTGATGTAGACTAGTTACACATGTAGGCGCTGGACACAAGGGTGAAGAGCACTGCTGTAGACTAGTTACACATGTGGGCGCTGGACACAAAGTTGAAGAGCACTGCTGTAGACTAGTTACACATGTAGGCGCTGGACACAAGGGTGAAGAGCACTGATGTAGACTAGTTACACATGTAGGCGCTGGACACAGGGGTGAAGAGCACTGATGTAGACTAGTTACACATGTAGGCGCTGGACACAAGGGTGAAGAGCAATGATGTAGACAAGTTACACATGTGGGCGCTGGACACAAGGGTGAAGAGCACTGATGTAGACTAGTTACACATGTGGGCGCTGGACACAAGGATGAAGAGCACTGATGTAGACTAGTTACACATGTAGGCGCTGGACACAAGGGTGAGAGCACTGATGTAGACTAGTTACACATGTAGGCGCTGGACACAAGGGTGAAGAGCACTGCTGTAGACTAGTTACACATGTGGGCGCTGGATACAAAGGTGAAGAGCACTGCTGTAGACAAGTTACACATGTGGGCGCTGGACACAAAGGTGAAGAGCACTGCTGTAGACTAGTTACACATGTAGGCGCTGGACACAAGGGTGAAGAGCACTGCTGTAGACTAGTTACACATGTGGGCGCTGGACACTAGGGTGAAGAGCACTGCTGTAGAATAGTTACACATGTAGGCGCTGGACACAAGGGTGAAGAGCACTGCTGTAGACTAGTTACACATGTGGGCGCTGGACACAAAGGTGAAGAGCACTGCTGTAGACAAGTTACACATGTGGGCGCTGGACACAAAGGTGAAGAGCACTGCTGTAGACCAGTTACACATGTAGGCGCTGGACACAAGGGTGAAGAGCACTGCTGTAGACTAGTTACACATGTGGGCGCTGGACACAAAGGTGAAGAGCACTGCTGTAGACTAGTTACACATGTAGGCGCTGGACAAAAGGGTGAAGAGCACTGCTGTAGACTAGTTACACATGTAGGCGCTGGACACAAGGGTGAAGAGCACTGCTGTAGACTAGTTACACATGTGGGCGCTGGACACAAAAGTGAAGAGCACTGCTGTAGACAAGTTACACATGTGGGCGCTGGACACAAAGGTGAAGAGCACTGCTGTAGACATGTTACACATGTGGGCGCTGGACACAAAGGTGAAGAGCACTGCTGTAGACTAGTTACACATGTAGGCGCTGGACACAAGGGTGAAGAGCACTGCTGTAGAATAGTTACACATGTAGGCGCTGGACACAAGGGTGAAGAGCACTGATGTAGACTAGTTACACATGTAGGCGCTGGACACAAGGGTGAAGAGCACTGCTGTAGACTAGTTACACATGTGGGCGCTGGACACAAAGGTGAAGAGCACTGCTGTAGACTAGTTACACATGTAGGCGCTGGACACAAGGGTGAAGAGCACTGATGTAGACTAGTTACACATGTAGGCGCTGGACACAAGGGTGAAGAGTACTGCTGTAGAATAGTTACACATGTAGGCGCTGGACACAAGGGTGAAGAGCACTGATGTAGACTCGTTACACATGTAGGCGCTGGACACACGGGTGAAGAGCACTGCTGTAGACTAGTTACACATGTGGGCGCTGGACACAAAGTTGAAGAGCACTGCTGTAGACTAGTTACACATGTAGGCGCTGGACACAAGGGTGAAGAGCACTGATGTAGACTAGTTACACACGTAGGCGCTGGACACAAGGGTGAAGAGCACTGATGTAGACTAGTTACACATGTAGGCGCTGGACACAAGGGTGAAGAGCAATGATGTAGACTAGTTACACATGTGGGCGCTGGACACAAGGGTGAAGAGCACTGATGTAGACTAGTTACACATGTGGGCGCTGGACACAAGGATGAAGAGCACTGATGTAGACTAGTTACACATGTAGGCGCTGGACACAAGGGTGAGAGCACTGATGTAGACTAGTTACACATGTAGGCGCTGGACACAAGGGTGAAGAGCACTGCTGTAGACAAGTTACACATGTGGGCGCTGGACACAAAGGTGAAGAGCACTGCTGTAGACAAGTTACACATGTGGGCGCTGGACACAAAGGTGAAGAGCACTGCTGTAGACTAGTTACACATGTAGGCGCTGGACAAAAGGGTGAAGAGCACTGCTGTAGACTAGTTACACATGTGGGCGCTGGACACAAAGGTGAAGAGCACTGCTGTAGACAAGTTACACATGTGGGCGCTGGACACAAAGGTGAAGAGCACTGCTGTAGACAAGTTACACATGTGGGCGCTGGACACAAAGGTGAAGAGCACTGCTGTAGACTAGTTACACATGTAGGCGCTGGACACAAAGGTGAAGAGCACTGCTGTAGACTAGTTACACATGTGGGCGCTGGACACAAAGGTGAAGAGCACTGCTGTAGACTAGTTACACATGTAGGCGCTGGACACAAAGGTGAAGAGCACTGCTGTAGACAAGTTACACATGTGGGCGCTGGACACAAAGGTGAAGAGCACTGCAGTAGACAAGTTACACATGTGGGCGCTGGGCACAAAGGTGAAGAGCACTGCTGTAGACAAGTACACATGTGGGCGCTGGACACAAAGGTGAAGAGCACTGCTGTAGACTAGTTACACATGTAGGCGCTTGACACAAGGGTGAAGAGCACTGCTGTAGACTAGTTACACATGTAGGCGCTGGACACAAGGGTGAAGAGCACTGCTGTAGACTAGTTACACATGTAGGCGCTGGACACAAGGGTGAAGAGCACTGCTGTAGACTAGTACACATGTGGGCGCTGGACACAAAGGTGAAGAGCACTGCTGTAGACAAGTTACACATGTGGGCGCTGGACACAAAGGTGAAGAGCACTGCTGTAGACTAGTTACACAAGTAGGCGCTGGACACAAGGGTGAAGAGCACTGTTGTAGAATAGTTACACATGTAGGCGCTGGACACAAGGGTGAAGAGCACTGATGTAGACTAGTTACACATGTAGGCGCTGGACACAAGGGTGAAAAGCACTGCTGTAGACTAGTTACACATGTGGGCGCTGGACACAAAGGTGAAGAGCACTGCTGTAGACTAGTTACACATGTAGGCGCTGGACACAAGGGTGAAGAGCACTGATGTAGACTAGTTACACATGTAGGCGCTGGACACAAGGATGAAGAGCACTGATGTAGACTAGTTACACATGTAGGCGCTGGACACAAGGGTGAAGAGCAATGATGTAGACTAGTTACACATGTGGGCGCTGGACACAAGGGTGAAGAGCACTGATGTAGACTAGTTACACATGTGGGCGCTGGACACAAGGATGAAGAGCACTGATATAGACTAGTTACACATGTAGGCGCTGGACACAAGGGTGAGGGCACTGATGTAGACTAGTTACACATGTAGGCGCTGGACACAAGGGTGAAGAGCACTGATGTAGACTAGTTACACATGTGGGCACTGGACACAAGGGTGAGAACACTGATGTAGACTAGTTACACATGTGGGCGCTGGATACAAGGGTGAAGAGCACTGATGTAGACTAGTTACACATGTGGGCGCTGGACACAAGGGTGAAGAGCAATGATGTAGACTAGTTACACATGTGGGCGCTGGACACAAGGGCGAAGAGCACTGATGTAGACTAGTTACACATGTGGGCGCTGGACACAAGGGTGAAGAGCACTGATGTAGACTAGTTACACATGTAGGCGCTGGACACAAGGGTGAGAGCACTGATGTAGACAAGTTACACATGTGGGCGCTGGACACAAGGGTGAAGAGCACTGCTGTAGACTAGTTACACATGTGGGCGCTGGACACAAGGGTGAGAGCACTGATGTAGACAAGTTACACATGTGGGCGCTGGACACAAGGGTGAAGAGCACTGCTGTAGACTAGTTACACATGTGGGCACTGGACACAAGGGTGAAGAGCACTGCTGTAGACTAGTTACACATGTAGGCGCTGGACACAAGGGTGAAGAGCACTGCTGTAGACTAGTTACACATGTGGGCGCTGGACACAAGGGTGAAGAGCACTGCTGTAGACTAGTTACACATGTGGGCGCTGGACACAAGGGTGAAGAGCACTGCTGTAGACTAGTTACACATGTAGGCGCTGGACACAAGGGTGAGAGCACTGATGTATACTAGTTACACATGTGGGCGCTGGACACAAGGGTGAAGAGCACTGATGTAGACAAGTTACACATGTGGGCGCTGGACACAAAGGTGAGAGCACTGATGTAGACTAGTTACACATGTGGGCGCTGGACACAAGGGTGAAGAGCACTGCTGTAGACTGAAATAATGATTACCTTTCGTTGTGGACAAGTGTAAATACTGATGGTCCAGCTGAGAACATTAACGACAAATGAAGCAGACATTATTTTTCTTTTCTCAATCTGACGTCACTTGATACTTCTATAGGAATAAATAAACATCTTCATCATCTTCTTTTAAATAAAAGAACGCAAAGTAACGTCGTTGGCTAGTATTGTTGTTTATTCGCGCTTTTCGGCCCAACACATCCGACGTCAGCGCAACATTTTGAGTACCGAATTACATTTCATCTTCAATCGCTACTTGCTTGGCCAGACCGGACAATCTATTTACAGGTGCACCACTAGGAGGTGGATTAAGGTCTTTATCAGCTCTATTGTTAGCCAATCCTGATGCTTGCAGTCAAGCTTAAGGTTACATCCCACACTCAACTCACTTGCTGGATGGACGCGTCTTGGTACTCAGGCATCAACATATAGAAAATAAATTTTTAAAAAGAACCACGTTAAATTCAGAGGTGTATATACTAGCTCATATTAATTAAGTCTCCATATTATTTCGATTACATGTATATTGTTGTGGTCAGAAGTACGCCAGTGCAGTTTTTCTTTCTATAATAAAAAGCCTCTAGTACCAGTTTAAGACTCAATGAACCTGGGTGCCATACATCGAGATCTACACCAACGTCTTGACTTCACCCGATTGTTTACTAACCACTTCTATATCGAGTTTGCTAAGGTATATAATATATAATATATATCTTGGTCTACTCAGAGTTGCTAGACATCGCATAGGGCTCGTAGCGTATTACGACATCCATATATCTTCTGGGCGAGATGTTCGATCTCATCTGAGTTTATGCCTGCCAACTTTGCTTCTCTTATCAGTGTTATTTTTAGTGTCTCTCTATGGCTTTCTCCTTTTCTGTATCCTAATGCTTCCCATAGTTGAGCCTGTTTTGATATTCTCTTGTCTGTTCTCGACATGTGTCCATCTTCTCTTCCTGATTATAGATGAGATCGTTAGTTGGATGGTCATTTCTCTTATCTCTATATTAATTTGACGATGATATATATATATAACAAACAATACAACGTTTCATCATCATCGTGTGCCTTCTCCGCAACGAAGGTAGGCTACCATGGATCGCCATTCTACTCTGTTTCTTGCTTTGATGGTGCAGGCTGACATAGATTGACTTGTCCATCTTTTGATGTTACTCGTCCATGTTAGTCTTGGTCTGCTTCTGCCTCTTTTACCTTGTATTTTTCCTTCTAATATTACTTTTAGTAGGCTGTTGTGTCTTTTAACATGCCCAAAAATTTCATTTGTCTTGTCTTAATTGTATTTAGTAGTTCTCTTTTTATTTTTAGTTGTTTTAAAACTTCATCGTTTGTTATCTTTTGTTTCCATCCAATTCTACCTATTCTTCTATAAATCCACATTTCAAAGGCTTTAATTTTCTGTTCTGTTTTCTTGTTTATTGTCCATGTTTCTGCACCATACAGGAATATTGAGAAGATGTAACATTTTGCTATTCTTATTTTCAGCTCTGCTGATATTTGTTTTGTTGTTAGTATATTTTTCATGGCATTACACTTACTTTTTGCCATACCTATTCTTTTGTTTATTTCAGTTTTACACTTTCCATCATTGGTTATAGTATGTCCCAGGTAGTTGTAACCCTGGACTGTCTCCAGATGTATTCCCTCAACTGAAATTTAATTGTAGGTCTTGAGAATTCCATTGTTTATGGTCATAGTTTTAGTCTTTTTGATATTCATTTCTAGTCCATATTTTTTGCTTGTTATGTTTATCACATTAAGCAATTGTTGTAGTTGGTACAATACAATGTTTACAGACATTAAATTGTTTATAAATTCGCCTTTCGCATGTGACGCTTCAAGAGAACAGCAGATGGACAAAAGTAGGAAAGATATGTCCATGTGTTAATTTTTATAACAGGTGTTATAAATCTACTATCACAAATCGCCGTATCTGACAGCCTGGCCTAACAAAATTAACATCCTCGTGATCTCTCGTGACCTCTCGTGACTACGTCAGGTGTGTCAGAATCACACATATGTAGATATTGCATCAAACTCCCGAACTCCCAATTTCCCACGGGTTTCGCTCCAAGTGCCAGAAGCTGTAATCGTGACCTCTCTGATTTAATAGCAGCCACCGGTAATTATAATGATTTTTTGTTTCGATGTAATCTCACATAAACATAATGACGAAATCGTCAGTAATTTAAATGAAAATTAGGTTCAATTTAAAATAGACTGGCGTTATTTGTTCATATTACTTCCTTTGACACGAACTGAGATTCCAGTCATTGACCCGCACGCCTTGCGACATGTAATGTTCTCACGAGTCACGTCACGAGGTGGGCATACAATTAAATAATGATTATTTAGCCAAACTGCTAATGCTTGTTTCTTCCTGGGGCACAGGCGCATGGCAGGGACGGAGCTGAAAGTTATCATCGTCTCGTAGCTTGCACCAAGATCGGTGAAGCAGAACTATCCAGAGAATCATAGGAGAAAGAGGTATGTATTACAGCACTCAGAAAAAATGACAAATAAACAACATTAAATAACAAACAAAGAACAATATATGGTTCGGACTCTGTTTTTTTCTGTTGTTTATTTGTCCTATTTTCTGAGTGCTGTAATACATACTTCCTCCTATGATTCCCTGAATTATCGCCTCGGAAGTTTCCCTCTATAATAATATTCATTTATTATTATTTGTCTCCAGAACTATCCTGACCCTACTCCACCTCTTCGCAGTGCCACAAGAAACAGACAAACAATTCTGGCTAAGTGAGTTGGGATCAAAAGGGAAGGCAACCCGGTGTTCAAAATGTATGTGGTGAAGTCGAATGTGTTGGGCCGAAAGGCGCAAATAGTTTTACTGCAAATCTCAACACAACGCATACACGCGCACTTAACGTCCTTTTAAGGGCGGATGACAAAGTCATCGGGTGAACACAAGCAAACTCCTCCCTTTAACGCTTGAACTGAGTTATTGAGTTGAGTTATTGAGTTTTTTGCGGGTCATCATCATTGCACTCCAAACATGTCCATAGGTGCTCAGATCCCCTCCTCAGCAATTCCCTCGGTGTCCAGCGACTGACGACTCCAGTTCTATGTTGGTTGATAAGTCTTCTTACACGGCCACCAAGTTTCTCATTTCTGGCTGTGCCCATCTTAACTCCCATTTCCATCATCCGAAGAAGTGACGTTGATCTGTGTTTGTCGAAGTCCTGTGCTCTTCCCACATCTCGGAGGGCATTGATGATGTCCGCCCGATCCATCGGTTGCCCGTCCTCAACGACAGTGCAGCTAGCCAACCTGTCTGCTCTCTCATTTCCCCGTACTCCCGCATGTCCAGGGACATAGACAAAGGTGACCTTACGTATTTTGGATTTCTGCAACGGCTCTACCCATTGCATGTGTACAAAGCCCGCCTCCACTTTTTTTTATCATGCTCATCGAATCACTCAGTATACATGCGTGTATGTAGTCTTGTGACTCTAACCATTTGAATGCCTTGGTCACTGCCATCACCTCCATTGTCATGCTACTCGTGTTCATGGCGTATGCACCACTGTCTTCCTTGGCTATTCTGCCTGCCGAGCGTGCTGTAAATGCCCATGCACTTCTTTCGTGTCGTCTTACAGATCCGTCTGTATAGATGACTGCATCTTTCTCATCGGTGTTATCGCAGATGAGACCGTTGACCTCAGCATTAACCACGACCGGGTTCTGTTCCCTACTTTTCCTGTCGAGTGTGACAATACATGAGAAAGTCCCCTTGAATGACGTAGGCACCGGTATCCACTCCTCACCAACGCTGATATTGGTAAGCCCACAGACCTGTTTGATGACATCTTCTGCTCGGCCCACCCATGATTTGCCTCTTTTTAGCCTGGCACCTTTCCCTGTGTTGAGCACGTGGTGCAATGGATACTCTGTATCTGTACTAATCTTCAGGTATGTTCGTGCTCTCCAGATCTTGATTCTGTCATCCATGGTTGGAAAGTCAAGAAGATACCTCATTGCTACACAGGGAGTGTCCATCGTACATCCCAGGATAATGCGCATGGCCCAGGATAATGCGCATGGCTTCATTTTGTATTTTCTGCAGCCTATCAATTTGAGTCGTACTGACAGTAAGAATGGCCAGGGCATACTCGATTGGTGCGAGGACTAATCCCTGGAACAGAAGAGTAAGTAGCCTCTGCTCGATGTTGGCAGCTGCCATGACCTCCAAGGCGGCTAATCCTTTGCGGGATTTTGTTATCACATGGTTGACGTGGTCCCGAAAACACAGGCTGCGATCAAACTTAACTCCGAGGTATGTCATCAACTTGTCCCTGGTCACCTCATCAGCTCCCATTCGTACTACCGGTGTGGTCGTATTAACGATATGATTGTTAAGGGAGAACCCCGAAACTGATGCTTTATTAGGATTAACCAAGGCACCTGAAACCCCACACCAGGAAGAAATGCGATCGAGTTCGTCTTGCATTGCGGAGGCGATTCCCCGTCTGTCTCTTCCCTGTCGATATACCAGAATATTATCAGCAAAAGTCATAGTTCTTCCCCTCCCATCCAGCTGTTGGGCCGTGATCGTTATTGTGTACACGTTAAATAGAACTGGTGACAATGGTGAGCCTTGTGGCAGCCAGGACAAATGGATGTTGGCTCGGAAGACCAACTTCCACATCTGAGTATCGCCTTCCTCTGAAACAGTGCCGCAGCGATCCATCTGGCGGAAGGGGTTCACCGCCAGTTAAACTGTGCTTGAACTGTGGAATTGTGCTGAATTTGAGAGAATTAATCAATTTCAATTCATCAACTACAGAAATAAATCTAAATACATACTTTCTCTAATTAAAGCTTAGTAAAATATGGGTGTAACATTCTTCATCTTATGGGAGCCGCGCCAGCTCAGTGGTTAGTGAACTGGACTACAAAGGACAAGAGGTAGGGTTCGATCCCAACCAACGGCTTCCGGTTCATCTAGCCTTTAAAGGGTACCGGATATTTTTCTGGGAAAATAAAGCGGTACGGGCGTAATACCGACCACATTACCCCAAAAATCATGTGCCGAAGGTCTGTAAAATGTATGGTCACTAACACCATATTCCCTATACGCCATTTGGCGTGACGGGGGGTATTTTACTTTTTTTTTTTTTTTTTTTTTTTTTTTTTTTTTTTAAACTATTCTTCATCTAATCCTTCTTTTTCGTCTTCTTTTTCTTTCTCTTTTGTTTCCATCGTGGATGGGAGTTATAATTTACAGTCTTTTGCTCTTCTATTGGCTTCTACTGTTGTCATGTTTCCTATTGTTTCTGATGTATTCCGTCAATCCATCTTTTTTGTGGTCGGCTCTTGGGTCTGATGTTCTCGTAACGTTTATTCCAGTTTCGTTGTGTGGTGTGTTTGAACCTTCTGCCTTACCACGTGGCCAAACCATTTTATCTGCTGTTTCTTTATGTACACTATAGCGGGGATTATTTCTAGCTTTCTTTCTCAGTTTTTCATTTCTGATCTTATCTCTCAGACTGTTTCCTTTCATTCGTCAAACACATTTTGTCTCGATAGTGATTATTTGTCTTATTGTTCTTGTATCTAGGGTCCATGTCTGGCAGTGGTATAACAACTTTGGAATGAAGATATAACTGCAGAGTGCCCGTTTTGCCTCTAGAGTTATTTCCTTGTTGGATAACAGTTGTGATAGCTGTCAAATTATTTGGAAAACTGTGTTGCAATTTGAGTCTATTTCTGCTGTTTGAGTGTAACATTGTTACGGACAATTTCAAATCCCGATGGTAGACGTACATCAGTGTTGATGTGTAGTAAAGATCAGGCAAACGATGCTTTTCAGAGAATCTGGATACTTGTATGGAACTCAAATTTGTTAATGTAAATAAGAGAAGAATTCTGCAGTGGCAAGTGGAGATGGTCTTTACAGGATGTGAGTTATAAACTGTCGAACAAAAAAATTATTAGAGGCCTCAGAAATGTGGTTTTACAGAATAATGTTGAAAATATCATGCATGGACACCTAAAAAGAGGCAAACAATAAAAAAGAAAGGTTATACACCTTTAGCCAATCTTCGATGTGGAAAGATTATAAACCGATAGCCAATATTCGATTGGGAGACCGCACCCAATGAATGGATGGCGCTCCATGGTAGCCAACCTTCGATATGGAGGGAACCAAATGAATGAATGATGCCCCATGGTAGCCAACCTTCTATGTGGAGACGGCACCAAATGAATGAATGATGCTCCATGGTAGCCAACATTCTATGTGGAGACGGCACCAAATGAATGAATGGTGCCCCATGGTAGACAACCTTCTATGTGGAGACGGCACAAAATGAATGAATGGCGATCCATGGTGGCCAACCTTCTATGTGGAGACGACACCTAATGAATGAATGGCGCTCCATGGTAGCCAACCTTCTATGTGGAGACGACAATTATTTTGAATGAATGGTGCCCCAAGGTAGCCAACCTTCGATGTGGAGACGGCACCAAATGAATGAATGATGCCCCATGGTAGCCAAACTTCGATGTAGAGACGGCATCAAATGAACGAATGGCGCTCCATGGTAGCCAATCTTCTATGTGGAGACGACACCAAATGAATGAATGGTGCCACATGGTAGCCAACCTTCTATGTGGAGACGACACCTAATGAATGAATGGCGCTCCATGGTAGCCAACCTTCTATGTGGAGACAACACCTAATGAATGAATGGTGCCCCATGGTAGCCAACCTTCGATGTGGAGACGGCACCAAATGAATGAATGGTGCCCCATGGTAGCCAACTTTCGATGTGGAGACGGCACCCAATGAATGAATGGCGCTCCATGGTAGCCAACCTTCTATGTGGAGACGGCACTAAATGAATGAATGGCAGCCAACCTTCGATGTAGAGAGGACATCAAATGAATGAATGGTGCCCCATGATAGCCAACCTTCGATGTAGAGACGACACCTAATAAATGAATAGCGTTCCATGGTAGCCAGCCTTCTATGTGGAGACGACACCTAATAAATGAATAGCGTTCCATGGTAGCCAGCCTTCTATGTGGAGACGACACCTAATGAATGAATGGTGCTCCATGGTAGCCAACCTTCTATGCGCAAACGACACCTAATGAATGAATGAATCAGCTACATATAAAATACAACAGGGGTCGTGCTTTAAGACGCAGTTAGTGAGAAGTGCAAAGCATGCATCAATCATGATTTATTGATTGTTACGTTCAGCCGCCTCCTGTCTCAGAATCAGTGAATCATAGCTGGTCAAGCCTTCAACTTCAGAATGCTTATGATATACTACTAGTAATAATATACATCCAACTTTAGAACAGCCACCCTTAGAATGGCCAAATTTAGATCAACAAATTTTAGAATAGCAAAATTTAGAATAACAAACTTTACAAAAGCCAAAGTTGGAACAACAAACTTTAGTATAACCAACTTTAAAACAACCACAGTTAGAACAAACTTTAGAATAACCAACTTTAGAACAACCAAAGTTAAAACAACAAGGTTTAGAACAACCAACTGTACAACAACCAAAGTTAAAACAACAAAGTTTAGAACAACCAAAGTTAAAACAACAAAGTTTAGAACAACCAACTGTACAACAACCAAAGTTAAACAACAAAGTTTAGAACAACCAACTGTACAACAACCAAAGTTAAAACAACAAAGTTTAGAACAACCAAAGTTAAAACAACAAAGTTTAGAACAACCAACTGTACAACAACCAAAGTTAAAACAACAAAGTTTAGAACAACCAACTGTACAACAACCAAAGTTAAAACAACAAAGTTTAGAACAACCAACTGTACAACAACCAAAGTGAAAACAACAAAGTTTAGAACAACCAAAGTTAAAACAACAAAGTTTAGAACAACCAACTGTACAACAACCAAAGTTAAAACAACAAAGTTTAGAACAACCAACTGTACAACAACCAAAGTTAAAACAACAAAGTTTAGAACAACCAACTGTACAACAACCAAAGTTAAAACAACAAAGTTTAGAACAACCAAAGTTAAAACAACAAAGTTTAGAACAACCAACTGTACAACAACCAAAGTTAGAGCAACAAAGTTTAGAACAACCAAAGTTAGAACAACAAACTTTAGAACAACCAACTGTACAACAACCAAAGTTAGAGCAACAAAGTTTAGAACAACCAAAGTTAGAACAACAAACTTTAGAACAACCAACTGTACAACAACCAAAGTTAAAACAACAAAGTTTAGAACAACCAAAGTTAAAACAACAAACTTTAGAACAACCAACTGTACAACAACCAAAGTTAGAGCAACAAAGTTTAGAACAACCAAAGTTAGAACAACCAACTGTACAACAACCAAAGTTAGAGCAACAAAGTTTAGAACAACCAACTGTACAACAACCAAAGTTAAAACAACAAAGTTTAGAACAACCAAAGTTAAAACAACAAAGTTTAGAACAACCAACTGTACAACAACCAAAGTTAAAACAACAAAGTTTAGAACAACCAAAGTTAAAACAACAAAGTTTAGAACAACCAAAGTTAGAACAACAAAGTTTAGAACAACCAACTGTACAACAAACAAAGTTAAAACAACAAAGTTTAGAACAACCAAAGTTAAAACAACAAAGTTTAGAACAACCAACTGTACAACAACCAAAGTTAAAACAACAAAGTTTAGAACAACCAACTGTACAACAACCAAAGTTAAAACAACAAAGTTTAGAACAACCAACTGTACAACAACCAAAGTTAAAACAACAAAGTTTAGAACAACCAAAGTTAAAACAACAAAGTTTAGAACAACCAACTGTACAACAACCAAATTTAAAACAACAAAGTTTAGAACAACCAAAGTTAAAACAACAAAGTTTAGAACAACCAACTGTACAACAACCAAAGTTAAAACAACAAAGTTTAGAACAACCAAAGTTAAAACAACAAAGTTTAGAACAACCAACTGTACAACAACCAAAGTTAAAACAACAAAGTTTAGAACAACCAAAGTTAGAACAACAAAGTTTAGAACAACCAACTGTACAACAATCAAAGTTAGAACAACAAACTTTTAGACTAACCAACTGTACAACAACCAAAGTTAGAGCAACAAACTTTAGAACAACCAACTGTACAAAAACCAAAGTTAGAACAACCAACTTTAGAACAACAAAAGTTAGAACAACAAACTTTAGAACAACCAACTGTACAACAATCAAAGTTAGAACAACAAACTTTTAGACTAACCAACTTTACAACAACCAAAGTTAAAACAACAAACTTTAGAACAACCAACTTTACAACAACCAAAGTTAAAACAACAAAGTTTAGAACAACCAAAGTTAGAACAACAAACTTTAGAACAACCAAAGTTAGAACAACAAACTTTAGAACAAACAAAGTTAGAACAACAAAGTTTAGAACAACCAAAGTTAGAACAACAAACTTTAGAACAACCAAAGTTAGAACAACAAACTTTAGAACAACCAAAGTTAGAACAACAAACTTTAGAACAAACAAAGTTAGAACAACAAAGTTTAGAACAACCAAAGTTAGAACAACAAACTTTAGAACAAACAAAGTTAGAACAACAAAGTTTAGAACAACCAAAGTTAGAACAACTCAAAGTTGGAACAACAAAGTTTAGAACAACCCAAGTTAGAACAACAAAGTTTAGAACAACCAAAGTTAGAACAACAAACTTTAGAACAACCAACTGTACAATAACCAAAGTTAGATCAAAGTTTAGAACAACCAACTGTACAACAACCAAAGTTAGAACAACAAAGTTTAGAACAACCAAAGTTAGAACAACAAACTTTAGAACAACCATCTGTAAAACAGCTAATTTTAGTCTCTAAAGTTGGCTGTGGGATAAAAGAAGAACACAAACCAGGCACTGAAATGTGTGTCGACATATTTCTGCTGAGTCGAAGAGAGCAAAAATCGCAATTCTCTGTGAACCACAACAAAATGAAAATTACGACCATTTCACGCTGTTTTTATCTCCTGTCTTTTTGGACGATACAGATTAGCAAACGTCAAGATGTAACAAGCTAACGTGATTACAGAGAAATGTTAGAACCACGTGACACAACGTTTCTGACTAAAAAAAAAATGCCTTGACCCCTGACAGGTCACGAGGCAAGACTGTACTTTTCCTGACCCCAGCCACGTCACCTTTGATCTAAAACTGTCAAAAGTTTTCCATTCGCCATCGTCAACTGTAATTCTCGTTTAGCCACGCGATGTGCACGAGATAGCTGAACGCTCGAAATTTAAATGGTAAATTGCATTACATAGCTGCTCATAAACGTGGAGCCACAGAGGCAATGGTTTTTGTCAAATCAGATAATTTGGTGCCACAGTCAAGCTCTGTATCATTGTGAATCTATTAATAGCAAAATAAGCGCATATTTATTATTGATGGCAACTCCCATCAGGAAAACATCACCATTAACAGGGCACATGTCCTTTGGAGAACGTTGCACTCATCACAGCACGTCTGAAAGAATCTTGTCTTCCAAACTAGGTCTCCCACTTCTTCTGTTGTCATGTTCAAGGTATCTTTTATGTATTTAAACAACTTTCTTTTTATCTGCCTCTAACTCCTCTTTCTAGAACTTCGCCTTCCATTATTGTTCTTTCCAGCCTGTTGTCTTTTGACGTGGCCATAGTATTTTTAGGATAAATGAAAATATATAAATAGAAAAAATGATATGGTTAAAGCTTCATGTAACAAGCGGACACCACAAATCAGAACGACGTTTCGGCGCAAAGACCTTCAACAGGAACAAACATACAACAAACAAACACATATGTATTTAAAATAACAAATAAATAATTTTCAAAAATTAACTAGAAAGAGAAATTAAAAGTAAAGAAGAATAAATTGTTCATAAAAAGTTCACTGGAAGAACTAAGAAGAATCCTTCTTTTTTTAATAAAAGAACGGAAATGTGCACGGGGTACATGTTTACAAAAGTGAAAATGTGCGTACACAGCACGCAGTAACAGGCATTTCCAAATTGTGCATTTCTTTGCCTTGGCCATATTATTTTAATTTCTTCTGTAGAATAGTGTTTATTACATGTTTACATTTTTTAACATATCTTTATTGCCCATTTTTATTATCTAATATATCCTTTAAAAAAAACAAGAAAAAGAGTTCTAAAATTTTATGTAGGGCCAGTCTTAACATATGGATGTGAATCATGAACAATAGGACAAACAGACAAGAAAATCACTGGAGTCTGTAGAAACTTGGTTTTACATAAGAATGTTGAGAATACCATGGACATCTAAGAGGAGTAATGAAGATGTTCTGAAAGAGGTCAACGCAAAAAGAGAGCTAATTTCCAATATTAGGAAGAGACAATCTTCATTTTTTGGCCATGTAATGAGAAGAGAACAACTGGAATATATTGTAACAACTGGGAAAATTGAGGGACGAGGTGATAGAGGGAAGCAAAGAGAAAAGATACCAAACAGCTTAAGAGAATGACTTGGTAGAAGGTCAACAACAGAAGTAATAAATAACTGTTGAGATCGAAAGTTGTGGAGAGACAAGATCACCTACGCCAGCAGGCCAGGCACTTGATGATGATGATCCTTAAACATTTTTTCTGTAACATTTTGTTTCGAATGAATCTATTTTCTTGTTTGTACACACAATTTATCAAAAACACGGATATTTTAATAGCAATGGATAAAAATTCACAAATAAGAGAAAAACATAGCACAATAATCAGCTCAAACAAGGACCGGAGACATACCGCATAGATACAGAACATTACCACAGGGGCTAAGTGCGCTAACGATAAATACTAGCTTAGAGGAAAACATAGATACACTATGTATTTCCGATCTATGATCGCAACCTTATGCTATAGTCATGAAGACACCTGCGCGAAAGACATTGCCTACGAAACTAATTAAAAAATTAGCTGAGTGGCAGTGTTCCCCAGCGTTTGGCTTTTCGTGGCAAGGCGCTGTGCCACTGAGTACAGGTTCGATCCTACTTTGGTCCATATTTTTTTCTGTTGTTGATTATTTGTCAATTTTTCCGAGTGCTGTAAACATACCTCTTCCTCTGAACTGATTCGTTGATTATCGCCTCGGAAGTTTCCCTCTATAATAATTTTCATTTATTATTATTTGTCTCCTTAGAATCTAGAAAGAGATCATTATTTCTGGCGGCAAAGCTCTATTTGAATTGGTACAGGTTCAATTCCAGGTCTCGGCTGAATATCGTTTTCTGTGTGTAGATTTTTCTTTTTTCAAATGTGTATGATCCTGTAAAATGAACGTCTCCAGTATACTTCTCCCTCCACACATCTTTGTTTACTTGGAATTACATAGAAAGAACTTTCTCTTTGTCTTTTCTCTCTCTCTCTCTCTCTCTCTCTCTCTCTCTCTCTCTCTCTCTCTCTCTTCCTTTCTCTCTTCAGTTTATATAAACACCGACAAACAGACAGATAGACGGACTGACGAACGGACGGACGGACGGATATCAGTGCTTATGTGTTTATCTTTCGTTCCTTCTTTCTGTCCACAATCCGATAATTACGAAATCAATTGATGTCGGTTTCATCTGTTCCTAGAAAGGACGTTAAGTGGACGTAGATGTGTTTGCAGTAGAACTGTGATATTTGGATCATCATATCCGACTTCAACACGGCATTTCTGGGTGCCAGATTGCCTTCTACCTTTGATCTGTAATTGCTTGACCAGACTAGATTGGTTAGTCAGTTACTACGAGGCACCGCGAAGAGGTGGAGTAGGATCAGTATTGTTCTGGTTCAGCGAATCTGGCGGCACTCAACAGCAACGAGTCGAGGACAGGTTTTAGCTGTCTTGCTGTCGGCAGCTTTTCCCCATGTCTGTGTGTATGAATAATTTATCAAATCAAATTATCATCGGGTTGCATGTCGTTCACATAAAGTCGCTCTCATCACAGCTCGTCTGAAAGAATTTCTATCTCTAGCAAGATCTCCCACATAAAGTCGCTCTCATCACAGCTCGTCTGAAAGAAACTGTCTCTAGCACAATCTCCCACCTCCTCTTGTTAAGTTCTTCCTCCTGTAGAATGTATTCGTTGCTCTCTTTAACCCTTTAAGCCCGGAATATTTGTTCTTGTGATTTTTAAAATAATTTTTGTGATTCGAACAGCGTAATGACCTCTAACAACAATACAACATGCATAACGTGGACACAAATAATCAACAATTTATTTGTACATGAGGTGGGACTTGAAACTGTGGGGCTTGGAACTGTGGGACTTGAAACTGTGGGGCTTAGAACTGTGGGACTTGAAACTGTGGGGCTTGGAACTGTGGGACTTGAAACTGTGGGGCTTGGAACTGTGGGACTTGAAACTGTGGGACTTAGAACTGTGGGACTTGAAACTGTGGGGCTTGGAACTGTGGGACTTGGAACTGTGGGGCTTGGAACTGTGGGACTTGGAATTGTGGGACTTGAAACTGTGGGGCTTGGAACTGTGGGACTTGAAACTGTGGGGCTTGGAACTGTGGGACTTGGAACTGTGGGCTTGGAACTGTGGGACTTGGAATTGTGGGACTTGAAACTGTGGGGCTTGGAACTGTGGGACTTGGAACTGTGGGGCTTGGAACTGTGGGACTTGGAATTGTGGGGCTTGGAACTGTGGGACTTGGAATTGTGGGACTTGGAACTGTGGGACTTAGAACTGTGGGGTTTGGAACTGTGGGGTTGGAACTGTGGGACTTAGAACTGTGGGGTTTGGAACTGTGGGGCTTGGAACTGTGGGACTTAGAACTGTGGGGTTTGGAACTGTGGGACTTGGAATTGTGGGACTTGGAATTGTGGGACTTGGAACTGTGGGGTTTGGAACTGTGGGACTTGGAACTGTGGGACTTGGAACTGTGGGGTTGGAACTGTGGGACTTGGAATTGTGGGACTTGGAACTGTGGGACTTGGAATTGTGGGACTTGGAACTGTGGGACTTGGAACTGTGGGACTTGGAATTGTGGACTTGGAATTGTGGGACTTGGAACTGTGGGACTTAGAACTGTGGGGTTTGGAACTGTGGGACTTGGAATTGTGGGACTTGGAACTGTGGGACTTGGAACTGTGGGACTTGGAATTGTGGGACTTGGAACTGTGGGACTTGGAACTGTGGGACTTGGAACTGTGGGACTTGGAATTGTGGGACTTGGAATTGTGGGACTTGGAATTGTGGGACTTGGAACTGTGGGACTTGGAACTGTGGGACTTGGAATTGTGGGACTTGGAACTGTGGGACTTGGAACTGTGGGAGATGGAACTGTGGGACATGGAACTGTGGGAGATGGAACTGTGGGGTTTGGAACTGTGGGGTTGGAACTGTGGGACTTAGAACTGTGGGGTTTGGAACTGTGGGGCTTGGAACTGTGGGACTTAGAACTGTGGGGTTTGGAACTGTGGGACTTGGAATTGTGGGACTTGGAATTGTGGGACTTGGAACTGTGGGGTTTGGAACTGTGGGACTTGGAACTGTGGGACTTGGAACTGTGGGGTTGGAACTGTGGGACTTGGAATTGTGGGACTTGGAACTGTGGGACTTGGAACTGTGGGACTTGGAATTGTGGGACTTGGAATTGTGGGACTTGGAACTGTGGGACTTAGAACTGTGGGGTTTGGAACTGTGGGACTTGGAATTGTGGGACTTGGAACTGTGGGACTTGGAACTGTGGGACTTGGAATTGTGGGACTTGGAACTGTGGGACTTGGAACTGTGGGACTTGGAACTGTGGGACTTGGAATTGTGGGACTTGGAATTGTGGGACTTGGAATGTGGGACTTGGAACTGTGGGACTTGGAACTGTGGGACTTGGAATTGTGGGACTTGGAACTGTGGGACTTGGAACTGTGGGAGATGGAACTGTGGGACATGGAACTGTGGGAGATGGAACTGTGGGACATGGAACTGTGGGACTAGGAACTGTGGGACTTGGAACTGTGGGAGATGGAACTGTGGGAGATGAACTGTGGGACTAGGAACTGTGGGACTTGGAACTGTGGACTTGGAACTGTGGGAGATGGAACTGTGGGACTAGGAACTGTGAGACTTGGAACTGTGGGAGATGGAACTGTGGGACTTGGAACTGTGAGACTTGGAACTGTGGGACTTGGAATTGTGGGACTTGGAATTGTGGGACTTGGAACTGTGGGACTTGGAACTGTGGGACTTGGAACTGTGGGACTTGGAATTGTGGGACTTGGAATTGTGGGACTTGGAATTGTGGGACTTGGAACTGTGGGACTTGGAACTGTGGGACTTGGAATTGTGGGACTTGGAACTGTGGGACTTGGAACTGTGGGAGATGGAACTGTGGGACATGGAACTGTGGGAGATGGAACTGTGGGACATGGAACTGTGGGACTAGGAACTGTGGGACTTGGAACTGTGGGAGATGGAACTGTGGGAGATGGAACTGTGGGACTAGGAACTGTAGGACTTGGAACTGTGGGACTTGGAACTGTGGGAGATGGAACTGTGGGACTAGGAACTGTGAGGCTTGGAACTGTGGGAGATGGAACTGTGGGACTTGGAACTGTGAGACTTGGAACTGTGGGAGATGGAACTGTGGGACTTGGAACTGTGAGACTTGGAACTGTGGGAGATGGAACTGTGGGAGATGGAACTGTGGGACATGGAACTGTGGGACTTGGAACTGTGGGACTTGGAACTGTGGGAGATGGAACTGTGGGACATGGAACTGTGGGACTTAGAACTGTGGGACTTGGAACTGTGGGACTTGGAACTGTGGGACATAGAACTGTGGGACTTGGAACTGTTGGAAATGAAACTGTGGGACATAGAACTGTGGGACTTGGAACTGTGGGACATAGAACTGTGGGACTTGGAACTGTGGGACTTGGAACTGTGGGACTTGGAACTGTGGACTTGGAACTGTGGGACTTGGAACTGTGGGACTTGGAACTGTGAGACTTGGAACTGTGGGACTTGGAACTGTGGGACTTGGAACTGTGGGACTTGGAACTGTGGGACTTGGAACTGTGGGACTTGGAACTGTTGGAAAAGAAACTGTGGGACTTGGAACTGTGGGACTTGGAACTGCCGAAAAGCTTCCGCTGTAGCGAATATACAATAGCTGTAATGACTCACGAAGAAGGGTTCTACCGCCAATACCATCACCCGTTCAATAATTGACACCTTCTCAAATTTTAAGTAAAAAAACACAACCACGTGGTATAAAAGTGCACGGGGATAAGACATCGGTAACCTTGCCAAAATTAACCAATAACCTTGACATTGTAATGTGTAGTGTGAAGGACTCTAGAATCAATTGTTTCTTGCACAATATTTATTTGTGTACACAATTTACATACGAAATGCTCACATTTGCAAAAATCCACTTTGCTTTTGAGCTTAATATTTAAAATTCTCAATGTCCAAGAAATTCTGCATGCCAAAAATGACGACATTACGCCAATTAATTTCTGAGAAAATTTAAGCTGAATTTGGGCATAAACATATGAGCAGACTATAGCCAGGAAACAACGCATATTTAGTGAGATAATGTAGCAAATCTGAAGCGGGACTTAACTCGTCTCTGGCTCAAAGGGGTTAACTATTCACTTTATTCTGGGGGGGGGGGGGGGGGGAGCAGAAGCGCCTGCGACCTGCAGTCGCAATAGCAGGATCGGCGCACCATCAGCCGACCAAGACCTAGCAGTTCTACATCCTCGTGGTCTCCCCTGGTAACAGTCTGCGTCAAAACAGACAGGCTAACAGAAGCTAGGATCGCCGTGTTCCCTGTAGTGGTGGCTGTTACTGATATAGAGGATCCAGTATTGCAGTACCTCTGGGCTGGACTAGTAGTTTCCCAGCATAGCCTGGGACAGACGAACTCCAACTTCTCCAGTAAGAGCCGGGAATGTCAAGAAAGCCATTACGACCCGCCACATCTTATGAGTCAAAGGGTAACTTGCCCGCATCAACTCGTGGCATTCCGTCAACAACAACACTTTATTTTGAAAATTGTTCTACAAAACATTTTTTGCGGTCTCCATTAGGCTGACAGAAAACTACCCAAACTGTAAATGACTCTATTGGGCACGCGAATTGAGTAGTTTATCGCCGTGTTTGTTTATTACGTAAACACCATTGTTTCAGTACACAGAACTATCAATAGTATCTCTCTCAATCTGTATTGCATGAACATTGTAGAGGAGACGTAAAATGTGGAGGAAACGTTTCATTATGACACAAGTAGTTGCCACGACTACCGGCGTGACATGATCCCTTTGTTTACAAACAAGCCCCTTAATGCAGGTTAAGTCGGGGTCAAGGACACAGATGCTTGGAGACAATAACAAAAACAACAATTACCATAAAGCATGCGAGATCTCACATTTTATGAACGGGCCAATAGCTGGGAGTTTAGATGGCTAATTAACTGGCAAGTGATCATCATCATCATCATCATCATCATCATCGAGTGCCATCTTCGCATCGAAGGTTGGTTACATGGAGCGCCATTCTGCTCTGGCTCTTGCTTTCATGGTGCAGGTTGTCATAGGCTTATTTGTCCATCTTTTGATGTTACTCATCCATGTTAGTCTTGGTCTGCCTCTGCCTCTTTTACCTTGTATTTTCCCCTACAGGATTACTTTTAGTAGGCTGTTGTGTCTTTTAACATGGCCCAAAAATCGCATTTGTCTTGTTTGAATTGTGCTTAGTAGTTCTCTTTTCATTTTTAGTTGTTTTAAGACTTCGTCGTTTGTTTTCTTTTCCTTCCATCCAATTCTACATTTTCTTCTATATATCCACATTTCAAAGGCTTCAATTCTCTGTTCTGTTTTCTTGTCTAATGTCCTTGTTTCTGCACCACATAGGAATATTGAGAAGGCATAACATTTTGCTATTCTTAGTGTTATTTGTTTTGATGTTAGAATGTTCTTCATGACATTAACATTACTTTTTGCCAATCCTATTCTTTTGTTTATTTCATTTTTACATTTTCCATCACTGGTTATCGTATGTAGTTGTAGTTCTGAACTGTCTCCATGTCTATACCTTCAATTTTGATATCCACTTGTGGGTTTTGAGTATTTCCTTTGTTTATGATCATAGTTTTAGTCTTTTGATATTCATATCTAGTCCATATTTTTTGCTTGTCATGTTTATTTCATTAAGTAATTGTTGTAGGTCTTTAGGGTTTTCTGCTGGTAGTACAGTATCGTCAGCATATCTTAGGTTATTGATTATCGTTCCATTAATTTGTAGGTCTGGCATCTCTGTGATGTTTTTAAAGATTTGCTCAGTGTATAGATTGAACAAGCTTGGTGATAGGATGCATCCTTGTCTTACTCCTCTTTTTATATGTACAAGTGATAGATAGGGGAATCATCGTCATCAACATCATCATCTTCATTATCATCATCATTGAGTGCTGTCTCTGCATATAAGGTTGGCTACCATGGAGCGCCACTCCACTCTGTCTCTTGCTTTGATGGTGGATATTGTCATAGGTTGACTTGTCCATCTTTTGATGTTACTCGTCCATGTTAGTCTTGATCTTCCTCTACCTCTGCTTCTTTTACCTTATATTTTCCCTTCCAATATTACTTTCATTAGGCTGTTGCAGATAGAGATGATACTGGCTCTAGAAGAGTTTGTCATGGAAGTGATAACAGACATATGCAATGACACATACCATACAGGATACATACCAAATGATATAAAAACATCAACTTTCATTGCATTGCCTAAAAAGAATGGTGCAGTTGAATGCAGTGATTTCAGAACAATAAGTCTAATGAGCCAGGTAAGAAAAATTTTACTAAAAGTTATACAGGGAATGATTCAGAATAAAATCAATACTGAATTAGATGAGCAACAATTTGGAATCAGAAAAAAACAGTGGGACAAAAGAAGCCATATTCAGCATGAGAACATTGATTGAAAAGTACACAGAAGTAAACACACCAATATATGCCAGCTTTATAGACTACACCAAAGCTTTCGATAGAATACACCATAAAGGATATAAATCTAGACGACCCAGACATACGACTTATATGTAATTTGTACTGGATGCAAACAGCAATAATAAAATATAACAAGGAAAACTCTATACCCATGGGCATAAAAATAGGAGTAAGACAAGGATGCATCCTATCACCAAGCTTGTTCAATCTTTACACTGAGCAAATCTTTAAAAACATCTCAGAGATGCCAGGCCTAAACATTAATGGAAAGATAATCAATAACCTAAGATATGCTGATGATACTGTTCTACTAGCAGAAAATCCTAAAGACCTACAACAATTGCTTAATGTGATATACATAACAAGCAAAAAATATGGACTAGATATGAATATCAAAAATACTAAAACTATGATCATAAACAAAGAAAATTCTCAAGACCTACAATTAAACATCACAGTGGAGGGAATACATCTGGAGACAGTCCAGAGCTACAACTACCTCGGCATACAATAGCCAATGATGGAAAATGCAAAATTGAAATAAACAAAAGAATAGGTATGGCAAAAAGTAATTTTAATGCCATGAAAAATATACTAACGACAAAACAAATATCAGCAGGGCTGAAACTAAGAATAGCAAAATGTTACATCTTCTCAATATTCCTGTATGGTGCAGAAACATGGACATTAGAAAAGAAAACAGAACAGAAAATTTAAGCCTTTGAAATGTGGATTTATAGAAGAATAGGTAGAATTGGATGGAAAGAAAAGATAACAAACGATGAAGTTTTTAAAAAAACTGAAAATAAAAAGAGAACTACTAAATACAATTAAGACAAGACAAATGGAATTTTTGGGACACGTTAAAAGACACAACAGTCTACTAAAAGTAATATTGGAAGGAAAAATACAAGGTAAAAGAGGCAGAGGCAGACGAAGACTAACATGGACAAGTAACATCAAAAGATGGACAAGTCAATCTATGACAGCCTGCACCATCAAAGCAAGAAACAGAGTAGAATGGCGATCCATGGTAGCCAACCTTCGTTGTGGAGAAGGCACTCGATGATGATGAGGCTGTTGTGTCTTTTAACATGCCCGTATTACCATTAGAAGAAAGTGTAATATACATAAATGACATGATAGGGGAATCATTATCATCATGTGCCATACCGGTTGGCATAGGTGATCATGTCACTCCACAATGTTCTATCTACAGTGCATCGTATCAGTTCTGTTGTTGACTGTTTTCCATGCCGTGACACCAAGCTATCCAGTATTTTCTCTCTTTGTCGCCAGCGATCTCTTTCCTTTTATTTTGCCACTTGTAACCAAGTATTCCAACTTTCCTCCTCTCATGATGTGCCCGAAAAATGTTGATTGTTTCTTTCTGATGTTTTTTAAGAGCTCCCTTTTTGTGTTGGCCTCTTTGAGAACTTCCTCATTAGTCTTTTTAGCTGTCCAGGGAACTTTCAACATTCTTCTGAGAAATCCCATCTCTGTGGCCCCTAATGGTCTTTTCATTTATTTGTCTATTGTCCATGATTCGCTTCCATATGTCAGAATTGGTTATATATAGCACCAATGAACTCTCTTTCTCATTTTTATTGACATAGATTTGTTGCATAAGATATTTTTCATTTTCTGAAATGCTATTTTGGCCTGAGCTATTCCACTTTTTATTTCTGTGGTGCATCTCCCATCTGATGTTATTATTGTGCCCAAGTACTTGAAACGTTGCACTTGTTTCAGATTTGTCTCGTTTATTTTTATGCTGCATGATGGTGGTGATTGTTTCTTCGATATAACCATTACTTCTGTTTTCTTACTATTCAGGCTGAGACCTTTCTTGTTGCTTTCTTTTACTATTATGTCTATCATTTCTTGTAGTTCATTCTATGTCTCTGCTATTAGGATTGTGTCATCCGCATATCGCAAATTATTTATGTTGTGACCGTTGACTTCAATTCCTTTTTTGTCTACTTTTGATCTCATAATATATTCGCTGGAAAGTGAAAACAAATCCGGTGACAGAACACAGCCTTGTCTGACTCCTTGCTTTATATATTGGGATTGTCCTGTTTGGTTGTTAATTCGTATAGCTGCTGTTTGTTGCCAGTACATGTTTTTTTTAATGATTCGCAGATCCTTGCCATCAATGTTTAATTTCTCCAGCATATTGATTATTTCCACATGCTTTACTTTGTCAAATGCTTTCGTGTAGTCTATAAAGCACATATATAGATCCTTCTTTACCTCTATAGATCTTTCTATCAATGTTCTTAAGATAAGATGTATATTGCATTATTAGTGCCCTTTCCTTCCACAAATCCACATTGTTCCTCACTTATTTCTGGTTTATTTTGTTCCTAACACGTCTCATGATTATTCTCAGTAATATTTTAGTCATATGGCTCATGAGACTAATGGTGCGATGGTCTTCACAATCAGTGGCTCCTGACTTCTTTGGTATGGCTACAAAGATTTTAGCAGATCTTCGGGTATGTGTCCAGTGTTATATATGTCATTGAGTAGTTTTGTTATGACTTGTACTTCCAGCTCTCCTAATGCATTTATCTCTTCGATTATTATATTGTCAGGACATGGAGCTTTGCCTCTTTTCATGTGTTGAATTGCGTCCTCCACTTCACTCTGCATTATTGGTGGTCCTGTGTCTTCATTTGAATTTGCTTTTGACCAATGTCCTTCATCATCATAGAGTTGACTGATATATTATGTCCATCTTTCCATTGTCTTCTCCTGTCCCATTATTATATTTCCTTCCTTTGATTTCACACATCCTGAAACTTTGACTTCTTTTCTTCCTGTTAATTCATTTAACTGATTGTGCATAAATTTAGGGTCTTTCTGTTGTTGTTTTTCCATTTCTTCACATTTCTGTTTTAACCATCCTTCCTTTGCTTCACTGAACTTGTTTTGGATCTCTTTGTGCAATATTCTGTATGTCCGTTCTTCTTTCTTAAGTTTCTTCTTTCGTCCATTAGTTGTAATATTTCTTCTGTCATCCATTTCTTTTTGTTGATTCTTTTAGTCACTGGTATTACTTCTTTTGATGTTTGTTGAATCGATTGTTTGAGCATTTCTCACTGCTGCTGGATGTCCTGTATTTTCTCAATAGCATTATATCTATTTTGTACTATCGTGCCGTACTTATCACTCATCTGTGTATCTACTCTTAGTATATCTAGTTCTAATTGATATAATCTATATATAATCTAGTTCTAATGCTCCCAGTATAGATTACATATTAGTCGTATGTCCATGTCATCTAGATGTATCTCTTTTAGGCGTTCTATAAGTTGTTTGTGGTGTACTCTATCAAAAGCTTTGGTGTAGTCTATGAAGCAGGCATATATTGGTTTGTTTACTTCTGTGTACTTTTCGATTAATGTTCTCATGCAGAATATGGCTTCTTTTGTCCCGCTATTTTTCCTAAATCCAAATTGCTGCTCATCTAATTCAGTATTGATTTTATTCTGAATCCTTCCTTGTATACATTTTAGCAAGATTTGTGTAACATGGCTCATTAGGCTTATTGTTCTAAAGTCACTGCATTCAACTGCACCATTCTGTTTAGGCAATGCAATGAAAGTTGATGTTTTTAGTTTATTTGGTATGTATCCTATGTGGTATATGTCGTTGCATATGTCTGTAATCACTTCAATGCGAAAATCTCTAGTGCCTGTATCATCTCTCTATCTGTATGATGTCAGGTTCTGCTGCTTTTCCCTTTTTCGTTGTTTTTATAGCTTTTTCCACCTCAGATTTTAAGATTGTATAGCCTGATGTACATTTTATAACTGGTTTCTTGTCCCTTTGATCATGAAATAGTTCTGTTATATATTCCTGCCATCTATCTATAATATATATCCATATTGTCTGTTAGCATTTTTACTTTTTTGTCTGCAATGCATCCACCTTCTGTGGCTTTTATATCTTTATTAGTCATTTTCTTTATTTCTGTGTGCATTCCTCTTAAGTCTTGTTTGCTTTCCATAGTTTCTATTTCTATACATTTTTGGCTGAGCCAGTCTTCTTTTGCCTTTTTGCACATTTTGCGTATCTCTTTATCTATTTTATTGTATTGGGCAGTGTTCTTCGCTTGTCTCCTTTCTTCCATTTTTTCTAAGATGGTGTTAGTTATCCATTTTTGTTTTTTCTTCTTTTCTCTTTTGGGTAAGGTGTCGCAGGTTTCTTGTATGCTTTTCTTTATGCATTGTCATTTGGTTGTTACTTTTTCATCAGGATTTTCTCTTCTGTATTGTTCAATTCCTTCTTCTAGCAGCTTCTGGTATGTGTTCTTTACTTGTATTGTATAGGTATCTTTAATATCTTTTTGATTTAAAGCTGTTATATCTAGTGGATTTGTTGATGAATTAGACTTTTGCTTGTTTCTCTTTAGTTTTATTTTCATTTAATCATTACAGGATTGTGATCTGAATTAATATCTCCTCCTGGGTAGGTTTTGGCTTTCTTTACGGTGTTACGGAACCTTACTTTTATCATTATTTAATCTATTTGATTCCTCTTCTTATGTCCAGGCCATGTGTATAGTTTCCTTTTCTCTTGCTCACAGTAGGTGTTACATATTATCAGCCTGTTTTCTTCACAGAATTGTATTAATCTTTCTCCTCTGTCATTTCTTTTTACTAAACCATGATTTCCTATAATGGTCTTATATCTACCTTTTCTTACTTTAGCGTTCATGTCACCCATTACAATCAAGATGTCTGAAGATTTCACTTGTTTCATAACTTTATTTAGGTCTTCATAGTATGCCTCTATGTGTTCATCTGTGTAGTCTTGAGTAGGTGCATATGTCTGTATTATTGCTATGTCGAATGATTTTGCTTTCAACTTGAATAGTATAATCCTATCACTGTATGTCCAGTGGGTACTTATATATTTTTGTAGCTCTCTTTTTATCAGTATTCCTACCCCACTTTGATGTTCTGTTGTATTTCCTGAGTATATAAATGTATATTTTTCATCCTCTAAGTACCCACATTCTTTCCATCTAGTCTCTGATATGCCTAAAATATCTATATTTATTCGTTCTGCTTCTTGAATCAGATTTTCCAATTTCCCTTGTTGATATAGAGTCCTAACATTCCAAGTAATTATTTTAAGATCTTTTCTCCGACATAAGTTCGAATTCCTCTCCATGGCTTCCTCTGGACTAGTACGTGATGAGGCTCCAATCTCTTTCACGGTGGTCTGCCATATTCGCCTTTCGTGTTCTGAATATGCCTCATGTGTACCACACACTTTGCTTTCTGGGCCGTTGATCATTTCTGATCCCTCCGCCCCATCCACCGTCACAGACTTTTCACATATGGGTTGAACATACCCGGTTTGCCGGCGACATTTTTGTCGAACCATGTGCTTGCCTATCGAACCGCAAACACACGACACAAAGAAGAATAAATCATATTCCACTTAAATATCGGTAATCACAGTCCATCCACACGTCAGAAGTAAAACATACACCAAACGGGGAATAGCAACACATAATTTCACAACTAGACTGTCGCGTAAAGCATTTAAATATATCATAATTATAAAAAAAAAACGACTGCACGCAGCCGCCATGACACCGGAAACCTCTAAGGCTAAGGATCATGGGAATCTAATCTATATACGGCTTATCCTTCGTCCGCCTCCAGTCACTATTTCTTTAACTCTGCCTTTTAATTATGTCCATAGTCTTATTGCTTTAGGAGTCCTGTCGACACCTGTCAATCTTCCTAAGCTTCGTCCCCTGACAACTAAAGCTTACGTTGGTCTTCGACCACGCGCGGTGATTCTTTGATCTCCAAGTCAGAGAGAACTCAAAGCGTTTCCCACCGCTGAACATGAAGATGTCCCGTCGGTAAGCCTATTTATTACATCCCTTGTTGGTTTCACTCAGAATGTTTCAGGGCTGGACTAGCTATCTCATATCAGCAGGTGTCGGAGTCCATCGGCCGGTTCGTTGCGTTACGTAGCTTTGTCTCCAAGCGTAAACATCTGTCTGGATTTCCAGGTTCACGTTGAACACCTGTACGTACTTTCTTGCAGTCGTATAGTTGGTTACGCCACAGCGTCTGGGTACGGTAGACTAACGTCTCCTTGCTAATCCTTAAGTCTTTATTTTCATTTTACGCCGTCTACAACTTTTGTACCTCTTATCATCGTCGTATCATTCTTTTATTCTTCCTCTGAAGATCTTCATATTCTTCTTCTACTCTTCGCATTATCCTTCATGGCTGAGTCACACTATAACATTACTTCACTATTTCAGTTTAGTTTACTAGTTTAATTTACTAGCTTAATTTAGTTTATTAGTTTAGTTTAGTTAAGTTTAGTTTAGTTCACTAGTTTAGTTTAGATAAGCTTACTAGTTCAGTTTAGTTTTGTTTACTAGTTTAGTTTAATAGTTTAGTTTAGTTTACTAGTTTAGTTATGTTTACTAGTTTAGTTTTTCATTTAGTTATATCCACAGATCATCTTGACTGCAAAACTGACAACCCCATTATGCTCAGATCCCCGCATCAATACGTTCCTTTTGATGGAAAACGTCATTCACACACTAGCGAAAACACCGAAGATGGCTTCAGCTCACATGCACGAACTCTGTAGCATTAGTGTTGACCTTGACCCCAACCTCCATTGCCGTCTCTTACGACATGCGTGTCAGGTGACATCATCATCAAGTACCGGGCCTACTGGCGTAGGTAATCATGTCCCTCCATAACTTTCGATCTCGACAGTTATTTATCATTTGTGTTGTTGACCTTCTGTCAAGCCATTCTCTTAAGCTGTCTGGTATTTTCCCTCTTTGCACCCCTCTATCTCTTCGTCCCTCAATTTTCCCAGTTGTTACAATATATTCCAGTCGTTCTCTTCTCACTGCATGGCCAAAAAATGATGATTGTTTCTTCCTAATATTGGAAATTAGCTATCTTTTTGCTTTGACCTTTTTAAGAACATTTTCATTACTCTTCTTAGCTGTCCATGGTATTCTCAACATTCTTCTGTAAAACCACATTTCTACAGACTCCAGTGATTTTATTGTCTGTTGTCCTATTGTCCATGATTCACATCCATATGTTAAGCCTGGCTCTACATAACATTTAAGAACTCTTTTTCTTGTTTCTATTGTCAAAAATGGATTGCATAGTATCTTCCTCATTTTTTGGAAAGCTGCTTTTGCCTGAGTCATTCTGCATCTCACCTCTTTTGTGACCTCACCTCAGGTGACAGTAGCTCTATTATCCCACCCACTCCCTCGACCATGGTCAAAGTTCCGGAAGTCACATGTGCGTACTCAAGTGAAAAATGCAGATTCAAGAATTTGGTATTCTCAAGAGGATTAATGAACAACAACTGGTAAAGGTAAAATACGAGATTTGAATTGGCGTCTTTGCACGCGAGTTTTCACCCAATTGTGCTCGGCAACCTCCAGAAGCGTTCGAAGACTTCAGAATAGTGTCGCTTGAAGCATCGAAACTCATGATGCGAGGCGGCATTATTCACCACCTCAGAGTACTATGCCCTGGTACCCATTTCTGCCAGCGGCTGGGTTGACCGTGGGGGTATTTTTCCAACCACGAGTACAACTCACACTGCTTACAGTGGGAATCGAACAAGGGTTGTCCGAACGTCGGTAGTACAGTCGGGTGGTTTTCCAAACTAGGCTACCGAGGCCCTTAAAACAACTGGTCTATACTTGGACATTTTAAACCATTTATTTGTTTATAAACTCACTGATAATTCGAGAGTGGAGTAGTGGAGTCCAGGGTGGGGATACTTTATGGAAGCGGTGTGAGTTTGTGACGCGCCACACAGAACGTTTAATTTTTGTAGCCAAAATAAGTATTTATATATGAGTGAGATATTAGTATATTACATACATTAGGAAAAAAAACAATTTAACAGTTTTCTGGCACATCATAAGAAGAGGAAAGTTGGAATACTTGGTTGCTGTTGTTGTTGTTGACGGATTGCCACGAGTTGATGCGGGCAGGTTGCCCTTTGACTTATAAGATGTGGCGGGTCGTAATAGCTTTCTTGACATTCCCGGCTCTTACTGGAGAGGTTGGAGTTCGTCTATCCCAGGCTATGCTGGGAAATTACTAGCCCAGCCCAGAGGTACTGCAATACTGGGTCCTCTATATCAGTAACAGTCACCACTACAGGGAATACGGCGATCCTAGCTTCTGTTAGCCAGCCTGTTTTGACGCAGACTGTTACCAGGGGAGACCACGAGGATGTAGAACTGCTAGGTCTTGGTCAGTGATGGTGCGCCGACCCTGCTATTCTTCAGCTCCCCCGGAATACTTGGTTACAACTGGCAAAATAAAAGGAAAGAGAAATCGCGGACGACAAAGAGAGAAAATATTGGATAACTTGGTGCCATGGCATGGAAAAGTCAACAACAGAACTGATACGATGCACTGTAGATAGAAGATTGTGGAAGGACATGACCTCCTACGTCAACCGATATAGCACATGATGATGATGATATATTAGTAGTTTGCACTCGTAACAAAACGATCAAAGATTGGCAAATCTGAGAGTTTCCGGGAATGCAATATTCAGTTTTTAAGCAGAAAAGTTTACAAATTGTAAGATACATCTTCTAATCAGTTTGAATGTATAATAGAAGTATGTGTATTTTGCTTTTATGCAAAGACGCAAGGGAGCCGCGATAGCTCAAAGGTTAGTGAATTGGACTACAAAGGACAAGAGGTAGGGTTCGATCCAAACCGACGGCTTCCGGGTTCACCCAGCCTTTATTGGGTACCGGATTTTTTTCTGGGAAAGTAAAGCGGCACGGGCGTAATACCGACCATATTAGACCAAAAAAGCATGTACCGAAGGTCTGTAAAATTGATTGTCACAAACACCATATTCCCTCTACGCCACTTGGCGTGACGGGGCTCTTTACTACATTTATGCAAAGACACAAATTAACAAATAAACTAAAGTATCAGGAACAAACATCTGTGCGACAGGACTCATTCTCATCTACACTGGTCAGGCGTCAGTTTAAAATTTCCCACTTCTTCAAGTGGGCTGTAAGAAGGCTTCTTATGATCATGAGACGAGCGCCGTAATCACCATACAGAGGCTATACAAGTGTTTATAGATGACGCGTAGAAACACTAAGTGACAGATAGTTACATGTCATCATCATCATCATGTGTAATACCTCTTGGGGTAGGTGATAATGTCCTTCCACAATCTTCTATCCACAGTGCGTCGTACCAATTCTGTTATTGCCTGTTTTCTATGGCATGACACCAGGCTATCTAGTAACTTCTCTTTTTGTCGTCCGCGATCTCTCTTTCCTTTTATTTTGCCAGTTGTAATCATGTTTTCAAATTTTCCTCTTCTCACGATGTGCCCGAAAAAATGTTGATTGTTTCTTTCTGATGTTTTTTAGGAGCTCCCTTTTTGTGTTGGCCTCTTTGAGAATGTCCTCATTGGTCCTTTTAGCTGTACATTGAGCTTTCAACATCCTTCTGGGAAATCCAAACTCTGTGGCCTCTAATCGTCTTTTCATTTGTTTGTCTTTTGTCTATGATTGGTTCTATATAACACCGATGAACTCTCTTTCTCATTTCTATTGAGACAGACTTTTTGCTTAGGATGTTTTTCATTTCACATGTACTGAAGGCTTTAGAACTGGTTTGTGCAGAGTTGGCAGAAGAGACGAATTCAGACATAACGTGCACCGTTGATTGTACCGGATAGTGTTTAAAGAAGACATCAAAGAATAACAAGAGGAAAACATGAAATTCTTTAGAATTATTAATGATAATATTGGTGAAAGAATGTGCAGAAGATGGGGAAGATTGTGATAAAGAAATTTAAAAAAAGGAGATGAAAAAAAGATAACAGAATAGGAATTTTTTTTAGTGGGGCGTTAGGGGGTGGGGGTGGGGGGATTAAATGGTAAGAATAACTAAAGGATAAGGTAGAAAAATAATTAGGGAATTAGAAAAAAATAAGAGAATGGAAAAAATTTAAACGACGAGAAAATAATAAGATTAAGAGGAAAAAAATGATGAGTGAGAAGAAGAGATAGATTAAAAAAGACGAAAATTATAAAGTTACAGAATACAAAAGATAATGTAGAATAAGATCAGGAATAAAAAGAGTAAGAAGCAATAGGGAAATGACGAATCAGAGAATGAATGAACGTAGTTAATGTGGTAGTAACTACATTGCTTTCTTTATGACCAACATGGCGGAAGGCATTCAACAAACAAAATAGGATATCCTAACGAGTTTGAGGAGTCACGGGAGACCGAGCTCTAAGTGGGGATTAGCGGAACTAAAATGAGATCGTGACAGCGAACGGTTGATTCATGGGATTGATGGCAACAACACAGTAAAATTCAACAATGACTGGTATAAAGGGGTAAGTTATTTTGGGATCTGTCACGTGATTATGTCAAAATATGTACTGTATACTTCTAATTTAATTGTCACAAATTGTAACTCATTATTTGGTTCCCGTAATCTGTAAATATTAGGAAGTAACAATCATCATTTTTTGGCTATGTAATGAGAAGAGAACAACTGGAATATATTGTAACAACTGGTAAAATTGAGGGACGATGAGATAGAGGAAAGCAAAGAGAAAAGATAATAGACAGCTTAAGAGAATTAAAAACAAAAAAAAAGTAAAGTACCCCGGTAACGCCAAGTGGCGTATAGGGAATATGGTGTTAGTGACCATATATTTTACAGACCTTCCGTACATGATTTTTGGGGTAATGTGGTCGGTATTAAGCCCGTGCCGCTTTACTTTCCCAGAAAAAAATCCGGTACCCATTAAAGGCTGGGTGAACCCGGAGGCCGTCGGTTGGGATCGAACCCTACCTCTTGTCCTTTGTAGTCCAGTTCACTAACCACTGAGCTATCGCGGCTCCTTAAGAGAATGGCTTGGCAGAGAGTCAACAACAGAAATGATAAATAACTGTCGATATCGAAAATTGTGGAGAGACATGATCACCTACGCCAGTAGGCCCGGTACTTGATGATAATGAATCTGTACATAATTGACAAGTTGAGTCAATCATCATCCTTGGGTTGGTTGTCCTTTGTAGAACGCTGCACTTATCCCGGCCCGTTGAAAGAAATCCCTGACTGTGGCTAAATCTTCAACAAAACATTGTATTCATCCCGGCCCGTTAAGGGAAAAAAAAAAAAAACCAACAACCTGACGATAGCTAATTCTACACCATAACACTGCACTCATCACAGTCCGAGAAACGAGTCTCCGACTATAGCTGAATCTTCATTAGAACGTTGCGCCCATCACGGTCCGAGAAACGAGTCTCTGACTATAGCTGAATCTTCATTAGAACGTTGCGCTTATCACGGTCCGAGAAACGAGTCTCTGACTATAGCTGAATCTTCATTAGAACATTGCGCTTATCACGGTCCGAGAAACGAGTCTCTGACTATAGCTGAATCTTCATTAGAACGTTGCGCTTATCACGGTCCGAGAAACAAGTCTCTGACTATAGCTGAATCTTCATTAGAACGTTGCGCTCATCACGGTCCGAGAAACGAGTCTCCGACTATAGCTGAATCTTCATTAGAACGTTGCGCTCATCACGGTCCGAGAAACGAGTCTCCGACTATAGCTGAATCTTCATTAGAACGTTGCGCTCATCACGGTCCGAGAAACGAGTCTCTGACTATAGCTGAATCTTCATTAGAACGTTGCGCCCATCACGGTCCGAGAAACGAGTCTCGACTATAGCTGAATCTTCATTAGAACGTTGCGCCCATCACGGTCCTAGAAACGAGTCTCTGACTATAGCTGAATCTTCATTAGAACGTTGCGCTTATCACGGTCCGAGAAACGAGTCTCTGACTATAGCTGAATCTTCATTAGAACATTGCGCTTATCACGGTCCGAGAAACGAGTCTCTGACTATAGCTGAATCTTCATTAGAACGTTGCGCTCATCACGGTCCGAGAAACGAGTCTTCGACTATAGCTGAATCTTCATTAGAACGTTGCGCTCATCACGGTCCGAGAAACGAGTCTCCGACTATAGCTGAATCTTCATTAGAACGTTGCGCCCATCACGGTCCGAGAAACAAGTCTCTGACTATAGCTGAATCTTCATTAGAACGTTGCGCCCATCACGGTCCGAGAAACAAGTCTCTGACTATAGCTGAATCTTCATTAGAACGTTGCGCCCATCACGGTCCTAGAAACGAGTCTTCGACTATAGCTGAATCTTCATTAGAACGTTGCGCTTATCACGGTCCGAGAAACGAGTCTCTGACTATAGCTGAATCTTCATTAGAACATTGCGCTCATCACGGTCCGAGAAACAAGTCTTGACTATAGCTGAATCTTCATTAGAACGTTGCGCCCATCACGGTCCGAGAAACGAGTCTCTGACTATAGCTGAATCTTCATTAGAACGTTGCGCTCATCATGGTCCTAGAAACGAGTCTTTGATTATAGCTGAATCTTCATTACAACGTTGCGCCCATCACGGTCCGAGAAACGAGTCTCCGATTATAGCTGAATCTTCATTAGAACGTTGCGCTCATCACGGTCCTAGAAACGAGTCTCTGACTATAGCTGAATCTTCATTAGAACGTTGCGCTCATCACGGTCCGAGAAATGAGTCTCCGACTATAGCTGAATCTTCATTAGAACGTTGCGCTCATCATGACCATTCGAAAGGAATGTGTCTCTAGACTCTAGACAGATCTTTCACTTCTTCTCTTGTTAAGTTCAAGGTCTCTTGATGTTTTGAAACCAGTTTGGTCTGCTCCAGACTCGACTTCCTTGTACCTTGCCTTCCATTATTGTATTTTCTAGCCCACTGTGTCTTCTGAAATGACTACTATTTTAACTTACTCTGTACATATTCTTTATATGCCAACTTTTTACATAGTTTCAATTTTTCTGGTGTATTTTGTTTCGAATAAACCAATTTTCTTTATTATTGCTTGTGATATTGTCAATTATTCACAACCATGTGTTGTTATTGGGAAGATATATTAGCTGAGTAAATAAAAGTAATTTGTTGATTCAAGTTAAAACAGCGGTAAATGTATGATCAGCACATTCAGGTGGTATAGTTGACAATATTTTTTGAGTATTTGTTTTCTCAAAAGTTAATATTATAAAACAAAATGTATTTTATTCTTGTCATGTCTATCGGATAAGCAAGTTGCCACCGTGCGCCACGTATTACGTCGCTTTTTGCTGTTGAGGAAAGGACTTTATTTTTTGTTGTTCGTTTCTATAATTGTGTTCGTCTTTCTGCAACTCAATGTTATGCTTAGCCATAAAGATCATCGGAGTATCTTGTGTTATTTACAGACAATCAAAAGTAAAAAAAAAAGTAAAGTACCCCGTCACGCCAAGTGGCGTATAGGGAAAATATGGTGTTAGTGACCATAAATTTTACAGACCTTCAGCATATGCTTTTTGGGGTAATGTGGTCGGTATTACGCCCGTGCTGATTTACTTTCCCAGAAAAAAATCCGGTACCCATTTAAGGCTGGGTGAACCCGGAAGCCGTCGGTTGGGATCGAACCCTACCCCTTGTCCTTTGTAGTCCAGTTCACTAACCACTGAGCTATCGCGGCTCCCATTTACAGAAAATGGGGAGAATTAAATGGAATGAAAAGAAGACGAACAATGGAGTTCTCAATCAGCTAAGAATGAAAAACAAAAACTACTTAACACAATTCGAAAAAGAGAACTTAAATTTTTGGGATACAATACGCTACAAGCGTCAAGTGCTTATAAGAACAAAATGGAACAACCAAGATATAGAGGTAGACTTAGAAGAAGATGGATTGAGGAAATTTACGACATAATAAACCACTACACTATCACTATATACCAAACCACAGAAAGTGCCGTTGATAGAAAAAGAAAAAAAAACAATAACTTAAGTCGGCGACCCTTACCGCCAAAAATCAGAACGGGATAAAAGAAAGAAAGAAGAATCTAACAAAATTAGGGAAGGTACAAGATAGACGAGGCAGAGGCAGACTGAGACTAAAGTGGACAGATAACATCAACAGATTGACAGGTGAACATATAGCAACGTGCACCATCAAGACAAGAGACAGAGTAAAATCGCGCTCCATGGTAGCCAACCTTCTATGTGGAGACCACACCCAATGAATTTATTTTTTAATATGATCACCCACTGAGGATTCAGGCGTGCCCTGTCTTAGATGTTAAGGTATCCCTCATTATACGGATTTAAAAAAAATGTGAGACTGGTACTTAAGCTTTGCAAATAAACCTCGTTTTCTCTATTGAAACACTCTCTACTGGTCGCCAAACGTGGTATCTGTTCTTTATTTCTCAGAGAAAAATTGATAGATCACTTTAAGGTTTAACTGAGCGGCTTGAAGAGATGAAGAGAACCCCGACAGTTCATGAACCCAGGTTTTGGGTCAAAGGTCATGTGTTGATATGTAGCTCAGTAAATGTAACTAAATGAGATCTCCAAAAGCTTGCAGGAAAAGCCCAGCCTTGCTGCGCTTAAGTCTGAGGATTACTTAAATAAATGATGTTGCATTAATGATGTCGTTTTAATTTATTTCCTTCTAAATTAGTTATACTGGAGGCTGTAGAAATGTGGTTTTACAGAAGAATGTCGAGAATAACACGGACAGCTAAGAGAAGTAATGAAAATTTTCTGAAAGAAGCCAAAATAAAAAGAGAGTTAATTTCCAAAATTAGGAAGAAATAGTCATCATTTTTTCCCCAATTAATGAGAAGGGAACAGCTGGAATATATTGTAACAACTAGGAAAATTGAGGGACGAAGAGAAAGAGGGAAGAAAAGAGAAAAAAATACCAGATAGTTTAAGAAAATGGCTTGGCAGAAGCTCAACAACAGAAATGATAAATACCTTGTCGAGGTCGAAAGTTCTGGAGAGACATGATCACCTACGCCAGCAGGCATGGTAGATGATGATGATATCAGTGATGATATGGTTTATGTGAAAAAAGCAAAGAGTTATGCTACCGAGTACAAACATATCGTGACCCGCATTCATATTTTTTCTACATGATACTGGACAGATTTATCATTCATACATGATACTGGACAGATTTATCATTCATACATGATACTGGACAGATTTATCATTCATACATGATACTGGACAGATTTATCATTCATGCATGATACTGGACAGATTTATCATTCATACATGATACTGGACAGATTTATCATTCATACATGATACTGGACAGATTTATCATTCATACATGAAACTGGACAGATTTATCATTCATACATGAAACTGGACAGATTTATCATTCATACATGAAACTGGACAGATTTATCATTCATACATGATACTGGACAGATTTATCATTCATACATGAAACTGGACAGATTTATCATTCATACATGATACTGGACAGATTTATCATTCATACATGATACTGGACAGATTTATCATTCATGCTTTCAAATGTGCTACATCTTAATTTGTATTCAATCTTGATTGTTTACTATCTTTAACTCCAATCAACGCTTCCAAAGATTGGAATGTATTATGATCACATATCATTTTCTCTCATTAAACCATATTGTTGTGGTCACAAGCCTCGATTTTATTTGATGATAAATGATAATGAGGAGAAGGATGTAAACATACGTCCTGTCTTCGTGTTTTGGGCACACACCACTAATTCAAATTTATTTAATTGTATCGAAAGTGGGAAAAAGTAAATCCAGCATTAAAGAGTTAAATAAAATAAATGGGTTCATGAATTCCCTTATTAATATTGAGTCTAGGTGAGTTAAACACCATGACCCGGACGTGGCTTATAGGAGATATATTGTTAGCTTCCATATTTGTCTTAATTATTGGTACATTTAGAGCAATGGGGTCAGCACTTCGTCAGACTACCTCTTCTTTCAAGACAAACAAAAAATCCGGTAATCTTGTGGCTGGTTGAACCTAGAAGACGGTACATGTGGAGGAATGGCTCCAAAGTTTAAATTGTAACAAAAGTTCTACATTTGTTTCCTCGTCCATTAAGCTAATTTACTGGTTGCTTCTTATACATCTTTGGATTTTAAAACAGAAACAATGGAAGTCCATTTTCTGAAATAGTTACCTTTTAAAGATGACTGGAGAAACAACTGGAAGTCCATTTTCTGAAATAGTTACCTTTTAAAGATGACTGGAGAAACAACTGGAAGTCCATTTTCTGAGATAGTTACCTTTTAAAGATGACTGGAGAAACAACTGGAAGTCCATTTTCTGAAATAGTTACCTTTTAAAGATGACTGGAGAAACAATGGAAGTCCATTTTCTGAAATAGTTACCTTTTAAAGATGACTGGAGAAACAATGGAAGTCCATTTTCTGAAATAGTTACCTTTTAAAGATGACTGGAGAAACAATGGAAGTCCATTTTCTGAAATAGTTACCTTTTAAAGATGACTGGAGAAACAACCATGGAAGTCCATTTTCTGAAATAGTTACCTTTTAAAGATGACTGGAGAAACAATGGAAGTCCATTTTCTGAAATAGTTACCTTTTAAAGATGACTGGAGAAACAACTGGAAGTCCATTTTCTGAAATAGTTACCTTTTAAAGATGACTGGAGAAACAATGGAAGTCCATAGCACTGTGTCAGTTAGTCCTTGATAGATGACCAGTACATATCACTGTGTCAGTTAGTCCTTGATAGATGGCCAGTACATATCACTGTATCAGTTATTCCTTGATAGATGGCCAGTACATATCACTGTTTCAGTTATTCCTTGATAGATGGCCAGTACATATCACTGTGTCAGTTAGTCCTTGATAGATGACCAGTACATATCACTGTATCAGTTAGTCCTTGATAGATGACCAGTACATATCACTGTATCAGTTAGTCCTTGATAGATGACCAGTACATATCACTGTATCAGTCAGTCCTTGATAGATGACCAGTACATATCACTGTATCAGTTAGTCCTTGATAGATGACCAGTACATATCACTGTATCAGTCAGTCCTTGATAGATGACCAGTACATATCACTGTGTCAGTCCTTGATAGATGACCAGTACATATCACTGTATCAGTTATTCCTTGATAGATGACCAGTACATATCACTGTGTCAGTCCTTGATAGATGACCAGTACATATCACTGTATCAGTCAGTCCTTGATAGATGACCAGTACATATCACTGTGTCAGTCCTTGATAGATGACCAGTACATATCACTGTATCAGTCAGTCCTTGATAGATGACCAGTACATCTCACTGTGTCAGTCCTTGATAGATGACCAGTGCATATCACTGTATCAGTCAGTCCTTGATAGATGACCAGTACATATCACTGTGTCAGTTAGTCCTTCATAAATGACCAGTACAAGCAGTCTCTTCCTCTCCTTCTTCCTCTTCCTGTCAGCTCCCTGTGGAGTATACGTCTTCAACAAACACTTTCCACACCGTTCTATTATTCCCAGTCTTTTAAGATCATTCCACGTATTCCCCATTATCTTCATCTCAGCTTCCATCTGTCTTCTTCAAGAATATTTTTGTCTTCCTCTTTGTTTTTTTCTTTTGGATCCCAAAAAGGTGTTGTTGTGTAATACTCTCAGTTTGCTTCCGCAGCGTGTGTCCTATCCAGAGCCATCGTCTTCGTTGTATCTCTTTATCTACTGGTATTTGAATGGTAGTTTTCCATAATTCTGTGTTAGTAATTGTGTCCTGACATTTCTATCCTTTTATTCTACGTAAGGAAACAGTCTCCGGTACCCAAAAACAGCTGAATAAACCTACAACAAGGCCAGTTGTTGGACTCTTTATCTTATGGTTCATCCCTAAAGTGGGCGTTGATGCGTTGTATCGCGAGCTTACGACAACATCGCGATATTTGCGCCTTTCAACCTAAAACAACCAATTTCGACGTAGATGAGTCTAGATTTGCTTAACAATAATTGCCCGGACAGCGGCCTGTTTTTTGTCAACTCTTTTCCATTTTTCACTGCCAAGTGTTCTTTAACGTGTGCAGGTGAACACGGGACCTACTGTTTTTTTCGCCGTTTTCCGAGAGCGTTAAGATATCGGATCTCACTATTAAGAGACCAAGGTGAGAGTAGAGCCGCGAAGAAACTTCGGATTTGATTATTGAAAAAAAAAAAGCCCACCACCTGTGGTGTGGATCGAACCCGGTACCTTCTTGTCCAGAGGCCGACGCTTTATCTCTTGACCACCCAGTCCCAGGTTGTTAGACTGAGTCCAACCTCTTGTCTCCACTGGATCTGATCAATAACCACTGCTCTACTTTATCTCCCAAATCGTCAATAAATGCAAAACTAATCGGATTACTACACCTAACATTATGATGCACATTCCTCTTGTTTTTTTTTCCCATACGACCTATTATTAGACATAAATATCTCCCAAATAAATTTACTTTATTTGTAAACAAACCTACGTCACTGTCGCCATGACAACCAAGCGACCCTGTTGTATACAATTTATGGCGTGCAATAAAGTAGTAGTAAGGCGGTGTGTGTAGACAATAAGTTAAACTATCGACACAAAGTGATAACAACCTAGGCGGATGTAATGGCATTTTTGCGGTGTGATCTCAGTGTTATCAGTGAAGAGGAAGTTTATGATGTTTTGTTGTGAAGAGAAGTTTATGATGTTTTGTTGTGAAGAGAAGTTTACGATGTTTTGTTGTGAAGAGTAGTGTATGATGTTTTGTTTCAAGAGAAGTTTATGATGTTTTGTTGTGAAGAGAAGTTTATAATGTTTTGTTGTGAAGAGGAAGTTTACGATGTTTTGTTGTGAAGGGTAGTGTATGATGTTTTGTTGTGAAGTGAAGTTTATGATGTTTTGTTGTGAAGAGAAGTTTATGATGTTTTGTTGTGAAGAGAAGTTTATGATGTTTTGTTGTGAAGAGAAGTTTACGATGTTTTGTTGTGAAGAGAAGTTTATGATGATTTTTTTTGTGAAGAGAAGTTTATGATGTTTTGTTGTGAAGGGTAGTGTATGATGTTATGTTATGAAGAGAAGTTTATGATGTTTTGTTGTGAAGAGAAGTTTATGATGTTTTGTTGTGAAGAGTAGTTTATGGTGTTTTGTTGTGAAGAGAAGTTTATGATGATTTTTTGTGTGAAGAGAAGTTTATGATGTTTTGTTGTGAAGAGAAGTTTATGATGTTTTGTTGTGAAGGGTAGTGTATGATGTTATGTTATGAAGAGAAGTTTATGATGTGTTGTTGTGAAGAGAAGTTTATGATGTTTTGTTGTGAAGAGTAGTTTATGATGTTTTGTTGTAAAGAGAAGTTTATGATGTTTTTTTGCGAAGAGAAGTTTATGATGTTTTGTTGTGAAGAGATGTTTATGATGTTTTGTGAAGAGAAGTTTATGATGTCTAGTTGTGAAGAGAAGTTTATGATGTCTTGTGAAGAGAGGTTTATGATGTTTTGTTGTGAAGAGAAGTTTATGATGTTTTGTTGTGAAGAGAAGTTTATGATGTTTTGTTGTGAAGAGAAGTTTATGATGTTTTGGTGTGAAGGGTAGTGTATGATGTTTTGTTGTGAGATTTTATGATGTTTTGTTGTGAAGTGAAGTTTATGATGTTTTGTTGTGAAGAGATTTTATGATGTTTTGTTGTGAAGAGATTTTATGATGTTTTGTTGTGAAGAGAAGTTATGATGTTTTGTTGTGAAGAGAAGTTTATGATGTTTTGTTGTGAAGAGAAGTTATGATGTTTTGTTGTGAAGAGATGTTTATGATGTGTTTTTGCGAATAGAAGTTTATGCTGTGTTTTTGCGAAGAGAACTTTATGATGTTTTGTTGTGAAGAGATTTTATGATGTTTTGTTGTGAAGAGAACTTTATGAAGTTTTGTTGTGAAGAGTAGTTTATGATGTTTTGTGAAGAGAAGTTTATGATGTTTTGTTGTGAAGAGAAGTTTATGATGTTTTGTTGTGAAGAGAAGTTTATGATGTTTTGTTGTGAAGAGTAGTTTATGATGTTTTATTGTGAAGAGAAGAAGGAAGTTTGTTATGTTATGTTGTAAAAAATGTAAAACGGAAGTATGTTATGGTGTGTTGAAAAAAGGACAGAAAGGAAGTTTGTTATCGTGTGCGCTAAAACATGAAAAAGGAAGTTTGTTATATTATGTTGTAAAAAATTAACAAAGGAAGTTTGTTCGGTATCGTTGTAAAAAAATAAAAATGAAAAACGGAAGTATTTTATGGTGTGTTTGAAAAAGGAAGTTTGTTATTGTGTGTTGTAAAAAAACAACAACTTGTTATGGTGTGTTGTTAAAAAAAAGAAAAGAAAAAAGGTAAATTGTTTTGTTATGTTGTAAAAAATGAAAAACTAAGTATGTCATAGTGTGTTGCCAAAAGGAAGTTTGTTATCGTGTGTTGTAGAAAATGGAAGTTTGTTATAAAAAAAAGTAAAGTACCCCCGTCACGCCAAGTGGCGTATAGGGAATATGGTGTTAGTGACCATATATTTTACATACATTCGGCACATAATTTTGGGGTAATGTGGTCGGTATTACGCCCGTGCTGATTTATTTTCCCAGAAAAAAATCCGGTACCCATTTAAGGCTGGCTGAACTCGGAGGACGTCGGTCGGGATCGAACCCTACCTCTTGTCCTTTGTAGTCCAGTTCACTAACCACTGAGCTATCGCGGCTATAAGTTTGTTATGCTGTGTTGAAAGTTTGTTTTTTATGTTGTAAAAAAATGAAGTATGTTGTTAAAAATAAAACAAACAATGCGTTTTCTCAAGAAAATTTGCGCGCCAAATCAAATATAGTTGCAGCATACTATTTGCTTGATACCGGCCACACCACCAAAAATGGACTGTGGTCTTAGAAAAATAAGGTCTTTTTTCTTCTTCCTCTTCTGCTTTCCTTCCTCATTTGCCTTTCAGCGTCGGGGGAGATATAATTCGCGATCTTTTGCTCTTCTGTTCGCCTCTGCTGCTGTTATGTTTTCTGGTGCTTCTAATATTCCATCGACCCATCTTTTTCGTGGTCGACCCTTGGGTCTGGTGTTCTGACAACGTTTGTTGAAAGTTCGTTGTGTTGTGTTTTGTTCTTTCTGCCTTGTCACGTGGCCAAACCATTTTATCTGTTGTTTCCTTATATATTCTATGGCAGGGGCTATTCCTAGCTTTTTTCTCAGTTCTTCATTTCTGATCTTATCTCTCAGACTGTTTCCTGTCATTCGTCTAACACATTTCATCTCAGTAGAGGTTATTTTGCTTATTGTTCTTACATCTAGGGTCCAGGTCTGGCATTGGTAGCACAACGTTGGGATGAAGATTGTATTGTATAGTGCTCGTTTTGCCTCCAGAGTTATTTTCTTGTTGGACAATAGTGGTGATAACTGTCCGATATGGTCACTAACAACAAATTCTGCATACGCCCAATCAGGCGTGCAGGGAACTATTACTTGTATTTATATTATTGCTGCTGGATTTAATTTCCTTCCTTGTAAACTTGTTTTTATATAGATGTGGGATTGCGTGTTCACCAGTTCTTGTTTATTAATTATAACGAGTGAGACCTACTCTTATACTTTTCCCCTTCTCTGCCTCTCTTTCCACTACCCTTACTCCTTCTCTCTCTTTCTCTCTCTCCCTCCCAGCACCATTTCTCTTTCCCTCTCCCTTTTTGTCTCCTTTCTCTCTCTCTCCCACACTCTCTCTTATTAAACTACATGCAGTGTATAGGAAACATAGGAATGAAAATACAGCGAACAGAACAATAGTTTCTATTCACCACTTTCGACAGTTCACGCCTACTGTTGCTGTTATATGAAACACAAAAGCAATGAAAACAATAAAAGTTAGACACTTGTAAAATAGAAAGGGATTCCCATGCGAATGGCACACGGGAAAGCAAAACTGAACAAAAATGATAAGTATCAACGTCACAGTCAGACACATATAACACACTATGCATCAGCACTGTCCGTGGATAATACTCAGTCCGTTATATGTTTTCATGTCGCTAAATTTCATTCAAGACAAATTTAACATGACTTAAAATGTCACAATTTGGCGCTAAATAAAGATATTATTTTTTCAGGATTAAGTTTTCGTAACTTATTTTAATTACCGCAATATTCTTCCATTGTGTTAGCGGGTCCGCATTATGAGGGAACTAAAGAATAGTAAATCTCTGACCTTCCAGGCATGCTGTAAGGGGCAACTAAGGAGGTTGATTGATGGCTTGACATGCTGTCATTGTAAAAAGTATTGTTATGGAAACAGTCATAAAATTGAGAAGCAGTGATCTCTGCAATATGTGCTAATTTGGCACGCAAGGTTTCTGTTTTTGAGATGATGGTTCTGCCCTATGTGCCGTCTTCGGTTCGAAAGGACAATACATAGATATAATATTCTTCTGCGATAATGGCTCATTCAGACTACGATTCCGGACTCTCATATGTAGGCAGCTGTCTGTTACAGTGATTTGGTTGCCCCGCATAGTTTCTCTTCCAGGGAGGTGGTTGTGGGTCACATTGTTCTCCTCAAGCCTGTGCACTGGGGGTAATCCTGTAGAACATGTTTTTGTTGTCATGTTGTCCAGGGTACAGTGACACTGGCTGGTAGTTCCTAGTTTGAGTTAATTTCCGCAATATCGGGGAACTGCGATAGCTCAGTGGTTATTGAACTGGACGACAAAGGACAAGGGGTAGAGTTGAATCTCAATCGACGGCTTCCGAGTTCACCCAACCTTAAATGGGTACCGGATTTTTTGTGGGAAAATAAAGCGGCACGGACGTAAAACCGACCACATTACCCCAAAATCATGTGCTGAAGGTCTGTAAAATATAGGGTCACTAACACCATATTCTCTATACGCCACTTGGCGTGACGGGGGTACTTTACTTTTTTTTTTTTTACCTTTATTCTTCTTGTTATAATAGTAACATGGCGCCTGCCTCTACAAGGCCATCAGCCAGATGAGCCCCAATGTATCAACGTTGCTCTGCTACACAACATATAGTATGTTCCTAGTTATTGTTCACATCACCATCACTGCATAACGGACGAACCCACAGGTGATCCGACATCCCCCTCCCTTGAGAATCTCTCGAGAACATCCGATGAGCATCCTGACCCACGTGCACGAACTCCGTGAAACGGCCTGGGATTCACAGTGTGGGTGGCTTCCTGCTGACAAGTTTGCCCAGGCACCATAATGTTGGCCTACTTTTTTCCATTTTATCCGTCTAGGGTTCTTTAAACACGGGATCTCCTGTTTCTTGCCGTTATCAGAGAGGGCTAGACATCGGATATCATTGCCCAGGCGATCAGGGGAGGGTAACGAAATAAAGAAAACACGGATTAATGTTTCCTATTAAAAAAAAAATATATCACAACCGTTTTTGGTGGGCTTTGAACCCTGAGTTGATCCTGTCTCGAACCCTGAGTTGATCCTGTCTCGAACCCTGAGTTGATCCTGTCTCGAACCCTGAGTTGATCCTGTCTCGAACCCTGAGTTGATCCTGTCCCGAATCCTGAGTCGATCCTGTCTCGAACCCTGAGTTGATCCTGTCTCGAACCCTGAGTTGATCCTGTCCCGAATCCTGAGTCGATCCTGTCTCGAGCCCTGAGTCGATCCTCCCGAATCCTGAGTTGATCCTGTCTCGAACCCTGAGTTGATCCTGTCTCGAACCCTGAGTTCCTGTCTCGAACCCTCCCTGTCTCCTGAATCCCTGAGTTGATCCTGTCTCGAACCCTGAGTTGATCCTGTCCCGAATCCTGAGTCGATCCTGTCTCGAACCCTGAGTCGATCCTGTCCCGAATCCTGAGTCCTGATCCTGTCCCGAATCCTGAGTCGATCCTGTCTCGAACCCTGAGTCGATCCTGTCCCGAATCCTGAGTCGATCCTGTCCCGAACCCGACGTCAAACTAGACTTCCCAGGCTTACCCCCCCCCCCCCCAATTTTCAAAAATAAACTGCAGTGAATACAGTGTCGGTAACATATACATTGACGTATGTAATTCGCACAAAATGAAACCCACATATATAATTAATTAATTAATATTCCAATTATAAGTAATTGCACTTTTACAGAGGTGTTCAAGATATGGGCCTGTTTTGTCTGTTTACTAATTAGATGTCATTATTTATTATAGCCGGCCTTGACAGCTTGTCTCAATAGCTGAGTTTATGTTTACTCTGTTTGTTGTTGCTTGTGTGAGTTCATTGTTCTAGAAATCGTTTGCCCTGTTTTTTCAACTATTTGTTGGTATGCAAGGAATGGAGGAGGTTCACTTTGAGGTTTATGGTAAGGGAGTACAACATAACGGTCAGTTACGTAGTCGTCAAAGAAGTAGTACAAAGAGAATCAAGATGAAAACACAGCCATTAAAACAGAATATATAGAAGCTCCAAACATATGGCACAACCTGGATGAATAATGGGGCGTTTGTGAGAGCTAAATAAAAAAATGGGACGCACAAACGGATCGTGTATAATTTGATTGAAAAAAAAAATGGAATAAAAGTTAAGAGTTGAAGATTTGCATACCGATAGGGTGAGAAGTACGGGAGAGATGAACAAATATGGGAAGGAGAAAAACAAAATAAATAGAGATATAGTCTTCAGAGATATATGGTGAAAAATGATGAGAATATGAAGATGGAGGGAAAGTGAAGGTCGAAGTGATGGGAAAAATAGAGAGAAGAAAGTAAATGAATGGTTAAAGTCCTGGTGATTGGGAGAAATGGTGATTGGAAGGGAGAAGAAGCGAGGCACGATGTAAAAGAGTGGAAGCGAGAAAGAGAGAGATAGAGAGAGAGAGAGAGAGAGAGAGAGAGAGACAGAATATGGGTCAGATAAAAAAAAATACTATGGGAAAAAAAGATCAATATTACAAAATGAGAAAAAGTGAGGGAGAGATACAGGTAAAAGAGAGAACAAGTAAGGGAGAGTTACAGGTAAAGAGAGAAAAAGTAAGGGAGAGATACTGGTAACAGAGAGAAGAGGTAAGGAGAGATACAGGTAAAAGAGAGAAAAAGTAAGGGAGAGATATAGGTAACAGAGAGAAAAAGTAACGGAGAGATACAGGTAACAGAGGAAAAAGTACGGGAGAGATACAGGTAAAAGAGAGAAAAAGTAAGGTGAGATACAGGTAAAAGAGAGAAAAAGTAAGGGAGAGATACAGGTAACAGAGAAAAATAAGGGAGAGATACAGGTAAAAGAGAGAAAAAGTAAGGAGAGATACAGGCAAAAGAAAGAAAAAGTAAGGGAAAGATAAACATAAAAGAGAGAGAAAGGGTAAGAAAACTGAATCCGTAATAGAAAGAAAGAGAGCACGATAGTAGAAGTTTTGTGATAAACTGCCATTAAATGGCGGGGACACGACGAGAGTCATCATCAAGTACTATCCTGCTGGCGTAGGAGATCATGTCTCTCTACAACTTTCGATCCTGACAGTTATTTATCATTTCTGTTGTTGACCTTCTGCTAATCCATTCTATTAAGCTGTCTGATATCTTTTCTCTTTGCTTCCTTTTATCTCTTCGTCCCTCAATTTTCCAATTTGTCACAATATATTCCAGCTGTTCCCTTCTCATCACATGAGATTCATACATGATTTACATCCATATGTTAAGATTAGTTTATATAACATTTAAGAACTTTTTCTTGTTTTCATTTTAAAAAAATGGATGACACAGTATCTTCTTCATTTTGGAAACCTGCTTTTGCCTGAGCTTTTCTCATCTCACCTCTGTTTTATATCTACCATCTACGACGAGTGTAGTTAATACGAAACATAGAAAGATAACTTTGGTGATCATACATATGTTAGCGTAGGCGATCATATCCTTCCACAGTCTTCTTCTATCCACAGTGCATTGTATCAATTCTGTTGAGTTTTCCATGCCATGACACCGAGCTATCTAGTATCTTCTCTCTATTTCGTCCGCGATCTCTCTGTCCCTCTATTTTGCCAGTTGTAACCAAGTATTCCAACTTTCTCTTCTCATGATGTCCCCGAAAAATGTTGATTGTTTCTTTCTGATGTTTTTTAGACGCTCCCTTTTTGTATTGACTTCTTTGAGAACTTCCTCATTGCTCTTTTTAGCTGTCCTGGGAAGGGAACTTTCAACATTCCTTTGAGAAATCTCTGTGGCCTCTAATCGTCTTTTTATTTGTTTGTCTACTGTTCACGATTCGCTTCCATAGGTCAAAATTGGCTCTATATCGCACCAATGAACTCTCTTTCTCACTTCTATTGACATAGACTTATTGCGTAATACTTTTTTTCATCATATTCCTAAGTGCTATTTTCACCTGAATACAGACGTCAGCTACGTAAAACGCTATACAAATATTATGAACCAAAGCACAATCTACTGCTATATTACGGTTAGAGATTGTAGGCGCACTGGTTAACACAACGATACCTTTCTTTTTTCTTTTTAGAAGTGTCCGTCGTAAAAATGTATTGATCATAAATAAAAACAAATTAGTGAAAACACTATCAAACCAATAGTGCACGCTTTCTCTCTTCCGATTACTAGAAGAGTACACCTCTTCCTCATCCGCCCTTAAAATGACGTTAAATGGGCGTGTCTGCGGTGTGTTGTGGTTTGCACTATAACTGTAATATTAGCCTCTTTCGACCCAACACATCCGACTTCAGCATGACATTTTTGAGTACCGAGTTGTCTTCCTTCTTCGATCCCTACTCGCTTGGCCAGACTAGACAGGTTAGTCTGTTACTAGAGGCACCACGGAGAGGTGGAGCAGGGTCTGGATGGTTCAAGTTCACCGATCCTGGCGTAAGCCATCAGCTGTGGGTTGCTGACAACTTCCAGCTCTGGAGCTGTGAGACGTGCCTTCGTCACCAAAACCAAGAATAAAACAACTTTTAAAAAAATTAACATTTCTCAAAATAACTCCTGGAAATTATTCTTGTAAACGTACAATTTAAATCTAACCTGCAAAATAAACACACAATGACTTTAATTAAGATTCTAAACCTATAGAGAGACAAGACAAAATATAACATTTCGGGAAAATCTATACAGTTTGTGTTTACTTTCTGTTTTCTCTAGCTCTGCTCCAGGTCTCTTATGATATTCAATATATTTTTGTATGTTATATTTGTGTCTATCTCCATACTTGTATGTGTCAGCTCGTGGGAAGAAGACATCATCTGTCTATTAAAAAACGGTAACTATTTTTTTAAAGCTAAAAAAGAACAAACAATGAAGCTATAACTATGTTGTTTACACTGTTGCTTATGCTTGCTGATGCCACGTGTTTGGTTTTCCATCTGTCATTTCCATTGCAAGTTGTAGTAAAGTGGAGACAAATAATAATAAATGAATATTATTATAGAGGGAAACTTCCGAGGCGATAATCAGTGAATCAATTCAGAGGAAGAGGTATGTTTACAGCACTCGGAAAAATGACAAACAATCAACAACAGAAAAAATATGGACCAAGGCAGGATCGAACCCGTACTCAGTGGCACAGCGCCTTGCCACGAAAAGCCAAACGCTTAGGAACTCTGCCACTCAGCTAACTGAAAAATTAGCTTCGTAGGCAAAGTCCTTTCGCGAAGGCTTTCCTATGACTATAGCATAAGGCTGCGATCACAGCCCGGAAATAGTGAAGTGCACTTTTAATGACCCTTGGTAGCTTCCCTTTATAAGGTGAATATCATTCAGTCTCTTCCACTTTTCATCGTTATGGTGAGATAAAGGTGTTCTGGTCAGTGCTCTTACTCATACCTACACTTGTGTCTTGTGATTGGTGCTCTTCTTAATGCGTATTCTTGTGTTGTCCATAATGACTACTCTCGTGCCTTGGTAATGGTGCTCTCCCTAATGCCCCCTCTCGTGTCTTGTGCGCTCCCTAATGCCCCCTCTCGTGTCTTGTGCTCTCCCTAATGCCTACTCTTGTGTCTTGTGCTCTCCCTAATGCCTACTCTTGTGCCTTGTGCTCTCCCTAATGCCTACTCTTGTGTCTTGTGTTCTTCCTAATGCATACTCTGTTGTTTTGTGAATGGTGCCCTCCTTAATGCCTACTCTTGTGTATTATGCTCTTCTCTTTCATGATGTGCCGGGAAAATGTCGATTGTTTCGTCCTGAATTCATTTAGGAGCTTCATTTTTTTTACTGGCCTTATTTAGAATGTCCTCATTAGTTTTTTAAAACGTCAGAAAACTCTCAACATTCTTCTGAGCAGTTCCATCTGTGGCCTCTAATCGTCTTTTGCGATATCATCATCATCATCATCATCATCGAGTGCCTTCTCCGCAACGAAGGTTGGCTACCATGGATGCCATTCCAACCCATGGCTTCCTCTGGACTAGTACGTGATGAGGCTCAAATCTCTTTTACAGTTGTCTGCCATATTCGCCTTTCGTGTTCTGAATATGCCTCGTGTGTACCACACGCTTTGCTGTTTTCGCTTTCTTGGCCGTTGATCATTTTTGATTCATCCGCAACATCCACTGTCACAGACTTTTCACATATGGGTTGAACATACCCGGTTGCCGGTAACATTTTTGTCGAACGATGTGCTTGCCTATCGAACCGCGAACACACGACACAAAGAAGAATAAATCATATTCCACTTAAATATCAGTAATAACAATTCATCCACACGTCAGAAGTAAAACATACACCAAACGGGGATTAGCAACACATCATTTCACAAATAGACTGTCGCGTAAATTATTTAAATATATCAGAATTTATAAAAAAAACGACTACACGCAGCCGCCATGACACCGGTTTGTGATATCATATAAATAATAATCTGAAAGTCACCAGAAAAATTATCTTCGATTTTGCACATTTGAAATGACTAAATAGCAAATTTCCAATATTAGGAAGAAACAGTCATTTTTTTGGGCCTTGTAACGAGAAGGGAACAATTGTAATATACTATAACATCTGGGAAAATTGAGGGACGAAGAGATAGAGGGAAGCAAAGAGAAAAAATACCAGACAGCTTAAAAGATTGGGGAGCCGCGATAGCTCAGTGGTTAGTGAACTGGACTACAAAGGACAAGAGGTAGGGTTCGGTCCCAACCGACGGCTTCCGGTTCACCGAGCCTTTAATGGGTACCGGATATTTGTTTCTGGGAAAGTAAAGCGGCACGGGCGTGATACCGACCACATTACCCCAAAAATCATGTGCAGAGGGTCTGTAACATGCACGGTCACTAACACCATATTCCCTATACACCACTTGGCGTGACAGGGGTACTTTACCTTTTACATTTAAAAGATTGGCTTGGCAGAAGGTCAACAACAGAAATGATAAGTAGAATTACAAAAGACAGTAAAATGTATACAGGAAACGACATTGCAGCTATAGACAATACTTCGGGCGAACGAAAGATAGAATAGATAGAAATGATAAATGACTGTCGAGATCAAAAGTTGTTGAGAGACATGATCACCTACGCCAGCAGGTCCGGTACTTGATGATGATAAAATAGAACATTTTTTTTTATTTGTGCAATCATTACAGGAAAAACGGAAATGACTTGCTTGTAAATATGCTACCATATATTATATGTTATATTTGTCTTTCTGTAACTAGCATCAGACCCACACACACTTTTTGGTGTTTTATGACTACTTTTAAAAGGAGGGAGAAAAATCAAAAACAAAATCACGGTAATTATTTTATGGGATAATGTTAATAATAAGTGGATAGCTATAACGAATGTTAATGTACAGAAGGCCTGGCTGTAAACAAAGATATGGGTAATGTTTATGAGGTCATATAAACAGATGTTTAATGAAGTAGGTTCCTTGCTGACTCGTGTATGGTTTGCTAAATGCTAAAGGCGAGTGTAAGTGGTAATGATCACACTGTCAGACTTGCCATGATGTTGAGTGCTGAATGGAAACGGACCGGTCAGCCTTTCTGAATGCCCTCAGAGACGCTGAACTAAGGTGACCATATTTTTGAAACCTTAATCCGGAACGGATTAATTTGACATAAATTTCCCATCAATAAAATGAAATTTCTTCTGTCTTTTTAAAGTGAATAATACATATTATATATATATATATATATAAACTAACTAAAACACCTAAAAATATAGGCTTATAAATCGTTATCAGGAGATTAAAAAAAAAACCCAAGCATTAGTGATACTCACTTAAATGGAAGGTGAAGCAGAGTTGTTGTACTTTTCTGATCAGTATTTCAGTTTCAGTATAAAAGATTTAAAACTTGCAGCGCATTTTACTGTTACTATTTCGCTAAATGAACAGCCAGTTCAACTTTTTAAATATTTTCTACACAACAACGGAATAATGTATATTTTTAAGTCGAAGAGACGTTTACCATATTGGCAACATGGGTAAACGTTTGTGTCCCTAATGTATTTTAATAAATCCGGGACAAAAGCTAAATATCTGCCAAAATCGGGACAAATTCGGGACAGTAACAAATCCGGGACAAAGGTTGAAAAAAGAGTAAAAAATCGGGACTGTCCGGAAAAATCGGGACGTCTGGCCACCTTAGCTGAACGCAAATACGACTCAAAAAATTAAATATGAATCTATAGGCATGAACAGACCTCACGAATATCAAGTCAAAGTGGGTGATGCCAGACAAGAACTCAGGAATGCAGGAATCCAAAGACGACTTATCAATCAACACAACACCGGTGTCGTGTCGCTACACGTTGATGGATATACTGCGCGAGAGATCTGAGCACTTATAGACTTGTTCGATGTGCTATGAGGATGACCTGTCGACTAAACTAAACTAAACTAAACTAAACTAAACTAAACTAAACTAAACTAAACTAAACTAAACTAAACTAAACTAAACTAAACTAAACTAAAAGCCATAATCTATCTTGGCTAAAGATCACAGTCTACCTTGGCTAAAGGCCATAATCTATCTTGGCTAAAGATCACAGTCTATCTTGGCTAAAGGCCATAATCTATCTTGGCTAAAGACCATAATCTATCTTGGCTAAAGACCACAGTCTATCTTGGCTAAAGACCATAATCTATCTTGGCAAAAGACCACAGTCTATCTTGGATAAAGACCATAGTCTACCTTGGCTAAAGGCCATAATCTATCTTGGCTAAAGGCCATAATTTATCTTGGCTAAAGACCACAGTCTATCTTGGCTAAAGGCCATAATCTATCTTGGCTAAAGGCCATAATCTATCTTGGCTAAAGGCCATAATTTATCTTGGCTAAAGACCACAGTCTATCTTGGCTAAAGGCCATAATCTATCTTGGCTAAAGGCCATAATCTATCTTGGCTGAAGGCCATAATCTATCTTGGCTGAAGGCCATAATCTATCTTGGCTAAAGACCGCATTCTATTTTAGCTAAAAGCCTATCTTGGCTGAGAGAATCTTTCTTTTGTGTAGTAGATCCGCTAAGACTAACAGCGTCAAGTATAATAGATCTTTCGAGACGTGGATGCCATGACAGTTTGTGTATATAGAATCATCATCATTGTGCTTGGACAGTTTGCGATGTCACACTTCGATATCTTGTCTACTTGTGCTAGAAGATGGCAGACTGCAGGTGCATGGACTTCACAGGTCCACAGAAGATCCCAAATTTATTATGTTAAAAACACAACGAAAGTATAATGGACACTGGTCATGCGGTCATTATTCAAGAGCTGTGAATAATAATGAAAACAGATAAAACATAGACAGTAATGGGAAAAAACAGTAATTAAACAGATAAAACAAAGAATGGGAAAAGCATTAAAAAATGTTCAGTAATTGAAATAGATAAATATATGCATAAAATGGAAACAGATAAAACGTAAAGTAATGAAAACGGATAATACACTGCAAAGGCTTTAGATAAAAAAAAATATATAGTAATGAAAACGAGAAAAACACAGGCAGTAAAGTAAACTTAAAAAAAATGTAAACGTATATTAATGGAAGCTGACAACACATAATATGACACGCAAAACACAGGACAAATGTAGAAGAATAGAAGCAGCGAAAAAAACACACACAGTAATTGAAATACTTCTACATAAAAATAAAGTACGCAAAAAGCAAACACCACTTAGTAACGATTGTATAATTTCGCAAAAATGACAAAGCTTTCTTCTTCTGTAATCATGGCTCATTCAGGCTAGTAAAGAAGTAAAGGAATCAAAATGCACCAAGATGCGTAGAGATGTGAAGCTGCTGTAAAGCTGATAATATTAGCAATTCTAAAAAAAAAGGAAGAAAAAAAGCGATACGTCACCATACCACTTATTTCTTCCTTTTTTTTTTTTTTATAATTGCTCATTCAAACTAGGATTCCGGACTCTCTTATGAAGGTGGCTGTCTGTATAAGTGATTCGGTTGACCCGTATAGTTTAAGTGAAGACGCAGAACCCACCGACAAGTGGTACACGCTCTGGTCTGAACTAATCCATCCCCACTTCATGGGTTCAATGCTTCTCTGTCTTTTCTCCTCTGTCTGTCCTCTATCAAGCAGGTTGGTGGGAGCTCAAGAGCTCAGAAGATCAGACCACCTATGAGAGAGACAACTCCACACAAAGCTCGGGCAGATGGTGCTCATAAACCTGGGAGGGCCGACCATCTAAGGGCAGAATCCCCCTACAGAAAAGATCATCTGCTGCCTTGCAGGAAGATTGGGGACAATCAAAGGCTAAGAAAAGCAAACCTGAAAAAAATGCTGGCAGAAATCGGATGCACTGGGCCACTGGCGCAGAATATAGTGCAACGTTCTAACATGTACTTAGAGTAAATGACAAAGGTTTCAAGTCCCCTGACACATGTAGCCAGTCAGCAAGGCAAAAATAACAGTAGATAGTTAATGTGCTTATACAGCAAAGTGGGCTTCAGAATAAGAGATACCGCCTCGTTTTGCGATAAGAAAAGTATTCCTGTACTATTGTACATCTGCATCGCAAGTTCTCGAACAGTCTAAACATTTCAATAAGTTCCTAGGTATCACTTGAGGCTGACGTTGCGAAATTATTCATATCAATAGCATTTTTAGAACGTCAAGTACGCCATTTTTAGAGTCACTTGTGACTACGTTTAATCAAGGTCACGATTAAAGTTTTTTTTAAAATTTCGTTTCCTTTTTTTGTTTCGGGGTTGGGGGGGGGGGAGAGTATGAATTTATTAAAAAAATATTTGCTAAACAATTTTTTTTTCGGGGTAATATAGGAGCTTAGTGTCCCAAATTATTTCTGTTAAACATGTGATCGATTCCCCCCCCCCCCCCCCCCCCCCAATTATCAACTGTTTATAGTTTTGTGCATGCAATCAATTTTTTTTTTCCAGCAAGGTTTAGAGTTAGTTGTAGACTATTCCAGCAAGATTTAGGTTTAGTTGTAGACTATTCCAGCAAGGTTTAGGTTTAGTTGTAGACTATTCCAGCAAGATTTAGGTTTAGTTCCAAACTATTCCAGATAGGTTTAGGTTTAGTTGTAGACTATTCCAGATAGGTTTAGGTTTAGTTGTAGACTATTCCAGCAAGATTTAGGTTTAGTTGTAGACTATTCCAGCAAGATTTAGGTTTAGTTGTAGACTATTCCAGCAAGGTTTAGGTTTAGTTGTAGACTATTCCAGCAAGGTTTAGGTTTAGTTGTAAACTATTCCAGAAAGATTTAGGTTTAGTTGTAGACTATTCCAGCAAGGTTTAGGTTTAGTTCCAGACTATTCCAGATAGGTTTAGGTTTAGTTGTAGACTATTCCAGCAAGGTTTAGAGTTAGGTGTAGACTATTCCAGCAAGGTTTAGAGTTAGGTGTAGACTATTCCAACAAGGTTTAGAGTTAGGTGTAGACTATTCCAACAAGGTTTAGAGTTAGGTGTAGACTATTCCAGCAAGGTTTAGAGTTAGGTGTAGACTATTCCAGCAAGGTTTAGAGTTTGGTGTAGACTATTCCAGCAAGGTTTAGAGTTAGGTGTAGACTATTCCAACAAGGTTTAGAGTTAGGTGTAGACTATTCCAACAAGGTTTAGAGTTAGGTGTAGACTATTCCAACAAGGTTTAGAGTTGGTTGTAGACTATTACAGATAGGTTTAGTGTTAGTTGTAGACTATTACAGATAGGTTTAGTGTTAGTTGTAGACTATTACAGATAGGTTTAGTGTTAGTTGTAGACTATTCCAACAAGGTTTAGAGTTAGGTGTAGACTATTCCAACAAGGTTTAGAGTTAGTTGTAGACTATTCCAACAAGGTTTAGAGTTAGGTGTAGACTATTCCAGCAAGGTTTAGAGTTGGTTGTAGACTATTACAAACACTAAACCGAACACAGGGGTCTTCTAATGACAGATTCGAGAGCGACCAAATAAAGTGCAAGGAGACATTTCTCCGACGGAAATAATTTGGGACACTAAACTACCATTTTTGAAACTATTTATTTGCTAACTGGATATTACAACTTTTTTTCACTTTTGATCTTCTTTGTCCACGCGAAATTAAAGATTCATTTTATTTTCAAGCCTTCTACTTGCCTTTGCTACTCGGCTATTCCTTTTCCATGTCCGACTTCAAAAGGACGTTAATTGTAAAAAAAAAGTAAAGTACCCCCGTCACGCCAAGTGGCGTATAGGGAAATATGGTGTTAGTGACCATATATTTTACAGACCTTCAGCACATGATTTTTGGGGCAATGTGGTCGGTATTACGCCCGTGCTGCTTTACTTTCCCAGAAAAAAATCCGGTACCCATTTAATGCTGGGTGAACCCGGAAGCCGTCGGTTGGGATCGAACTCTACCCCTTGTCCTTTGTAGTCCAGTTCACTAACCACTGAGCTATCGCGGCGTTAATACCGACGTTAATTGGTGACGCACACACGTTTAGATTTGTGGTTTAAAGAATTCCTTAAAAGGGCGTAAAGCTTGCGTAAGTGCGCTTTGTTGCTGATTGCTCTAAAACTGTGATATTTGCACCTGTCAGGTCAACACAGCTAAAATGTCATCAGTTCTGAGGCTGAATTGAGGATGTCCATCTTGGCCTGTTGCAGGAACCGGAAGACTTATTTGTGTTGTAGAGTAGCCGGACAAGATGACAGCAAATTTTACAGCAGTAACGAATATTTTTTCGAGAGTTTAATTACTATTATAATTATTTATTTTCGGCACATCATGAGAAGAGGAAATTTGGAATACTAGATAACAACCGGCAAAAATACAGGGAAAGAGAGATCGCGAACGGCAAAAAGAGAAAATACTAGATACCTTGGTATGATGGTATGGAAAACAGTCAACAACAGAATTGATACGATGCACGGTAGATAGAAGATTGAAAGTATAGACCAGTGGTGGCCACCTTCAGTATGATCGAGGGTCGGACTAAAGCAATGTCCAGCGGATCAAACTAAAACTGAACAATATTATCAACATTTTAAATGATGTGGTTTAGTAATACATAAACATTGCTTGCACTTTGACAACATATTTTATAACTCGTAACAAAACAATTAATTATTTATTTCAAAATTACCTTTAAATTATTTTATGTTTAGCCGACTTCTTCTACCTTTCAGCTCCCTGTGGAGCATAGGTCTTCAACAAACACTATCCAAGTCGTTCTGTTTCTTGCCATTCTTTCAAGATCATTCCATGTCTTCCCCATCATCTTCATCTCTGCTTCTGTCTGTCGTCTCCAAGAATTTCTTGGTCTTTCTCTTTGTCTTTTCCCCAGGAGATTCCAAGAAAAGGCCTGTTGTGTAATACTCTTTTAACCGACTGGAACTTTGATTTTTATTTAATATAGTAATTTCTGTGGACGCTTCAAGGGCCACGAAGATAGACAGGTGCGCCGGATCTGGCCCGCGGGCCGCCATTTGGTAATCACTGCTATAGACTGTTGTTCAGTAATAATTTGTAAAGTGTTTCCGTTAATGAGTTAAATAACACGTCGTTATCGTTGTTATGCATGATATCGTTGGTGTGCCAACAACGGCATAGTAGCTTGTTTTTGTAGTCGGCTGTGAAGAACGTGACAACTGTTCTTCCATTTCACTGATGTCTGTCTGTTAACTATACTGTATGCCGTTGCTGTACTGTAGTGTCACTGTTGTACATGGTCAAAGTGCAGGGCACAGATACAGCTAGTAAAGTAAAGTAAAGTACCCCCGTCACGCCAAGTGGCGTATAGGGAAATATGGTGTTAGTGACCCTATATTTTACAGACCTTCAGCACATGATTTTTGGGGTAATGTGGTCGGTATTACGCCCGTGCTGTTTTACTTTCCCAGAAAAAATCCGGTACCCATTTAAGGCTGGGTGAACCCGGAGCCGTCGGTTGGGATCGAACCCTACCCCTTGTCCGTAGTAGTCCAGTTCACTAACCACTGAGCTAGCTAGGCTGTAATGTATTAGAAGAAATATCTAGTAACGCCCCCGTCGTTATCTAACTCTGGGTCGAGTGTTTGTTTACAGAATTATAAAGAGTCGATGATTCTCACAGTGTTGTAGCAGAAGTGCATCAGTGATTCTCACAGTGTTGTAGCAGCAGTGCATCGATGATTCTCACAGTCTTGTAGCAGAAGTGCATCAGTGATTCTCACAGTGTTGTAGCAGAAGTGCATCGATGATTCTCACAGTATTGTAGCAGCAGTGCATCGATGATTCTCACAGTCTTGTAGCAGCAGTGCATCGATGATTCTCACAGTGTTCTAGCAGCAGTGCATCGATGATTCTCACAGTCTTGTAGCAGCAGTGCATCGATGATTCTCACAGTGTTGTAGCAGCAGTGCATCGATGATTCTCACAGTCTTGTGCCAGAATAGCATCTATGATTCTCACAGTCTTGTACCAGAATAGCATCTATGATTGGGGGCATCGGTAGCCTAGTTGCGACAACCACCCGACTGGACTACCGACGTTCGGACAACCCGTGTTCGATTCCCGCTGGGAGCAGTGTGAATTGTACTCGTGGTTGGAAAAAAAAATACCCCCACGGTCGACCTAGCCGTTGGCAGAAATGGGTACCAGGGTATTACCCTGGAAAGGTGAGGAATGTTGCTTCGCATCTGAGATTCGATGCTTGAGGCGACACTGTCCAGAAATCTCCGAACATTTCTGGATAGGCGGCCCAGCACATATGGGTGTAAAACTCGCATGCTAAGACGCCGGTTCAAGTCTCGTACTTTACCTTTACCTTTAGCATCGATGATTCTCACAGTCTTATAGCAGAATAGCATCTATAATTCTCACAGTCTTGTACCAGAATAGCATCGATGATTCTCACAGTCTTGTACCAGAATAGCATCGATGATTCTCACAGTCTTGTACCAGAATAGCATCGATGATTCTCACAGTCTTGTACCAGAATAGCATCGATGATTCTCACAGTCTTGTACCAGAATAGCATCTATAATTCTCACAGTCTTGTAGCAGAAGTGCATCTATATGATTCTCACAGTCTTGTAGCAGAATAGCATCGATGATTCTAACAGTCTTGAAGCAGAATAACATCTATGATTCTCACAGTCTTGTAGCAGAAGTGCATCTATGATTCTCACAGTCTTGTAGCAGAATAGCATATATGATTCTCACAGTCTTGTAGCAGAATAGCATCTATGATTCTCACAGTATTGAAGCAGAAGAAGTAAATCCTTCTATGATTAATTTTTTTTTTAAAGAGACACCGTATAATATTTTTAACTTTAAAAAAAAGTATGTTTCTTATTTTTTTTAAATTTCTTATAAATCTTTAAAAATTGTATTTGTAGACTTCCACAACTTAAATAACAATACAAGAATATTGTAAACTGCGTTGTTCCCCTTGTGAAACCATGTTATTGGTTATGGCCACCAATAACATGGTTTCACAAGGGGGAAAAAAAGTAACCATGTATTACGGTTAACAGCATAGAAAACATAATACATCTTCTCTTACTTCTTCCTCTTATCCCTCTGCTTTCAAGTGTTTTCATCTTGGTATTTTGAAATGTTTGCCTGTTACCATGATCGGAATACAAAAGACACCACGGCACAAGACGAGTCAGTCACATGATCAAAACTCGTGTTTGCGTCATATGGCGTGCCTCGATTTTCTTCCATAACCTAGCACCGAGGATGAGATTCTCCCACGATGGGCCAGACCACAAGTCCAACTAGAGGATAAGGAAGTTGGGCTGATAAGGAAGATGTAAGAAACTCTACAGAGACATCCAATGGTATTGATCCATACTACTGGGTCAGCGAGAGACATCCAATCGCATTGATCCATACTGCTGGGTTAGCGAGAGACATCCAATGGCAATGGTCTTTGCTTTTGGGTCAGCGACAGACATCCAATGATAATTATCTATACTACTGGGTTAGCGAGATGTGTCCAATAGCAAATGATCTATACTGCTGGGTAAGCGACGAACATCCATTGGCACGGTTCTATACTTCTGGGTCAGCGAGAAATGCATCTTTGTGTCTGAATCGATAACCGAAGATGCGGAGAGTAAGAAAATAAATGTTCATTCATTTGGTCATACTTTATTTCAAGACAATTGGCTATTGTTCAGTCATTAAGTGGTGTATCTCTTCATATTCCAGTTATTGTTTTGTTCAACTTAAAGGTCAAGGTAAAGTACGAGACTTGAACCCTGCGTCTTAGCACGCGAGTTTACACCCATATGTGCTCGGCCGCCTATCCAGAAATGTTCGGAGATTTCTGTATAGTGTCGCCTCAAGCATCGAAACTCAGATGCGAAGCGACATTCCTCACCTTCCCAGGGTAACACGCTGTACCCATTTCTGCCAATGGCTGGGTCGACTGTGGGGGGGGGATTTTTTTCCAACCACGAGTACCACTCACACTGCTCCCAGCAGGAATCGAACACGGGTTGTCCGAACGTCGGTAGTCCAGTCGGGTGGTTTTCCCCAACTAGGCTACCGAGGCCTCCTTTGTTCAACTTATAGTCTTTTTTTATTTGTGTATTGCTTCATTTTCCAGTTATTCTTTTGTTCAACTTATAATCTTTTATTGGTGTATTGCTTCATTTTCCAGTTATTCTTTTGTTCAACTTATAATCTTTTATTTGTGTATTGCTTAATTTTCCAGTTATTCTTTTGTTCAACTTATAATCTTTTATTGGTGTATTGCTTCATTTTCCAGTTATTCTTTTGTTCAACTTATAATCTTTTATTGGTGTATTGCTTAATTTTCAGTTATTCTTTTGTTCAACTTATAATCTTTTATTGGTGTATTGCTTCATTTTCCAGTTATTCTTTTGTTCAACTTATAATCTTTTATTAATCTACAGCTGGAGTGAGGAACAACTTAACTCAAACATTCATTGCTTCACACTGGAATGCAAAATGCTGCTAAATGCTCTCTGCTAGGAGCTATCTCTTATTTGTTACGTCAGCTCATGTGACTGTTATAATAACAGCATCCACCTTTCATTTAATTTTTTAAAGTTTAGCATTTTCATTTATAGATTTTACATTTTTTTTTTTTTACGAATCGGAGAAGTTGCGTAACTCACAGCGTTCTATAATTTCAGCAAAAAAAAAAAAAAATAAAAAAATAAAAAAAGAAAGAAAAGAAAATAGCATATACCGATTTAACATTTAAAAATTGTTGATTAAAAAAAAAAGGCTTTCCCTGCATCTTTCTATTTATTTTCACATCATTTACTTTGAATACATTTCTGTAATCATCTACATTTTTTTTTATCAACTGCCAGCTTTTGAATTCACCGAAGAGGGAAAAAAAAAAAATAACCCGTTTGATGTAAATCCAAGTCGTAGGAAAAAAAATGATATCACTTCATTTTTTTTAAAGAGGTAATTATGGCTACAAAAACAGCTGCCTTGCAAGAAGATAAAAAAATACCCAAAGATTATGGAAGCACTCCAGAACACGCGCGTGCTGAAGACGGATGCACTGGGCCGGAAGCTCCAAAGCACTGTTCAACATATTCCATCAAAATGCATATATATTTATATAAAACGATCTTATGATTTATGTCTGTCTGTCTCTACTTTCTTATAAATCTATTTAATCCTACATTTGGAGGCGAAGGCGCGCCTACCAGCACCAGAGCTGGAAGTTGTCAGCGACCCACAGCTGATGGCTTGCGCCAGGATCGGTGAACCAAAACCATCCAGACCCTGCTCCACCTCTTCGTGGTGCCTCCATTAACAGACTAACCTGTCTAGTCTGGCCAAGCGTGCAGAGATCGAAGAGGGAAGACAACCCGGTTCTCAAAAATGTAATGCTGAAGTCGGATGTGTTGGGCCGAAAGACGCAAATATAACAGTTATACTGCAAACCACAACACAACGCAGACACGTCCACTGCGTCCATGTAAGGGCGGATGATGAAGAGGAATATTCTAGTCTACTACGATATTCTAGAATACATTAGTCATCGGGCGAACGCAACCAACCACCACCATCCTACCTTTACTGGGAGCCTCGGTGGCTGAGTGTTTTGAGTGCTCGCTTTCTGATCAGAAGGGTTAATATAAAGATAAAGATAAAGGTAAATGTAAAGGTAAAATGTAAAGTACGAGACTTGAATCGGCGTCTCAGCACGCGAGTTTTCACCCATATGTACTCGGCCGCCTATCCAGAAGTGTTCGGAGACTTCTGAATAGTGTCGCTTCAAGCATCGAAACTCATGACGCGAGGCGGCATTCCTTCCCAGATTACCACCCTGGTACCCATTTCTGCCAGCGGCTGGTTCGACTGTGGGGGTATTTTTTTTCCAACCACGAGTACAGTTCACACGACTTCCAGTGAGAATCGAACACAGGTTGTCTCAACGTCGGATCAGAATGGTCTGGGTTTGATCCTCAAAAGTGGCGGATTTTTTTCGGATAGACAAGGCTCCGGAGTTCACCCAGTCTTTAAAAATGGGTACCTGTTATATTTCTATCACGTAAAGGCGGTCTGGCGTGATACCTATCATATAACCCATAAATAAAAATAACACCAGGGCATAAATTAAGAATAGCAAAATGTTAGATCTTCTCAATATTCCTGTATGGTGCAGAAACATGGACACTAGACAAGAAAACAGAACAGAAAATTGAAGCTTTTGAAATGTGGATTTATAGAAGAATATGTAGTATTGGATGGAAAGAAAAGAAAACAAACGATGACGTTTTAAAACAACTAAAAATAAAAAGAGAACTACTAAATACAATTAGAACAAGACAAATGAAATTTTTTGGGGCATGTTAAAAAGACACAACAGCCTAATAAATGTAATATTGGAAGGAAAAATACAAGGTAAAAGAGGCAGAGGCAGACCATGACGAACATGGACGAGTAACATCAAAAGATGGACAAGTCAACCTATGACAATCTGCACCATCAAAGCAAGAGACAGAGCAGAATGGCGCTCCATGGTAGCCAACCTTCGATGCGGAGACGGCACTCAGTGATGATGACGATGGACCCATAAATATGCCGCGGTCATAGGAAAATATGGTCACTAACATCGTATTCCTCATACGCTTATCAAGGCAGGGGATAGCTTTACTTTTTACATATCACTGAACGTTACTGCCTACATCTGTAATTAAGTTTATATTTCCCTTTAGTTATACCTTTTCCGTCAATCTACCTCACCCATTTCATTATTCTAGTTGGTAATGCTCCATAAATCACTAATTCAGACAGTTCGAGTAGCTCAAGAACGACAAATGATATAACCACGGCACCTTTTAGGTATCAGTGAAAAGAGAAAAAAAGAAGCAGAAGAATGCTCCATTATTGTTTCTATAAAAATATTTCCAAAAATGTTTTTCGATGTTATGTCCATGTTATAATATACTATATCTTCCATGTTATAATATACTATATCTTCCTTGTTATAATATACTATATCTTCCATGTTATAATATACTATATCTTCCATGTTATAATATACAGGCACAAAGGCATTCGACACAGTAAACAGAGATGGTCTCTACAAGGTGTTAGAAGGCATAGGCTGCCCTCCTAAACTACTTAGGCTGATAATTTCCTTCCATGAAGACATGAATGGCAAAGTCCATTTTGATGGGAGTCCATCAGAGAATTTCAAAGTCAACAAAGGAGTGAAACAGGGATGTGTCCTCGCCCCACCCTTTTTGGTATATTTTTTGCTGCCCTCCTAAATTACACCTTCGAAAACAGCTCAGGAGATATTTACATTCGCACTAGACCAGATGGCTCACTGTTCAACCTAGCACGACTAAGAGCAAAAACCAAAACAAATGTTGCCCTACTTAAAGAATTTTTATTTGCTGACGATGCAGCCCTAGTCGCTCATAGTGAGGCCACCCTACAGTCGCTGATCAACAACCTGGATAAAGCATGCGACCTTTTTTCACTGTCAATTAATGTTCAGAAGACAGTAATACTAAATCAAGGTGACTTCAAACCTATATCTATTACTCTAAAAGACTGCCCACTAGAATCAGTACAGAAATTTACATATCTTGGATCCACAGTTACGCAAACCATCTCTCTTGATGAAGAAATAAACTGTCGAATTGGTAAGGCAGCTACGACCTTCGGCAAACTCACAAAAAGGGCATGGAACAACACGAAACTAACTCAAAAGACTAAACTCTTAATATATCAAACTTGTGTGCTTAGCACACTACTATATGGATTCGAAACCTGGACAACATACTCAAACCAGGAAAAAAGACTAAATGTCTTCCACATGCGATGTCTCCGCAAAATAATGCACATCAAATGGCAGGACAAAATAACCAACTTAACTGTCCTGCAACGTGCTAAGACCCTAACAATCATGTCGATGCTCAGAAGTCGAAGGCTAAGATGGCTGGGGCATGTCCAACGGATGGAAGAAAAACGCATTCCTAGGCAAATACTATATGGCGAGCTAAAACACGGAAAACGACAATCGGCAGACCTAAACTACGATATAGAGATATCTGCAAATCATCTCTGAAAGACTTCTCCATCTGTGAAAACGACTGGCAACATCTGGCAAGTGATCGCACATCATGGAGAGCACGTATCAGGAACGGTATAACAACATTTGAGACTGTTCTAAGACAGGACTTAGAAGAGAAGAGACTCATGAAAAAGGATGGTAAACCCTGTGGACCAGCGAGCCTGACCTGTTCATTATGTGACCGCGTGTGTTTGTCAAACATTGGTAGAATTAGCCACGAGAGAAGCTGTTCGGCAAAAACAATACCTCAAAAAAATAAGCAATAGCCTCCACTAGACCGTCTGACAAGACGAAAAGGGCCATATATATATATATAATATACTATATCTGAAGTTACAGTTTTTATGTTGAGAATGGTCGGTATGGAATATACACCATTTTTGGGTCATTGAGCGCCTTTACTTCATATGCTATCATATCTTAACACTAAAACAATTATAATTCTGAAGAGTTTAAAAGAAAAATAAGCAGACATTTCAGCCTGTATCGTGTTCTCTGTTTGTGGCGTACACATCTCTAAATTATAACACAGGCTTTACGTTACTGGGAAAATAAAACGACCAGAGATAACCTACATTCAAGGAATAAACACGAGAAGAGGGTATATACACAACGTTGTTATAACACACCAGTTTTGTAGGGAAATAGTCTGGAGTCTTTTGTGTGGGCGATGTACGGACATGGCTGTGAAGTGATATGCCAATTGTAACTCTTACACGGACTGGTAAAAATATGTGAAATTTGGTGTAGCTGAACGGCAAATAAATTGGTTTGCTCATCTCGAAAGAATGCAATGAGGTTCTGTTGCTCAGAAAACTAATGTTATACGCTGAGATGGAAGAAGTAACTGTGGTAGTCTCGGAGTAAGGTGGGCAGAGAATATGCGATAACACTGCAATATTAATTGACAATGGTTGAGGTTGCAGGGCCAGAGGACAAGAATTGCGACTTTGTATTTCTCTTGACACCCGAAGAGATATAAATGGAGATGAAAAGAAAGAAAGAAAAAACACAGAAAGAAATACAGAAAGAAAGAAAAAAAAGAAAGAAAAAACACAGAAAGAAAGAAAGAAAGAAAAAAAGAAAGAAAGAAAGAAAAAGAGAAAGAAAGAAAGCAGATTATTTTTTTTTGACGTGTGGGGACGACGACACACAGCAAATGATAGTAAAACTGACTTATGGTTGAGTGTTTGGAGCCAGAATCAAGGAACAGGAGCTAAACAAAAGGCTACTAATCATTGTAGTTGCCTCAAACAAACATCTCAGACTGGACAAGTGTGTAGAAATAGACGCAGAAAGATAGACTCAATGCCGAGTTGAAGTCAATTGCACTGAACGAAAATTTGACCAAAATAAAAACGAAAATTTGACCAAAATAAAAACGAAAATTTGACCGAAACAAAAACGAAAATTTGACCAAAATAAAAACGAAAATTTGACCAAAATTAAAACGAAAATTTGACCAAAATGAAAACGAAAATTTGACCAAAATAAAAACGAAAATTTGACCAAAATAAAACGAAAATTTGACCAAAACAAAAACGAAAATTTGACCAAAATAAAAACGAAAATTTGACCAAAAGAAAAACGAAAATTTGACCAAAACAAAAACGAAAATTTGACAAAAACAAAAACGAAAATTTGATCCAAAAAAAACGAAAATTTGACCAAAACAAAAACGAAAATTTGACCCAAAAAAAGCACGAAAATTTGACCAAAATAAAAACAAAAATTTGACAAAAACAAAAACGAAAATTTGACCAAAATAAAAACGAAAATTTGACCAAAATAAAAACGAAAATTTGACCAAATCAAAAACAACAAACATAGGTTTTTAATCCAGTTTATAACTCTTCGTGCTCCAAACCAGGAGAGGACTCAGTAGCCTTCTTGGGAAAACCACCCGACTGGACTACCTACGTTCGGACAACCCGTGTTCGATTCCCGCTGGGAGCATACTGAGTTGTACTTGTGGTGAGGAATGCCGCCTCGTATCGTGAGTTTTGATGCTTGAAGCGACCCTGTCCAGAAATCTCGGAACCCTACTGGATAGGCGGCCGAGCACATATGGGTGGAAACTCACGTGCTAAGACACCGGTTCAAGCCTCGTACTTTACCTTTACCTTATTAGGAGACCGCGGGTTCCAATCAAATGTTTTTTTTTTCTATTGGGGGGGGGGGGGGGGTGTGTGAAAAAACCCTGTTCTCAACAGCGAGGCCCGGCTTGAAACGTCAATTACTCATGGACAGAAAAAAATATGAGTACCTCCGAAGACAGAGTTATCTGCATATGCGGTGAGGGACCCCTGTGCACACGGCTGCCAGGGAAAAAACGGATTAACACGCAAAATTCAGTTCGTAGTCTCTAGGGACTTCGTCAGAGGGAAAAAGCTGGCACATGCAAAAAAATAAAATAAAATAATAATAATAAAAATAATACTCAGACCTGAACTTCTAATGGTGACTGCACTGGACAAGCGGCCTTTTTTCCCGATCGTAAAATCCCACCACCCGCTGCCCCTCCCAGCAGATCTCAGTAATGTGAAAATATCGTAAAGATTGTATTTTTTTTTAAATAAACGTGTGCGTTAAACTTGTACAAATCTTGATATATTTTGCAATGAAGAACTTTATTTCAATATAGAGATATATATAATCAATCACAATATACTGGGTCTGTTAACGTAATAACACAAGGAGATGAATATCTTAACAATAGGGAAGATGTAGAGTCGACTTTTAATAATTTAAATATGGAAGAACTGAGTGGATTACCCAACAAGGTGATGTTTATATTGGTAACTATAGCAACTACGTGTCAACAACGATGATAGTTGTTAACCAAACGATTACTTCTAATTTCCTGCTTAATTTAGAATGTACAGGGGAAGAGTAAAGTGCAGCGGATGTTATATCATTAACGGTAAAAATAGTGGCCAAATTGCTTACAAGCTCTAGCGTTTATTATAGAGCGGAAACAAACAAGATAACATCGAAAACTTAAATTAGTTGCATTTTTGCTTTTAACAAAATCCATGTCATGATTTCTGATGTTGTTTCCGTTATGGAAAAGACAAACACAACTTTTAAAAAGTAGATAATTATTGATGCAGGAAAGGACATGCCTTGATGATTTTACTGATGAGTAATTTGTGTACATTCGATAAGTTTCTGATCTCATAATTAAGATATCTTACTTTGTCGATTAGGCACAATAATAATAACTCGTATTATTAATGAAAACACTCAACTTTGATATAATGTACAAGTACGAATAACATGATAACATCGATAGTGCTTGTTCAAATTATCTCAAAGTGACAAGATTTGAATATACATTAACTTGATGATAACATACACTAATTGTGTGGGACAGATAATTCATACTGGGAATACAATAAAATTAAGTTATCCATATTTGTTATTCATTACACGACAAGAGTTATGATTTCTGTTCAACTATAATTTGTTTCCATTAAATTTAATTAATTTATGGGTTAATAAAATGTACATTTTTATTAATTATTTAAAATTTGATGCTAATAACTTGTTTTGAATTCTCTAAATTACGCATTTTTTTTTGTTCGCGCATATTCTATATGTGTGGGCCACAGCATCTATAGTTTTACAAAGACAGAGGATTGAGAGGGAAGTCCCGAAATCACCCAAAGCTGGTGACGTCTTCAGCTATATAGAGATAAGCACAAATATCATCATAAAGTATCGGGCTTGCTGGCGTAGGTGATCATGTTTCTCCACAATTTTCAATATCGACAGTTATTTATCATTTCTGTTGTTGAGCTTCTGCCAAGCGATCTTTTCACTTTGCTTCCCTCTATCTCTTCATCGCTCAATTTTCCCAGATGTTGCAATATATTCCAGCTGTTCTCTTCTCATTACATGGCCAAAAAATTATGATTGTTTCTTCTTAATATTGGAAATTAGCTCTCTTTTGCTTTGGCCTCTTTTAGAGCGTTTTTATTACTCTTCTTTGCTGTCCATGGTATTCTCAACATTCTTCTGTAAAACCACATTTCTACAGCCTCCAGTAATTTTCTTGTCTGTTGTTCTAGTGTCCATGATTCACATCCATATGTTAAGACTGGTTCTACATAACACTTATATCAAATATACAAAATATGAAATACTATGTGGGGCCGCGAGTATAGCTGTAGAGAACATAAAATCTTTTCCCCAAAACGTTATAGTTTGTTTATCCTTCCCTTCTCTGGATAGTGAGATCCGATCTCTAGCCCTCTAGGAAAATAGCGAAAAACAGGTCACGTGTGCACTCGCGCACGTTAAATAATCATTGTCAGTTAAAGTCGAAAGGAGTAGGCCATTTGTTAAGCAAATCTATCCATGCCAAAGACGGATTTGTCGCGCCGAAAGGCGTGGATATGCTAGTGACACAACGCATACACGCTCTTTTAACGGGTGTACGCAAACAATAAGAAGACAATGAGGGGGGAAAATGTAGCCAAAGCCCTGTCTTGTCTTTGCTAATTTTTATACTGTAAACCTTACATGAACTTTGCGTGAAGTGTTCTTTAAGTTCATTTCCTGTTGTTGCTATAATATATAAGTGCTTGATCATCGGCGATGAGACTAACTGCCACAGTCATAAACGGATGATAAACACAATTTTTCATTACACTCTCTTGTTCTCTGAGTCAGCTGTCTCCCTATAGCCGATGTATCATCTGGGCTCATTTCTATTTTCCCAAAAACTATTTGCTCTTCACACATCTGCTGTCAAGCTCATTGTGTTAGTCATTTCTTCATAATCTCACAGAAGATTGCTTATTAGCCACTTTAACTTGAGAGTTAAATGTCTCTATACTGTAGAACATGGGCTGATTGCAATAGTGATCATGTACCAGTTGTGGGAATGCTTAGAGTAAAATTAAAAACTATAAAACGAGCCTCAGTTAACATCAAGTTAAATTTAGATTTACTAAAATCAGACAAGAAGCTGCAAGACAAATATAAAATCACAATTCAGAACCGGCACAATGGAATAGAGAAGATACAAAGCATTGATGAACAGTGGGAAATGCTAAAAGAATCACTGCAACAAACATTAAAACAGTTCATACCACCAGTGAGGACAAATTCAAGAAAGGAATGGATGACAGGTGATATTTTTGCAGCTAATGGATGCAAGAAGAAGAAATAAAGAAAAATAAAGATGAGTATAAGAGATTAAATAAAGAAATTGTAGTAAAATGCAATGAAACAAAAGAATCATGGCTAAAAGAGAGATGCAAAGAGATTTAAATGCAACAAAAAGGAGATGCTAAAGCTATATACAAAGAAATTGAGGAACTAACAGGAAGAAAACGCAATCAAGAACTGGATGTCTAAGATCAAAGGAAGGAGAACTGTTGATTGGTCAAGAAAACATAAGGGAACGATGGACAGAATACATTAAAGATCTTTATAATGAGGAACGAACGGAAGTAAATATTAAGGATAATGGAGAAGGACCAGAAATACTCAGAGAAGAAGTGGAAGACGCCTTGCGCAATATGAAAGTAGGCAAAGCTCCTGGACCAGATAATATAACTAAAGAAGAGATTGAAGCCACGGCTGATTTTGGAATAGAGATAATAACACAAATATTGAATGATATCTACAACAGCGGATATATACCAGACGACATTACTAAGAATCATCATGCGAAGAGTGTGAAACAAAATCAGTCCAGAAATTAGCGATGAACAGTGTGGTTTTGTTAGAGATAAAGGAACAAGCAATGCCATTTCTATCATAAGATCAGGTAGAAATAGCCATCGAGGTGAAAACAGATCTATACCTATGTTTCATAGATTACACCAAGGCATTTGACAAAGTAAAGCACCAAGAAATAATCAAAATTTTAGAAAGCATAAACGTAGACAGCAAAGATCTAAGAAAAATAATAAACATGTACTGGAAACAAACAGCGGCCATAAGAACTGGAAACTAATTGGGAATGTTTCAACAAATAAAACAGGGTGTTAGACAAGGTTGTGTGCTGTCACCAGATTTGTTTAATATTTATAGTGAGATTATTTTAAGATCCATAATGGGCAGGGCTGGAATAGCAATTGGAGGTCATAATATAAATAATCTAAGGTATGCTGATGATACAGTTTTAATCGAAAAGAGTGAAAATGAGTTACAAGAAATATTATACTGGAAGCAATAAAAAATAAAGGACTCAGCCTTAATAGCAAAAAGACAGAGGTAATGGTTACAACAAAGAAAAAGACATCACCACAGTGCAAAATAAAGACAAGTGGAACAATATTAAAACAGAGAAATGAATTTAAATATTTGGGAACTTTGTTAACCTGAGATGGAAGATGTACAAAAGAGGTGAGATGCAGAATGGCTCAGGCAAAAGCAGCTCTCCAAAAAATGAGGAAGATACTATGCAATCCATTTTTGACAATAGAAACAAGAAAAAAGAGTTCTTAAATATTACGTAGAAGTAGTCTTAACATATGGATGCGAATCATGGACAATAGGACAACAGACAAGAAAATTACTGGAGTCCGTAGAAAGGTAAAGGTAAAGTACGAGACTTGAACCGGCGTCTTAGCACGCGAGTCTACACCCATATGTGCTCGGCCGCCTATCTTAGCACGCGAGTCTGCACCCATATGTGCTCAGCCGCCTATCTTAGCACGCGAGTCTACACCCATATGTGCTCGGCCGCCTATCTTAGCACGCGAGTCTACACCCATATGTGCTCGGCCGCCTATCTTAGCACACGAGTCTACACCCATATGTGCTCGGCCACCTGTCTTAGCACGCGAGTCTACACCCATATGTGCTCGGCCGCCTATCTTAGCACGCGAGTCTACACACATATGTGCTCGGCCACCTGTCTTAGCACGCGAGTCTACACCCATATGTGCTCGGCCACCTGTCTTAGCACGCGAGTCTACACCCATATGTGCTCGGCCGCCTATCTTAGCACGCGAGTCTACACCCATATGTGCTCGGCCGCCTATCTTAGCACGCGAGTCTACACCCATATGTGCTCGGCCACCTATCTTAGCACGCGAGTCTACACCCATATGTGCTCGGCCACCTGTCTTAGCACGCGAGTCTACACCCATATGTGCTCGGCCACCTATCTTAGCACGCGAGTCTACACCCATATGTGCTCGGCCACCTGTCTTAGCACGCGAGTCTACACCCACACGTGCTCGGCCGCCTATCCGGAAATGTTCGGATATTTCTGTATCGAAACTCAGATGCGAAGCAACATTCCTCACCTTCCCAGGGTAATACCTTGTTACCCATTTCTGCCAACGGCTGGGTAGACCGTGGGGGAATTTTTTTTTCCAACCACGAGTACAACTCACACTGCTCCCAGCGGGAATCGAACACGGGTTGTCCGAACGTCGGTAGTCCAGTCGGGTGGTTTTCCCAAGTAGGCTACCGAGGCCCATGAAATGTGGTTTTACAGAAGAATGTTGAGGGTACCTTGGACAGCTAAGAAGAGTAATGAATTTGTTCTGAGAGAGGTCAAAACAAAAAGAGAGCTAATTTCCAATATTAGGAAGAAACAATCATAATTTTTTGGCCATGTAATGAGAGGAGAACAGCTGGAATATATTTCGATCTTGTTGCTGTCTTTGGTCGATGATAGTTTTGAACTGAAAAAATTGAGGGACGAAGAGATAGAAGGAAGCAAAGAGAAAAAAATAACATACAGCTTATGAGAATGGCTTGGCAGAAGGTCAACAACAGAAATGATAAATAGCTGCCGAGATCGAAAGTTGTAGAGACACATGATCACCTATGCCAGCAGGCCTGGTACTTGATGATGATGATGATACTGTAGACACTATCTTTTGTTGTTTCCTTTTGTGTTGACGAGAACAATAAGTGTACTCTTTCTATACTGGGGTTTTTGTTATGTTGGTTCACATGAGATTTTATTTTTTATGTCTGTTTATATGCTATTTCAGCACCTCCTGCAGCATTTATTTATTCATTTGTCACCTCCTGCATCTTTTATTAATTCATTTGTCACATCCTGCAGCTTTTACTATTTCATTAGCTACCTCCTGCAGATTTCATTAATTCATTAGTTCTGTTGTCTGGAAACATGAAAGCGATGCAGCAAGCCGGGATTAGGTACATTACAAGACAACAACTGAAACGTTTGGAGCTTTGAGAACATAAGAAGACTAAACGAGGAACCAATGTTTTAACTAAAAGATCATCAACCGGGACGAAAAGAAACAAAACATAAAAATAAGTCTTTAAAAGTTAGTGTAAACAAATGTCGCAATGGTCTATCTACAGATAGGTAAATAAAAAAGTAAAGTACCCCCGTCACGCCAAGTGGCGTATAGGGAAATATGGTGTTAGTGACCCTATATTTTACAAATCTATACATGATTTTTGGGGTAATGTGGTCGGTATTACGCCCGTGCTGCTTTACTTTCCCAGAAAAAAATCCGATACCCATTTAAGGCTGGGTTAACCCGGAAGCCGTCGGTTGGATCGAACACTACCCTTGTCCTTTGTAGTCCAGTTCACTAACCACTGAGCTATCGCGGCTCCCTATCTACAGATAAGGACAAGTATAAAATGTTAAATACTGTTTGAGGCCACGAGCAGAGTTGCTGGTCTGATTTGCTTTCTGAGAACCTTTTGTGACATTTGCAGTTTCGGAGCTTTCTGTGCAGTGTCGATCTTGCAGCTGTCTTTGGTTGCTGATAGTTTTGAAGTTGGTAAAAGGACATTTCGATCTTGCAGCTGTCTTTGGTTGCTGATAGTTTTGAAGTTGGTAAAAGGACATTTCGAACTTGTTGCTGTCTTTGGTTGCTGATAGTTTTGAAGTTGGTAAAAGGACATTTCGATCTTGTTGCTGTCTTTGGTTGCTGATAGTTTTGAAGTTGGTAAAAGGACATTTCGATCTTGTTGCTGTCTTTGGTTGCTGATAGTTTTGAAGTTGGTAAAAGGACATTTCGAACTTGTTGCTGTCTTTGGTTGCTGATAGTTTTGAAGTTGGTAAAAGGACATTTCGAACTTGTTGCTGTCTTTGGTTGCTGATAGTTTTGAAGTTGGTAAAAGGACATTTCGAACTTGTTGCTGTCTTTGGTCGCTGATAGTTTTCAAGTTGGTAAAAGGACATTTCGATGTTGTTGCTGTCTTTGGTAGCTGATAGTTTTGAAGTTGGTAAAAGGACATTTCGAACTTGTTTCTGTCTTTGGTCGCTGATAGTTTTGAAGTTGGTAAAAGGACATTACGATGTTGTTGCTGTCTTTGGTCGCTGATAGTTTTGAAGTTGGTAAAAGGACATTACGATGTTGTTTCTGTCTTTGCTCGCTGATAGTTTTGAAGTTGGTAAAAGGACATTACGATGTTGTTTCTGTCTTTGCTCGCTGATAGTTTTGAAGTTGGTAAAAGGACATTTCGATGTTGTTGCTATCTTTGGTCGCTGATAGTTTTCAAGTTGGTAAAAGGATATTTCAATATTTCCAAAACTAATTTTGATTCACTCATTTTTCGCCCGTTCTGTTTTTAATTATTTCTGTGAGAAATTATTTTCTTCAGTTTTTTTTTCAGAAAATGAATGCACCCTTTTATTTATTTTTTTCCCCCAGATGACCAGTGTGTGCAAAGACTTGTAAGAAACACTGATAGTAACTAAAACATGAAAGTTGATATACCAGCCGTACACATACACACATATTATCCAAGATGGCGCCCACAAAACATCAGAAACATTTTGTTCTGTAGAATAAGCAAAGAGGATGGGAGGATATGGACTATCGACTAGATATCTGCCGCATCATAATGGGCGCCCATTTTGAATCTTTGTAAGGGAGAATAAAAAACGTTGAGATGTTACTTTATCTGTATAAAAAGGATCCTCGTATCACATCCAGGGGGACAACGATAGATTGTTGAAAAAAAGGTACATTCTTTTTCTGGGAGGGTGTATTTATCAGCACACATTATCAGGCCATATATATCATAAGATCTTTAGCAGAAAGAGCCATAGAGGTGAAAGATCTATAACTGTGTTTCATAAATTGTATAAAAACATTTGACAAGGTAAAGCACCAAGAAATAATCAAAATTTTAGAAAGCATAAACATAGACAGCAAAGATCTAAGAATAATAAAGAACATGTACTGGCAACAAACAGCGGCCATTAGAACTGGAAACTAATTGGGAATGTTTCAACAAATAAAACAGGGTGTTAGACAAGGTTGTGTGCTGTCACCAGATTTGTTTAATATTTATAGTGAGATTATTTTAAGCTCCATAAGCGACATGCCTGGAATAACAACAGGAGATCTTAATATAAATAATCTAAGGTATGCTGACGATACAGTCTTAATAGCTAAGAGTGAAAATGAGTTACAAACAAGAAATGTTGGACATTATACTGGAATCAATAAAAAATAAAGGACTCAGCCTTAATAGCAAAAAGACATAAGTAATGGTAACAACAAAGAAAAAGACATCATCTCAGTGAAAAATAAAGACAAGTGGAACAATATTAAAACAGATAAATGAATTTAAATATTTGGGAACTTTGTTAACCTCAGACGGAAGATGTACAAAAGAGGTGAGATACAGAACGGCTCAGACAAAAACAGTTTTCTAAAAAACGAGGATGATACTATGCAATCCATTTTTGACAATAGAAACAAGAAAAAGAGTTCATAAATGTTATGTAGAGCCAGTCTTAACATATGGATGTGAATCATGGACAATAGGACAACATACAAAAAAATCACTGGAGTCTGTAGAAATGTGGTTTTACAGAAGAATGTTGAGAATACCATGGACAGCAAAGAAGAGTAATGAAAATGTTCTGAAAGAAGGCAAAGCAAAACGAGAGCTAATTTCAAATATTAGGAAGAAACAATAATAATTTACAAATCCATGTCACTTCTTCGGATGATAGAGATGGGAGTTAAGATGGGCACAGCCAGAAATGAGAAACTTAGTTGGCGTGTAAAAAGACTTATCAACCAACACAGAACTGGAGTCGTCAGTCGCTGGACACTGCGGGACTTGCTGAGGAGGGGATCAGAGCACATATGGACATGTTCGGAGTGCAATGATGATGACCCGCAAATAACTCAATAACTCAATCATTATTTTTTGGCCATGCAATGAGAAGAGAACAATTGGAATAAATTGTAACAACTGGACAAACTGAGGGACGAAGAGATAAAGGGAAGCAAAGAGAAAAAATACCAGACAGCTTAAGAGAATGGCTTGGTAGAAAGTCAACAACAGAAATAATAACCAACTGTCGAGATGGAAAGTTTTAGAGAGACATGATCACCTACGCCAGCAGGCCCGGTAATTGATGATGATGATGTATTTATCGGTTAGAGTGCAAAACACAGTGTATAGGGCTCGCTATATAAACGAAGATTTCTTTGAGTCACATGGACAAGGAGTTAGAAGACACTTGTGTTTGCTACCTGTAACACCTGAACAAGGAGTTAGAAGACACGTGTGTTTGCTACCTGTAACACCTGAACAAGGAGTTAGAAGACACTTGTGTTTGCTACCTGTAACACCTGAACAAGGAGTTAGAAGACACTTGTGTTTGCTACCTATAACACCTGAATAAGGAGTTAGAAGACACTTGTGTTTGCTACCTGTAACACCTGAACAAGGAGTTAGAAGACACTTGTGTTTGCTACCTGTAACACCTGAACAAGGAGTTAGAAGACACTTGTGTTTGCTACCTGTAACACCTGAACAAGGAGTTAGAAGACTCTTGTGTTTGCTACCTGTAACACCTGAACAAGGAGTTAGAAGACACTTGTGTTTGCTACCTGTAACACCTGAACAAGGAGTTAGAAGACACTTTTGTTTGCTACCTGTAACACCTGAACAAGGAGTTAGAAGACACTTTTGTTTTCTACCTGTAACACCTGAACAAGGAGTTAGAAGACTCTTGTGTTTGCTACCTGTAACACCTGAACAAGGAGTTAGAAGACACTTTTGTTTTCTACCTGTAACACCTGAACAAGGAGTTAGAAGACCCTTGTGTTTGCTACCTGTAACACCTGAACAAGGAGTTAGAAGATACCTGTGTTTGCTACCTGTAACACCTGAACAAGGAGTTAGAAGACACTTTTGTTTGCTACCTGTAACACCTGAACAAGGAGTTAGAAGACACTTGTGTTTGCTACCTGTAACACCTGAACAAGGAGTTAGAAGACACTTTTGTTTTCTACCTGTAACACCTGAACAAGGAGTTAGAAGACACTTGTGTTTGCTACCTGTAACACCTGAACAAGGAGTTAGAAGACTCTTGTGTTTTCTACCTGTAACACCTGAACAAGGAGTTAGAAGACTCTTGTGTTTTCTACCTGTAACACCTGAACAAGGAGTTAGAAGACACTTTTGTTTTCTACCTGTAACACCTGAACAAGGAGTTAGAAGACTCTTGTGTTTGCTACCTGTAACACCTGAACAAGGAGTTAGAAGACACTTGTGTTTGCTACCTGTAACACCTGAACAAGGAGTTAGAAGATACCTGTTTTTGCTACCTGTAACACCTGAACAAGGAGTTAGAAGATACCTGTGTTTGCTACATGTAACACCTGATCAAGGAGTTAGAAGACTCTTGTGTTTGCTACCTGTCTTTTCATTTCAGGTATTTTAAATCTTCCGAATTTGTTTTCTTTTCTTTCTAAATCTTCCAATTCTTCTATAAATACACATTTCAAAAACTTAAATTTTCTAATACGTTTCCTTGTCTAATGTCCATGTTTCTGCACCGTATAGGAATGTTGAGAAGATATGATATTTTGCTATACATTTAATTCAATTCTAAGGGATTTATATGGCTGCACAGAATATCTAATGCAGCATGGTACCAACAAAAAGCACCAGAAAACTGTATCAGGCAACCATCGTACCAATATGGAAAAAGAAAGGTAGTAAGAGAGACTGCAATCAATATAGAGGTATATCTCTTCTCAGCCATGTAGGAAAGTTATACGCCAAAATTATGAGGAAAATGTTGTGACCAATAATAGAATTACGGTTAAGCGATTCTCAAATGGGGTTACGAAAAAATAGAGGATGTACTGAAGCTCTATTCACGTTAAAACAGTTTGCAGAAAAAACGACAGAACACAATCAAAGTGTGTAAATATTTTTCTTTTAACTAGGAAAAAGCAATGGTCTGAGTAAATAGAGAACTGTGGGAGATACCAACAACACACGGAGTAAGCCAACAACTAACCAACCTAATTAAAAGTTTCTACATCAACAGCAGCTGCACATTCAGAACAGCAGCAGGCTACACGGACCACTTCGAAGTTAGATCAGGTGTAAGATAGAGGGGCGTACAATCCCATAGATTGTTTATTACATAATATATATGGACCACATATTCATGTTAGCCAACCCATCAGAGACAGACGAAATCAGCGAGATCCTATGGAGATGACCAGGCACTAACTAATACATGGAAAAATAGAAGATCTACAAGAATACTTAAATAGACACAATAGCACAGACAAAAAATACACCATCAAAATCAAAATTAAGTCACGAATATCGCAAAAGAGAAACGGAACATCAACATAACGATAGACGGAGGACAACAAAATCAAGTGGAATAATTTAAATACGTAGGAAGTCTAGTGACAAACAACAATTCACAAACAGCAGAAATAGACTCAAGATGCAACACAGCTTGTCAAATCAGTGGACAGTTATCACCATTATTGTCCAACAAGGAAATAATTCTAGAGACAAGACGGGCACTGTACAATACAATGTTCATTCCAACGTTGAGCTACGAATTCCAGTCCTGGACCCATGTTGCAAGAACAATAAGAAAGTAAACCATTACCGAGAAGTAAAGTGTTAGACGAATGGCAGGAAACAGTTTGAGAGATAAGATCAGAAATGAAGAACTGAGAAAAAATCTAGGAATAACCCCCACCATAGACTGTAAAAAGAAACAACAGATAAAATGGTTTGGCCACGTGATAAAGGCAGAAAGATTAAAACATAACACAAAGAGTCATCAATAATCATTGCGAGAATACCAGACCCAAGGGTCGACCAAGAAAAAGATGGATTAACAGAAAATTAGAAATACTTGGAAAGTAGAGGCAAATTGAAGTGCAAAAGACTGCAAATTATATCTCCCATCGACGCTGAAAAGTAAATGAGAAAGGAAAGAGGAGGAAGAAGAGGAAGAAATTAATTTCTAAATTAAAGGCAAAAAAAATAACCGCAACCAATTTGAACATAAACAAAAACAATAACCATAAAACATCGACTATTAAAATAAACAAATCATGAAGCAAATAATGTTCTCTTTGTAGTTCATGGGAGACAAGATTAAACCAGATTGCTGTATTTATCATCTATCAGCTTCGGTACGATCAATGCCTCCATTCATGAAGAGTTAAAAGCATTGCTATATTTAGATCAATCTCACGGTTGTTATTCTTAAACAATCATGCACGTTATATTAAATTTCGGATTGATCGTTTATCGATCTGCAAAGACCTTATTCACATCTACCATTTAATCTCGTCAACAATGAGAAAACAAGAAGTGACGTACGGGTCGAATGACCATGTACATTGACGCACAAACAAGGCGTTAACAGCGCCCAATTTCTGTTTGTTTTACGACAACCGTGTTATGTTGCTTGTGTGTGCATATGGTTTCTCTTTAGAAATGTCAAGTCTGGCTTGGTATAAAGCTGCCATAAATTACGTACATAAACAGAGTACATACAGCTTTGTGTGACATAATGACGTTCTATTTTATGTTCAATGCAGTTGTACATTGATTTATATATTAGGTTACGTACTTAGTGTATTCTTTGATTAAAGGCCGATTTGTGTTGTTTACTCAATTAAATTCTTTGTGAGTTTCGTAAATTATTGTTGCTGTTAGAATATTCTTGTTAGAGGGTTGGGAGAACATTTAATATATTATACATTTTACATTATCATCCGATCATTAGCATCAGATCAGCTGACGTCATTTGTTTGACGTTGTTATAAAAAACCAGGAAGTATTTTCTGTGGGTCTGTTAGAATGGGCTCATTGAAGACTTAAGAGCCAATGCAAGCTCTTAAGGCGTTTTTATTATATTAGAGTGACTTATTGGCGAACTGGATATAAAGGATGATGAGTTGCGCAACGTCAGCCTCACTCTAAAGTTCTTCATGCATCGCTTGGTCCAGGAGCAAAATCAGGACGAATGGAACGGGGGAAAAGAATAAAGTTACTGGCCAATATTTGCTTATATTTCAAGCAACGCTCTTTGTGCTTAGTCTAGCACCGCTAGAAATATGTTTCTACCAGTTGAACTTGAGAGCTTCATCAGAGCGTCCACCAGAACTAGCTTCACATGAACGTTTAGACAAGGTTGGATCTCGTTCACATTTAAAGAACATGATAGAAGAACAAGAACGTTCTCGAGATATTGCCACTGTTTGAGCTAGAATTATTTAACACCGAATTTGAGAACCTGCTGGCCATGACGCTGGTAAGTTATGAAACAACAAGAAAATAACGATAAGAATGTTTTAGTAACGTAATCAATAAAGGTTGTTGTTGTTGTTGACGGATTGCCACGAGTTGATGCGGGCAGGTTGCCCTTTGACTCATAAGATGTGGCGGGTCGTAATGGCTTTCTTGACATTCCCGGCTCTTACTGGAGAAGTTGGAGTTCGTCTGTCACAGGCTATGCTGGGAAACTACTAGTCCAGCCCAGAGGTACTGCAATACTGAGTCCTCTATATCAGTAACAGCCACCACTACAGGAAACACAGCGATCCTAGCTTCTGTTAGCCAGTCTGTTTTGACGCAGACTGTTACCAGGGGAGACCACGAGGAGGTAGAACTGCTAGGTCTTGGTCAGCTGATGTTGTGCCGACCCTGCTGCTAGGTCTTGGTCAGCTGATGGTGTGCCGACCCTGCTGCTAGGTCTTGGTCAGCTGATGGTGCGCCGACCCTGCTGCTAGGTCTTGGCCAGCTGATGGTGCGCCGGCCCTGCTGCTAGGTCTTGGTCAGCTGATGGTGCGCCGACCCTGCTGCTAGGTCTTGGTCAGCTGATGGTGCGCCGACCCTGCTATTGCGACCGAGGGTCGCAGGCGCTTCTGCTCCCCCAATCAATAAAGGTCAAGGTCAAGACTTGAATCGGCATCTTAGCACGCAAGTTTCCACCCATATGTGCTCGGCCGACTATCCAGAAGTGTTCGGAGACTTGTGGATAGTGTCGCTTCAAGCATCGAAACTCACGACGCGAGGCGGCATTCCTCACCTTCCCAGAGAACTACCCTGGTACCCATTTCTGCCAGCGGCTGGGTCGATCGTGGAGCTATTTTGACGTAACGTAATCAATAATCTCTTACAAACTCAAATGTCCACAAAATACCTCCTACAACTTTTTGATTTTCTGAAGATAAGCACAAATATGAAATGTACAAAATATTGCATAATATGTGTGGCTGTGACTTTTGCTGAGGAAAACATAAAATAAGCATAAAATGGTATAGAGTAGTTAAACTGGTAGAAAGACAATACAAATTACAACGTTGCGGCAAAAGCCTTCATTGGGTATAACGAATAAAGAAACTAAACAAACAGATCCAAGCCATGGTTCTATTTGTTTAATTTGTATAGTTTTTTTATATACCCGATAAAGGTTTTTGTTGAAATGTTGTGGCTTGTTTTGTTTTCTCTATTAGTTTTGCTGTTCCATACCATCATACTATTTTATGTTTATTTTATATGTTCTTTAACTTTCTAGCATTTTTGTTTTTCTTCATTAATTTTCTCATTTTCTGATTACCTAGATTTCTTTTTCATGGTTTTTTTTCTCTTATCTCAGCAAATTGTTTCTTTCTTATGCCACAATTTTATAATTATTTTGATCGTCGTTTATTTTTTAAAAATTGTATTTATTTTAGTTAATTTCGTCCTGCTATTTATTTTTCTCCAATATTTTTGTTTGCTTTTAAATCTAAGTATTGTTTAGAACTGATATTATAAGCGAATGAGTAGGCATTGGTCCAACCTTAATGTATACACAGATTCAACAAATAAACTAGGTTCCCATCTAGAAAGAATACCGCGTGATTCCTTACCATACAAAGCATATATTAAAAGAGGAGTTTCGAGAAGAACAGGCGGCAGACCCAGAGTAAGATGGACAGACAACATCAAAGAAACGTAATTACAACATCCAACAACAATAAGTGAAGCCGCCAAAAGGGCGACAACTAGAACTGTGTATCTCCCCGACACACGAACGGGTACAAGAGGAAGTGAAGAAAGAAAGACAAATTCTTCATGGTTTCAGTTTTTTACAATCATAAGTGCCTCATCCCCTATACCTATTGGATCAACCAAATTATTGTCCATAATTCACATCAGTTTGGCAACAAGGGTTATTGGTTATGGAAGGCCTCGGTATCACTGCAAGCGAATTAAAATCCATAATTGCTCAACCGCCCGTGCCAGTGGAATCATCCGAATTATAACTCATCTTCCAAACAAAGAAAGGTAACTGTAGTCCCATCATAGCAGTCTCAGCACACGCCAAAAGACATAAGGCGAAACCGCACAGAAAGTGAACACAGCCAACTGTTCCCTGTCATACGATATCATCATTCATCGTAAACAATTGGAGTATCGAAACATGATCAAAATGGATGAGACACACATCTCACGGTGTGCACAGAGCACTTAACTCAGTAGCTCCTACAACAAGCCGGACTTGGAACATGAGGAAACTGCAACATTGGTTTCTAAGGGTAGCTCGAAAATTACTGAAAAGCAAACGCTTCCATATTTTATGTTCTCCCCCATCAGAGATTCACGTGAAAACCAACTGGTAAAAGAAATAAGGGGAACACAGAGAATCGCTATGTAGAAGAATTACTAGGGAAGACTCAATCATGGGACTAGGAAACAACGAAGACCTATAGCAGCAGCAAATCGTTAATCTCGGAGAACTATGACTTCCGTCCAATGTGCCCTTTTAGGTCCGAAAGAAAAATGCGCACCAAGGATATGTTTGGAGATAGAGTAATAGCTCAGAGTAGAATTAATAGTTCCTCAGCGATTTGAAATAAAACAGGCTTGTTCTCTAATGTAATCGACATCTCTGTTTTGTTTAATTAATTAGTTATAAAAGCACACCTGCCATCTACCCACCTACCTGTTTGCCTGTCTATCTTACCTACTTATTCACTCACTCTACATACCTGTCCGTCCTATATCTATATCCGCTCCGTTCGGGCTTCCTCTCCGTCCATCCGTCCTCTCTTCTGTCATTCTTCTCCTTTCGTCACTCTGTCTATCCGTCCGCCCGCCCGCCTTCCTGTTCATGTTCTCGTTTGTCCGTCCATCTTTCCTGCGTCTGTTTACGGTCCATTTTGTTCACAGTGCGTTCTTCCATTTGTCCTTTCTCCCACCTAGCCGCCCTTCCTAACTTCATCCATCCTTCCCTCCAACTGTCCCTGCGGCATTCTTCCCTTCATCCTCCCTCCATTCCCTTCCTTTCCTTCCTTCCTTCCTTCCTTCCTTCCTTCCTTCCTTCCTTCCTTCCTTCCTTCCTTCCTTCCTTCCTTCCTTCCTTCCTCCCTTCCTTCCTTCCTCCCTCCCTTCCTTCCTTCCTTCCTTCCTTCCTTCCTTCCTTCCTCCCCCCTCCCTCCCTATGTATAACAACCAAGCTGCCATTAACATTTACTTACTCCTTTTTCCGTCTCAGCATCCCCCCCCCCCCAATATCATTGTTTTTTTCCCCGTTTGGTATTCTACCTCCCTCTCTTTGAAACGTTTAATTTCTTTCCTTCTTTTCTTTCTGCCGTAGAAAACAAATAGAAGAATTATTTGAAAAAAAAAATACTTAAAATTCAATGTCGTACACAAAAAGTACAACATAAATAGACACTATCAATTCTGTTGTTTTACTCAGGCTTAAGGTAATGCCCACCTAGAGAAACCAAAATTCAAAACCAAACCACGATACGAGAATAGTCAATAAAAGATGACGGAAGCTAGAATTATAAAACTGTAAAGATTTATGCCAGTAATTGCACGTTTCTACCTGATCTAAACTTAAAGATAACCCAGCAGTGCTCCAGGCCTGTCAGCGTGTTTACCATCTGCGACCACCATGTGCGTCATAGAAGCTGGTCGAAACTAGACAACTTAAATTCATGACAGTGGTTTTTGTACTTTTCTCCCACTTTAAAAAGAAAAAAAAAAAAAAAAAGTAAAGTCCCCGCGTCACGCCTTTTCTCCCTCTTAATCCTCTTTAATCAAATTGTTTTGCGGTATTGATTGATTAGAATTTCTTAATGCTTTGTTATCTATTATGTTGTTTTAATTATTATCATATAATGCAGAACATGTTTTTCTTATTTTTCCTAGCAATGTTTTCAATGCAGCTGCTTGTATTTTTTCTTTTTTTTGGTGTGCTGTTTTTAGATTTTCTTGTAACTCATTTTCATTCTTAGCGAAAATGAGTTACAAGAAATGTTAGACATCATAGTGAAGCAAAACAAAAATAAAGGACTCAGCCGTGAAGAAAAAGACATCACCGCAATGCACAATAAAGACAAATTGAACAGGTAAATGAATAAATACCTGGGATCCTTTGTTAACCCCATATTGTAGATGTACAATACAGGTGAGATACATAAATAGCTCAGGCAATAGCAGCTTTCAAAAAATGAGGAAGATACTGTGTAATCCATTTCTGACAAAAGAAACAAGACAAAAAGTTCTTAAATGTTATGTAGAACCAGTCTTAAAATATGAATGTAAATCGTGGACAATAGGACAAGAGACAAGGAAAATCACTGGAGCCTGTAGAAATGTGGTTTTACAGAAGAATGTTGAGAATACTATTGGCAGCTAAGAAGAATATTGAAAACGTTGTGAAAATGGCCAAAGCAATATTAAGAAGAAACAATCATCATTTTTTAGCCATGTAAAGAGAAAAAAAACAGCTAGAATATATTGTTACAACTGGGAAAATTGAAGGATGAAGAGATAGAGGGAAGCAAAGAGAAAATATACCAGACAGATTACCTCTTTCCGTACATTTCGCCGCTCAGTGCGTCACTCTCAAATTTATTAGTCTGAGCCATCATCAAACCATATTCTTTTACAATTCTTGTATCATCTTGGTATTGGCGAAATCTAATACCTTGTTCAATTATCTAAACATTCATATATAATATATGTAATAAAAAGTAAAAGTAAAGTACCCCCGTCACGCCAAGTGGCGTATAGGTACATATGGTGTTAGTGACCCTATATTTTACAGACCTTCAGCACATGATTTCGGGGTAATGTGGTCTGTATTACGCCCGTGCTGCTTTACTTTCCCAGAAAAAAATCCGGTACCCATTTAAGACTGGGTGAACCCGGAAGCCGTCGGTTGGGATCGAACCCTACCCCTTGTCCTTTGTAGTCCAGTTCACTAACCACTGAGTTATCGCGGCTCCATTAATATATGTAATATGTTAGATAAATATAAATATGCAGATTGATTCTTAAAACCATAAAAAAAAAAAAAATTTGCTCTGAGATCTCTTCCGCTGCATTGATAAAGAACTACCGTACGGAAAGAGTTAAGAGAATAGCTTGGCAGAAGGTCAGCAACAGAAGTGATAAATAACTGTCGAGATTGAGAGTTATGGAGATAAATGATTACCTACGTCAGCAGTCATGATACTTGATGATGATTTTGTTTTTTATTGTGTTGCTTTATATTGCTTAAATGCATCATTTCTTATTTCGCCTGACTGTGTCTTACTCTCTTACAACAGTAATCTCTTGTACATTTGCTCTCCTTCGTCTCAATATATTACCCCAACAAATATGTGAGACCAAAGAAGGACTCAGTTGTACATCGCGCAACATTATCTATGCCATCACCATATGTAAGCGATGGAAGGTGACCTAAATAGGCGAATGAGGACGTCGTCTCATTAAACGATGCCGAACATCTGAATGACATCGCACGAGATGCAGGCACCCCAATAGCACCGCACTTCAACTCTCCGGGCCATCAGGGTAAGGCGGATGTCCAAGTTACTGGCCTGTTGTCAAGTTATTCTGACAGCCGCAGCCTACTCACTTTAGAGAATCGTCTGATAGCCAGTGTGGGTTGCCTCACCCCAAGAGGCATCAGTGTATCCCTTTCTCACTGGTAATCTATTCCCCCTCTCTCTCCCCTCTCTCCCCCTACTTTCCTCCCCTTTCCATCTTTCACTCATATCTCCCTTCCGTTTCTCTGCCCTCTTTCCTGTCCTTCTCCCCCCCCACCCACTACTCCTGTTTTGGTCCCTTACACCCTAACGTGATCTCTCCAGGCGATATTCAGGGTCTATATTACATATCTAGGTACGTTGGCACCCATGCGCTGGAATCGTGATCCCTATTTGCCAACTTATATTTATAATTATAGTAGCACTGCTATTGTTTGTCCGTTCTCAGCTTACATTTCATATCTTTATCAATACATTTTCTGTCACTTTATATTCCAGTTCTACCTTTTTGTGAGCTCCTTCACTACTCCTGTCTGATTTTCCACCGCCAGTACTCTAAAGTGTCTCTATTACGCCACATTTATCGCCTGATTGAGTAAAGTCTGACTATGTTTGCTTGTTTTCACTCCATATTTACACTTCCCTATCTCTAGTGAGAACCTGTGTCACGCTTGACTCCCTCTCACACCTCATTAAACAACATACCTTGTTATCCTGTGCGACTTCCCGTCTAATTACGTGACGGATTTCCAACTCTTCCCCTCCCCCGCGTCCCAATTGACCCACAGTCATCTAATCCCTGGGAGCTTTTGGATCTCAGTTAAGTCTCGCTTTAATTTTACTTATATTTTCATCATCATCATCATCATCATCATCATCATCATCATCATCAAGTACCGGGCCTAGTGGCGTAGGTGATCATGTCTCTCCACAACATTCGATCTCGGCAGCTATTTATCATTTCTGTTGTTGACCTTCTGCCAAGCCATTCTCTTAAGCTGTCTGTTTTTTTTCTCTTAGCTTCCCTCTATCTCTTCGTCCCTCAATTTTTCCAGTTGTTACAATATATTCAAGTTGTTCTCTTCTCATTACATGGCCAAAAAAATGATGATTGTCTTCCTAACATTGGAAATTAGCTCTCTTTTCGCTTTGACCTTTCTCAGAACCTCTTCATTACTCTTATACTTATATTTTAGCTTACCAATTTTCACATATTATCTATTTTTATCCTCATATATGTAGGATATATCTCGTTCGTTTCATCTCTTATCCTCTGTTTATTTATCCTTGATTTGCCTGTCACACTCATCCTAGATGTAGTAGAGTTTATCTTCATTTCTTTGTTACTTTGTGTTGTCTCATTCTCTGAGGAAGGCCACATGTAGCCGAAACGTCAGTATTTTGTTGTGTTCATTTTTTGTAAAGCTGTCACTATACTTTGTAGGAGTGTACGTTACACCCCCCTACTTGTTCCTGCTACCAGCTTTACAGCAGTACTGCAATTATTTGCCGGTTTAAACCCCATCTCCCTCTATTTATTGCCGTTCGATTTCTTACTTTCCAGACTAATTATCGCACCTTATTATAGTTTGTTTGCCTACTTTCTTCTATTCTTTACAGCATCCTGTTATAATTTGAATCCTTACTTTCCTTTACCTCATCCTGTTACAATTTGAATAGCTACCTCTCTTTACATATCATATTACAATTTGAATCCTTACTTTCCTCTTTACCTCATCTTGTTACAATTTGAATAGCTACCTTTCTCTTACATTCATATTACAATTTGAATCCTTACTTTCCCTTTACCTCATTGTTACAATTTGAATAGCTACCTTCTCTTTACATTATCATATTACAATTTGAATCCTTACTTTCCTCTTTACCTCATCCTGTTACAATTTGAATAGCTACCTTTCTCTTTACATTATCATATTACAATTTGAATCCTTACTTTCCCCTTTACCTCATCCTGTTACAATTTGAATAGCTACCTTTCTCTTTACATTATCATATTACAATTTGAATCCTTACTTTACTCTTTACCTCATCCTGTTACAATTTGAATAGCTACCTTACTCTTTACATTATCAGATTACAATTTGAATCCTTACTTTCCCCTTTACCTCATCCTGTTACAATTTGAATAGCTACCTTTCTCTTTACATTATCATATTACAATTTGAATCCTTACTTTCCTCTTTACCTCATCCTGTTACAATTTGAATAGCTACCTTTCTCTTTACATTATCATATTACAATTGAATCCTTACTTTCCTCTTTACCTCACCCTGTTACAATTTGACTTCCTACCTTCCTTTTTATTATATCATATTACAATTTGACTTCCTACCTTCCTTTTTACTATATCCTATTATAATTTGAATACCTACCTTCCCCTGTACCTCATACTGTTATAGGTTATTGAATGTCTACTTTCCCTGTACCTCATACTGTTATAGGTTATTGAATGTCTACTTTCCCCTGTACCTCATACTGTTATAGGTTATTGAATGTCTACTTTCCCCTGTACCTCATACTGTTATATGTTATTGAATGTCTACTTTCCCCTGTACCTCATACTGTTATAGGTTATTGAATGTCTACTTTCCCTTGTACCTCATACTGTTATATGTTATTGAATGTCTACTTTCCCCTGTACCTCATACTGTTATAGGTTATTGCATGTCTACTTTCCCCTGTACCTCATACTGTTATAGATTATTGAATGTCTACTTTCCCTGTACCTCATACTGTTATAGGTTATTGAATGTCTACTTTCCCCTGTACCTCATACTGTTATAGGTTATTGAATGTTTACTTTCCCCTGTACCTCATACTGTTATATGTTATTGAATGTCTACCTTCCCCTGTACCTCATACTGTTATATGTTTGAATGCCTACTTTCCCCTGTACCTCATACTGTTATAGTTATTGAATGTCTACTTTCCCTGTACCTCATACTGTTATATGTTATTGAATGTCTACTTCCCCTGTACCTCATACTGTTATATGTTATTGCATGTCTACTTTCCCTGTACCTCATACTGTTATATGTTATTGAATGTCTACCTTCCCCTGTACCTCATACTGTTATATGTTATTGAATATCTACTTTCCCCTGTACCTCATACTGTTATATGTTATTGAATGTCTACTTTCCCTGTACCTCATACTGTTATATGTTATTGAATGTCTACTTTCCCCTGTACCTCATACTGTTATATGTTATTGAATGTCTACTTTCCCCTGTACCTCATACTGTTATATGTTATTGAATGCCTACTTCCCCTGTACCTCATACTGTTATATGTTATTGAATGCCTACTTTCCCCTGTACCTCATACTGTTATATGTTATTGAATGTCTACTTTCCCCTGTACCTCATACTGTTATATGTTATTGAATGTCTACTTTCCTTCATTCTATTACACTTTGATTGCCTGCCTTCCTGCCCTCATGACAATATTTATCTCTCTTGTTCTCACTATTGTGAACCTAAACCCCTAGAGTCTCTCTCTCTCTTTCTCTCTCTCTCTCTCTCTCTCTCTCTTATCTATCTACTATATATGACCTTTCGAGCCGTAACCGGCCCATAGGGCGTAGACAAGATACACCTCTCCTATATGAATTTTTGTTCTAGCAGTTTTCTTTTAAAGATATTTTATTAAATCTCGCCATATGTCTCTGTTCTGTGCAAGCAGTCTATCTCATGAGGGAGCCGATTCCTGCTGCTCTTGCCTCTCTCATCAATGTTCTTCTCAGTGTCTCCCTGGGTCTTCCTCTTTTTCTTTTACCTGTTGTTTCCCATATGAGGGCTTGCTTTGCTATTCGATTATTATCTCTTCTCATCACATGTCCAACGTATGACCATCGTCTTTCTTTATTACTGAAGATATTAGTGGTTGATTGGCGATTTCTCTAATTTCCTCGTTTGTTTTGAATTCGTTCCATTCTATACCAAGTATTTTCCTTAGACATTTATTCGAATGCGTTCAACTTTGTTTCTATATCTCTTGTTGTTTTCAGCTTTCACACGCATACGTAAGGGTTGATAGTACATTTGATTTGAATAGCCTAAGTTTTGTTTGTGCTAATGAGTTTGATTTCCACAACTTTTCAAGGCTTCTGAAAGACATTGCTGCTTTAGCCAGTCTGATTCTAATTTCTTTGCTCGTATCCCCTTCTCGATCAATGTGACTTCCAAGAAGATAAGTGATCGATCTCTCTACTGGTTTGTTTTCCATGTATATTTGTCACTTGTTGGAATTAAACTTTCATGACTTTAGTCTTTTCATGATTGACCTCAAGCCCAATTTTGCTGGCTATTGATGATAGTTCATTTGTGTTTTCCTGCATCGTTTTTATCTGACTGCTGATGAGAACTATGTCATCAGCAAAGTCGAGGTCCTCCAAATGGTCTCCTTGTATCCATTCGATGCCTTTATTACCAGTGCAGCATTTCTTCATTATGAAGTCCATAACAATTCCAAATAACAAGGGCGATAAAATACATCCTTGTTTAACCCCAGTTTCTATTGGGAAACATTCGCTCAGTCCTTCCTCTGTTCGAACTGCACATGTGTAACCATCATACATGTCTTGATAATATTTATGATTTTTGATGGTAAACCATATTGCTTCAGAATTTCCACAAAGAATCTCTATGAATACTATCAAATGCTTTTTTGAAGTCGATGAAGTTAAGTACAAAAGGTTTTTGCTTTTCAATATGTTCCTCCAATATAAGTCGTAGAGTGAAAATGTGGTCAAGACAGCTTCTCCTTTTTCTAAACCCAGCCTGTTCTTCACGCATTACTGTATCTATTGAATCCTTTATTCTATTTAGGATGATTTTACAGAATAACTTTGAGGCAACTGACAAAAGTGTCACGCCTCTCCAGTTGTTACAATCTCTAAGATTGCCCTTTTTGGGATCTTAACAATGATTCCTTTTTTCCATTTATGAGGCGTCTTCTCTGTTTTCCAAATGATGTTGAACATTTTTGGAGATGTATTAAATTATGGCTATCAATTGCCTTGAGGATCTCAGCTGTTAACTTATCCTCTCCAGCAGCCTTGTTATTGGTCATTAGCTTTAAGGTGGTTTCTATTTCACTCAAGGTGAAGTCATCTAAATTTACATCTAATTCTGCTGCTGGTGTTTCAGCTTCAAAATCTATTAAACTGTGAGGTAGTGGACGGTTAAGAATTCTTTGAAGTGTTCTGCCCAACGGGCTTTTTATGTCTGCGCTTGTTGTTAGCATTAATCCATATTGTCTAGAATTGGTGTTCCACTGGATGTATAGGTGTTGTCAGCACTCTCTCTTATACTTCTTCTTTATTCGGAGGTTTATCATCTTTAACGTTCCTTCATTCATTCTCTCATTTACTGATTTGTTGTCTCTCTCCTACCTTTTCTCCTTGAGTTTTTCTTTTTCATCACACTTCTCCCAATTTCTCTCTGTCTCGTTGTTCTTTTACTTTCTTCCTTTCTGATCATCTTTCCATCAGCATCATATCCCTGCCAGACACACACAAACGCGTGCGCACCCTCACACATATTGCAACAACATTTTTACAAGCAAGTAAATGGGACTCTCCTGGCCCCCCCCCCCCCCCCCCCCTTGTGCCTCCTTATTTTAATAACAGGACACGTTACATAAACGATGATGGAATATTAGAAACACTAGAAAACATAACAGCATCAGAGGCGAACAGAAGAGCAAAAGACAGCAAATTATACCCTCCTTCGACGCTGAAAGGCAAATGAGGAAAGAGAGAGGAAGAATATGACGAAAACACAGATGGTGGACAGAGAGAACATTATGACAATAATATTACTTCTCTATCACAAGTAAAGACACAGCGAGAACATTATGACAATAATATTACTTCTCTATGGCAAGTAAAGACACAGAGAGAACATTATGACAATAATATTACTTCTCTATGACAAGTAAAGACACAGAGAGAACATTATGACAATAATATTACTTCTCTATGACAAGTAAAGGCACAGAGAGAACATTATAACAATGATATTACTTCTCTATGACAAGTAAAGACACAGAGAGAACATTATGACAATGATATTACTTCTCTATGACAAGTAAAGACTCAGAGAGAACATTATAATAATGATATTACTTCTCTATGACAAGTAAAGACGACATAAAATGGTCTGACTCTGCAGCCCTAAAATCACCTTTGGTGGGACATAGACAACACAAAAAAAGGATAACTGAGAGGTCAAAGATTAAAACAAAATATAGTAGCTAGATAATTATAGGTTGAAAATATAAAAGATATATTTCAAAATGGGAAAATTGTGATATCGAATGTTGGAAGGGGAATGAAAAGTGTAAGTAGACAATTTAAGAAAATGTTTTCCCCTCTTTTTCTCTCACTCCTTCCTCTACCTTTATAAATCTCCCTCTCCTTCTCTCTACCTTTATATATCTCCCTCTCCTTCTCTCTACCTTTATATATATCTCTCTCTCCTTCTCGTATCTATCATAACATATCCTAGCGTAACGTATCTATCATATCCTATCTTATTGTAACGTATGTATCCTATCCTTTACTATCGTAATGTATCTATCCTATCCTATCCGGGTCTATCCTGTTATTCTGTCCTATCGGTACATATCTAACCTATCCTATCGTAACTTATCTATCCTATCCTACCCTATCTTATGCTATTCCATCCTACCCTATCTTATCCTACCCTATGCTACCCTATCCTATCCTACCCTACCCTATCCTATCATATCCTATCCTGTCCTGTCATGTCCTGTCCTGTCCTTTCCTACCCTATCTTGTCATATCCTGTCCTATCCTATCCTATCCTGTCCTATCCTATCCTATCCCATCCTATCCTGTCTTATTCTATCCTATCCCATCCTATCCTATCCTATCCTGTCTTATTCTATCCTATCTTATCCTATCTTATCATGTACTATCCTATCCTATCTTATCCTATTCTATCCTATCCTATCCTATCCTACCCTATCCTGTCCTACCCTATCCTACCCTACCCTACCCTACCCTACCCTACCCTACCCTACCCTACCCTACCCTACCTACCCTATCCTATCCTATCCTATCCTACCCTACCCTACCCTACCCTACCTACCTTATCCTATCCTATCCTAACCATGGAACCAGTTTGAAATAAGTCAGAAATTTACAGTATCCGCTCCATCACTTGTTATAGCATTTCCCAAAATGCATCAAAAGAATTCCGTTGACAAGATCGCGCAGTCCACATCTTATTCTACTGCATAGGCGACGATTCCAAATCTCCTTAGTCGCCTCCAACGATATAATCTCCAAGCGCCTTAATGATGTGGACGACACCTTTTTTTCACTTTATGCTGCTTTGTTTGTCTATCCTTTATTAACCGTGTTTTTGTTTACTGTTTTTGAAAAACCCTATCTTTGATTGTGTTGGGAGTTTACAAAAGGATAAGCCTGGTCCATATATTGTGAACCTCCGAGGTGTAGAACAGTGAAAGAGAAAGAAATTATGAAAGTGTAGATCATTTTTTCAAATTATTTCTCAGTTTGTACGAAATCAACCCCAAAAAATGTATTAAATAAACAACTTTCGACATATTCAGGTAGACAAATATTACTTTCAACGTTTAGCGTTGAGACTCCCCTTCTGGCATATCTTCTAAGCCTAACATGATATTTTTGCTAGAGAGAGAGTGTGTGTGTGTGAGAGAGAGAGAGAGAGAGAGAGAGACTTGACCGAGTAGGAAAAAGTTCCTATCATTTTAATAACTCACACCTTCATATTTACGTAAACATAAAAACTGCGTTTCTGTCTTCTTTCTTCACTACAGCTCGGGCGTCGAGAGAATATACAACGTCCGGCCTCTCGCCCTTTTGGAGATTTCACTTATTGTCAATGGATGTTGTTGTAACATTTCTTCGATGGTGTTGTCTGTCCATATTACTCTAGGTCTGCATCTTGTTCTTTTCCCGTCTGCACTTTAAATATATGATTTGTAGAGTAGTGCATATGGAAGTGAATCATGGACAATAGGACAACAAATAAGATCATCATCCAAATCATTGGATGCTGTAGAAATGTGGTTTCACATAAAAAATGTTGCGAATATCATGGGCAGCTAAGAAGAGTAATGAAAACGTTTTGAAAGAGGCCGACGCAAAAAGAGAGCTAATATCCCTTATCAGTAAGAAACAATCATAATTTTTTGACCATGTAATGAGAAGGAAACAGCTGGAATATATTGCAACAACTGCGAAAATGTGAAGACGAAGAGATAGAGGGAAGCAAAGAGAAAAGATACCTGACAGCTTAAGAGAATGACTTGGGAGAAGGTCAACAACAGAAATAATAACTAACTGTCGAGATTGAAAGTTGTGGAGAAACATGATCACCTACGCCAACAGGCATGGCACTTGATGATGATGATAAAGATGGTAAGGAATCACGTGACATTCTTTGTGGTTGGTCAAACCAATTTATTTGTTGCTGATGTATCAAGGATTGGCTCAACGCCTACTGTTTCTCTTATAATGTCGTTTCTTATTGTCTCTTTTCTGTTTACTCCAACGCTATACCAAAACATTTAAAAACACTAATTACATTATTTCACCCACAACAACAAAAACAGATGTATATACCAACAGTTAACACAAACATTATAACAATCAACCAGAGATAATAAATAAACAAAATAAAACCCCTCCTACAACCAGATTTACAAAACAGGTGCAATTTTGAAACAGGAAACTCTTCAAATAAAAATTAAAAAACATTATAAACACGTTGAAAACAATCATTATAATTCTAAAATTAAAAACATTTCCTAACTGAAATTTCGCAAAAATTCACAAAATCCAAATATGTTACAGGAAAACATGTACTAAAACATCCTAAAATAAAATTGTCCATTTATATACAACCCATTAACGATGCAAGAAATGATAACATACTTTCACCTGACAGTATCGCAACATTTTGAAAGGGAGCTCCACTTAACTTCTCACCGGAATAGAACAAATACATTACTAATGCTATAAAGACCGAGAGTAATCGCTCAACAATTTGAGATAAATGGTATCGAATTTTGCTTCCAAAAATACTACTATCATCCAGATTTAACCCGCAGGCCGCAGAATCCTGGCAAGTAATATTACATGTATTTATAGATTGGACATGAAGAACAGTTCGGAAGGGTTAATATGAAAAACAGAATGCATGGAGATTACATTTCATCACAGAGATGCCATTCTGTGGCGCATTATGTTATTGTTGATTTATACTTGTATTTGTGATTCTCAAAATTTGTTTTTATTTATTCTCTTTCTATTACTTACATTCAACATTGCAATCCTGAAAAATAAAAGTAAGCAAATACGGAGATGAAATGTGTTATACATATGACAAAATGTAGCCTGAAAGATAAGATCAGAAATGAGGAACTGTGAAAAAGCTAGAACTAATTTTAGCCTTTGAATACATAAAGAAACAACTGATAAAATTGTATGAGCAGGTGATAAGACAGAAATAGAACACAACGAGCTTTCAATAAACGTTCCAGGAACACCAGACTCAAGAGTAGAAAACGAGTACGATCGATTGATGGAAGATTAGAAACACTAGGACACATAACAGTAGCTAACAGAAGAGCAAAAGATAGATTGATAGAATATTAGAAACACTAGGAAACATAACAGTAGCTAACACAAGAGCAAAAGATAGATTGATGGAATATTAGAAACACTAGGAAACATAACAGTAGCTAACACAAGAGCAAAAGATAGATTGATGGAAGATGAGAAACACTAGGAAACATAACAGTAGCTAACACAAGAGCAAAAGATAGATTGATGGAATATTAGAAACACTAGGAAACATAACAGTAGCTAACAGAAGAGCAAAAGATAGATTGATAGAATATTAGAAACACTAGGAAACATAACAGTAGCTAACACAAGAGCAAAAGATAGATTGATGGAATATTAGAAACACTAGGAAACATAACAGTAGCTAACAGAAGAGCAAAGGATAGATTGATGGAATATTAGAAACACTAGGAAACATAACAGTAGCTAACAGAAGAGCAAAAGATAGACTGATGGAATATTAGAAACACTAGGAAACATAACAGTAGCTAACACAAGAGCAAAAGATAGATTGATGGAATATTAGAAACACTAGGAAACATAACAGTAGCTAACAGAAGAGCAAAAGATAGATTGATGGAATATTAGAAACACTAGGAAACATAAAAGTAGCTAACAGAAGAGCAAAAGATAGACTGATGGAATATTAGAAACACTAGGAAACATAACAGTAGCTAACACAAGAGCAAAAGATAGATTGATGGAAGATGAGAAACACTAGGAAACATAACAGTAGCTAACAGAAGAGCAAAAGATAGACTGATGGAATATTAGAAACACTAGGAAACATAACAGTAGCTAACAGAAGAGCAAAAGATAGACTGATGGAATATTAGAAACACTAGGAAACATAACAGCAGCTAACAGAAGAGCAAAAGATAGATTGATGGAAGATGAGAAACACTAGGAAACATAACAGTAGCTAACACAAGAGCAAAAGATAGATTGATAGAATATTAGAAACACTAGGAAACATAATAGTAGCTAACAGAAGAGCAAAGGATAGATTGATGGAATATTAGAAACACTAGGAACCATAATAGTAGCTAACAGAAGAGCAAAAGATAGATTGGTGGAAGATTAGAAACACTAGGAAACATAACAGTAACTAACAGAAGAGCAAAAGATAGACTGATGGAATATTAGAAACACTAGGAAACATAACAGTAGCTAACAGAAGAGCAAAAGATAGATTGGTGGAAGATTAGAAACACTAGGAAACATAACAGTAGCTAACAGAAGAGCAAAAGATAGATTGATGGAAGATTAGAAACACTAGGAAACATAACAGTAGCTAACAGAAGAGCAAAAGATAGATTGATGGAAGATTAGAAATACTAGGAAATATAACAGTAGCTAACAGAAGAGCAAAGGATAGATTGATAGAATATTAGAAATACTAGGAAATATAACAGTAGCTAACAGAAGAGCAAAGGATAGATTGATAGAATATTAGAAATACTAGGAAATATAACAGTAGCTAACAGAAGAGCAAAAGATAGATTGATGGAAGATTAGAAACACTAGGAAACATAACAGTAGCTAACAGAAGAGCAAAAGATAGATTGGTGGAAGATTAGAAACACTAGGAAACATAACAGTAGCTAACAGAAGAGCAAAGGATAGATTGATAGAATATTAGAAATACTAGGAAATATAACAGTAGCTAACAGAAGAGCAAAGGATAGATTGATAGAATATTAGAAATACTAGGAAATATAACAGTAGCTAACAGAAGAGCAAAGGATAGATTGATGGAATATTAGAAACACTAGGAAACATAACAGTAGCTAACAGAAGAGCAAAGGATAGATTGATGGAATATTAGAAACACTAGGAAACATAACAGTAACAGAGGCTAACAGAAGAGCAAAGGATAGATTGATGGAATATTAGAAATACTAGGAAATATAACAGTAGCTAACAGAAGAGCAAAGGATAGATTGATGGAATATTAGAAACACTAGGAAACATAACAGTAACAGAGGCTAACAGAAGAGCAAAGGATAGATTGATGGAATATTAGAAATACTAGGAAACATAACAGTAGCTAACAGAAGAGCAAAGGATAGATTGATGGAATATTAGAAACACTAGGAAATAACAGTAGCTAACAGAAGAGCAAAAGACCGTAAACGATATCTCCTGTCGACGCTGAAAGGCAAACGAGGAAATGAGGAAGAAGAAGAACTCCGCTATTTTTACACAGTAAATCATCTACAACGTAATCTTAGTCTAAGACACTCCAGTTCAGGCTCTGCACCTTTATAGCTCATGAGCACATATTTTGTAATAATGAAATAGCCTCCTTACCGCACGCTGAAGTCAAGAAATAGCAACCGTATTAACTGGTTGGAATGGTTGAAAATACTGAGAGTAATTCGAAGAGTTTTCAAACATAAAAATTAATTAACAAATTTGGTAAATGATGAGTGTTGATGTTAGCAACTTGATGACTTAAACTTTGCTGATGACATAGTTCACGTATCACGTGATCATCAACAGATGCAAGATAAAATTAATATACTTTATGTGAGAGATCACAACAGCTAGGAATGAAAATAGAGATGGTACCTACATTCTGAGAATTCATGCAGTTGACAATAACTAAATAACAATAAGAGAAGTACCACTACTAGACGTACAATATTACATATATATGGGTAGTAATATAGATAAAGAAGGAGGAATACAGAGTGATACCAAAAACAAAAAGCAAGAGCAGTATTCGTTGAACTAGGAAAAATATGGAAATCCAAAGAAATTAGGTTAAATACAAAAATAAAAATGTTGAACTCCAATGTTAAGTTAGTCCTATTATATGGCTGTGAAACATGGAGAACAACGAAAATGACAATTATGAAGATACATACCTTCATTAATGGATGCTTGCTCAGAATAAAAGGATGGAAATGGCAGGACAAAATCAATAACATAGAATTAGGGAAAAGTATCAATCAAATACCCGTGGCTAAAGAGATACAGCGAAGACGGTGGCACTGGATCGGACACACACCGCGAAAAGAAACTGATAGTATTACACGACAGGCCCTTTTTTGGAACTCCCAAGCAAAAAGACAAAGAGGAAGATCAAAACATTCTTGGAGAAGACAGTTTGAAGCAGAGATATGGAGGATGGAGAGACATGGAATGACCTTAAAAAAATAGCAAAAAAAACAGAACGGCTTTGAAAGTGTTTGTTGAGGATCTGTGCTCCACAGGGTATTGAAAGAAAGAGGAAGGAGAAGAAGAAGAAGATAAATATTGTCGTTGTTAAATGTAACACAAGTTGATGACAGATACTTGTCACGTGACGCTGATCAAGAATGTCAGAACAGCAACAGCTAGAACTCTTCATCCTCCATCAAAAGTTGGAAGAATTGGAGAGAAAATAAAGAACAATTAAGATGAAGCAGATATTTGTATAACTGGACAGTACAAAACTAGAAATGAAAAACTGTAAAGACGGTTTAAGATCAACCCGCTGTAAAATATATAAAGTAATAGGATATGAAATGGCTTGGCTTCACAATTTGTTTTCCTTTCTTTCCATCCAATTCTTCCTATTCTTCTATAAAACCACATTTCAGAAGCTTGAACTTTATGTTCTGTTGTTATCTTGTCTAATGTCCATGTTTCTGCACCATACAGGAATATTGAACAGATATAACATTTTTGCTATTTCTAGTTTTAGCCCTGGTGTTTTTTGTTTTGATGTTAGTATATTTTTCATGGTATAAAAAACATTATTTGCCGCTCCCATTCTTGTATTTATTTCAGTTGGACATTTTCCAACACTGGTTATAGATTGTCACTATTACACTGTCCTCTCAGAGCATTTGTTACTAGTCTACTGTCGTCAGATGAAACATTCGCATCTTTGGTTATCATCTTGAGTGCAGTCTCAACGTACAATGTATGTTTATGGACTGTTGGCTTAATTAAATTCGTTTGGGTATGTATGTATGTGTGTTTGTTAGTGTGTATGTGCGTGTCTCTGTGTGTCGGTGTGTGTGTGTGTGTGTGTGTGTGTCTGTGTCTGTTTGTGTGTGTTTCTGCCTGTGTGTTCACATTTTGTGAAGAAGAAGAAACTACTACTTAGTTATCATCTCGTGAAGAAGGAAAAAACTATTATTTAGTTCACATTTTGAGGAGGAGAAGAAAAACAATTATTTAGTTCACATTTTGAGGAGGAGAAGAAAAACAATTATTTACTTCACATTTTGAGGAGGAGAAGAAAAACTATTATTTAGTTCACATTTTGAGGTTAGAGAAGAAAAACTATTATTTAGTTCACATTTTGAGAAGATGAAGAAATAATTATTTAGTTCACATTTTGAGAAAAACAAGAAACTATTATTTAGTTCCTATTTTAAGAAGAAAAAGTAGAAACTATTATTTAGTTCACATTTTGAGAAGAATAAACTATTATTTAGTTCACATTTTGTGAAGAAGAAGAAACTATTATTTAGTTCACATTTTGTGAAGAAGAAGAAACTATTATTTAGTTCCTATTTTAAGAAGAAGAAGAAGAAACTATTATTTAGTTCACATTTTGTGAAGATGAAGAAACTATTATTTAGTTCACATTTTGTGAAGATGAAGAAACTATTATTTAGTTCACATTTTGTGAAGAAGAAGAAACTATTATTTAGTTCACATTTTAAGGAGAAGAAGAAGAAACTATTATTTAGTTCACATTTTAAGGAGAAAACGAAGAAACTATTATTTAGTTCACATTTTCAACATTTGTAAATTAAGTAATAAGATGAAGAAAAAATACACAAATAGCAGAAGATACAGATTTTAAAAAAAAAACAACGTAGACTAAAAGAAGAAATAGTGAACAGAGTATAATAAACGAATAAGTTAGTAGTCGGGACGGGACGTTCAATGACTTGCACATTGGCAAGGTCGTCTGCAATGCCATGGCCGGCTTATGTTGAACTGTGCTGTAATTTAAAACGAGTAACAGCGCCAGACTTGGCAACTTTCTGATGTGGAACAGATATCAAGATTACACAATAAGGGGAATAAATAACTGCGTCTAGTCCTGGCATACAGATTTGTGCTATGTTCTTCAGAAACACAAAACGTTATAGCAGTAAGTTATCTCATTTGCGAGAGAGAGAAACTGTGTTAAAGCTGAATAAGAAAATAAATCCCGATCATTTCTTGGCATTTTGCTGGGAGAACAGAGCACACAAGCCTAATGGCAGCTCATCTTGATTTTTTAAATGGGATAATAAGCAATAACTTATGAAAGAAATGAATAAAGTAAAGATAAAAATATGGTAATTGACCCGAAACACAGGGAGATTATTTCGTGTTAAAAAGATAAGTCGTGACAGATACTTTCTAACATGGGTTCGTCTTTTCTCTTGTCACAGATACCTAAAAGGTGTCGTGCTTTATATCATCGGTCGTTCTTGAGCTGCTCGAACTGTCTGAATTTGTGATTTTCCTTTGTTGTTACTTGTCTCTGCATTTATCCATCTTCTTCGGGGTCTTCCTCTTACTTTTTTTCCATACATTCTCGAGAAGAACGCCCTTGATGGTGATTGGTGAGGATTCATTCTGATCAGGTGGCCCAACCATTTAAGTTGTTTGTTGTTCTATATATTCTTGGCAGGGTTTTATTCCTACCATTTTTCTTTTGGTTTCATTTGGTATTCTATCTCTTATTATCAGGGGTTGAGGCAAAGAAATGCATACAGATGCGAAGCTGCAGTAAAGCTAAATGTGAGGAAGAATTGATAACAAATATAAACAATGGTATGGTTAAAGCTTTACGTAATTGATAGACGACACAAATTTGAACGAAGTTTCAGGTCAATATGCCTTCAGCAGGAACAAACCAACAACACACACACGTGTGTGTTGATGAATAAAGATTCTGTGTGTGTGTTATTTGTTTGTTCCTGCTGAAGGCATATTGAGCCGAAACGTCGTTCAAATTTGTGGCTTCTATCAATCACGTAAAACTTTTACTATACCATTATTTTTCTGTTCAACTCTCCCTCACATTCTAACAGGCAAAGAATGTATGTGGTGCTCAAGGACTAGAACTGTGCTGAAGGGAAGTAAGCATAGTTCTTTCTGTGCCAAATACATCTCTAATAAAACATTATCTGTTAGGGATTAGCGATTCATAGCTGAATGATTGCGTCAGAATAAATTAAACAGGAACTGATCAAGATGAGAAAACTAAATAGCAGAAATAAAAAGCAGAATACCTCAGGTCAAAGTAGAATTTCAGAAAATGAAAAGCATCTTATGCAACAAATCTATATCAATAGAAGTGAGAAAGAGGGTTCATCGGTGCTATATAGAACCAATTTTGATCTATGGAAGCGAATCATCATCAAGTACCGGGCCTGCTGGCATAGGTGATCATGTCTCTCCACAACTTTCGATCTCGACAGTTACTTATAATTCCTGTTGTTGACCTTCTGCCAAGCCATTCTCTTAAGCTGTCTGTTATGGAAGCGAATAATTGGCAGTAAACAAAAAATGGAAAGACAATTAGAAGCCACAGAGATTGGATTTGTGAGAAGAATGTTGAGAGTTCCCTGGACAGTTAAAAAGGCCATCGTAACAATTCTCAAAGAGGACAGCACGGAAAGGGAGCTCCTAAGAAACAATCATCTTTTTTCGAGTACATCATGAGAAGAAGAAAGTTGGAATATTTGGTTACAACTGGCAAAATACATGGAAGGAGAGATCGCGGATGAAATGGAGAAAATACTGCTAGACAGTTTGGTGTCATGGCATGGAAAACAGTCAAAAACAAAATTGATACGATGCACGATAGATAGAAGATTGTGGAAGGATATGATAGCCTACGTCAACCGGTATGGCACATGATGACGATGAAGATGGTACACAGTTTACCAGCGACAAAGATGGTAGCGGTCTTACCAGTTTATTCGAGCGAGTAAGTTCAAGAAGAAAAACAACTCAGTACAAACATATGCCGTGATGACGCCCGTAGTGCGTTGTTGAAAGGTACAAATATTGTACATCGGGATACCTATTGCTAGATCTGTTACCAATGATCGTATCCAGTGATGACGATAGTAGAGGTGACTCACACAGCATCCATTGGAGATTTGTCTCCATTCAGTTGATTTATAAATGTCGCCCGAGTTCTAAATTATAAGTGCAAAGCATTATGGGAAAGGTGGAGATGAATTTGGCTATGAAGAAGGCACGAAAATGGTTTAAAAAGACGAAAATAATCAAAAGAAAAGACAGATGCTTGGATTATTTTTCAAGAAGAAATGGTTACAAGTTTGGCTTTAAATAAAAGGAAAGAAATATCGAAATAGAGTGTGATCTTCTTTACGTTAGAAACAGGAGTGGCACAGGTTCATGAACAGCTAGTGAATGACTCATATGTCATAACTTAAAGTGAATGACTCATATGTCAGAACTTAAAGTGAATGACTCATATGTCATAACTTATAGTGAATGACTCATATATCATAACTTATAGTGAATGACTCATATATCATAACTTATAGTGAATGACTCATATATCATAACTTATAGTGAATGACTCATATATCATAACTTATAGTGAATGACTCATATATCATAACTTATAGTGAATGACTCATATATCATAACTTATAGTGAATGACTCATATATCATAACTTATAGTGAATGACTCATATATCATAACTTATAGTGAATGATTCATATATCATAACTTATAGTGAATGACTCATATATCATACCTTATAGTGAATGACTCATATATCATAACTTATAGTGAATGACTCATATATCATAACTTATAGTGAATGACTCATATATCATAACTTATAGTGAATGACTCATATATCATAACTTATAGTGAATGACTCATATATCATAACTTATAGTGAATGACTCGTATTACGTAACTTATAGTGAATGACTCATATATCATAACTTATAGTGAATGACTCATATTCCGTAACTTATAGCAAGCAACTGACTCATAACTTTAACTTATAGCAAATTGTTTTTTATATAAATATCTTTCATGGCATTAAAATTACTTTTTGTCATTCCTATTTTGTTGTTGTTTATTTCAGTTTTACATTTCCCATCACTGGTTATGGTATGCACAAAGTAGTTGTAGCTCTGAACTATCTCCAGGTCTATTCCTTCAACTTTAATATCCACCTTTAGGTTTCGAGTGTTATCGTTGTTTATCACATGTCCTTTGCACAACATTGCAGTCACCACCACCCCGTATGGAAGAATCTCTTTCTTTAGGCAGACTTTTTCTGTTGTCACGTTAACGGTCTCCTTGATGTCTTGAAACCATCTTCTCCTTGGCCTGCCTCTGATGCGTCGCCAATAAGCCTTGCCTTCCATTACTATTCTTCCTTGACCGCTGCGTCTTTTGACGTGGTCATAGTATTAACATTTTCTCTACAGGATGGAAATTATAAGCCAATTCTTTTAAATGTTTAAATCTGTTATGTCTTCAATCCTCTTTTTCACAATCCCATGTATCTTGATGATTATTTTGTAGCATTTTATTTCCAATAATTATATTTTCGTCCTTTCTGTTTGCGACATTGTCCATGCTTCACAGCCATATTTTGCTACAAATAGTATAAAATCTTTATACATATACAGGGAACTGTCTTAATAGATTATTGAAGCAAGTGGTTCTTTAATTATGCGTTAAAGCCGCTCGATGTAGGTGTGATAATGAAATGGAGAAGACAACTGTCTCATCTGACGCGAGTGAACATTCAGTTGTCAATAAATTACATACCCAAACAATCAATGAAACGGTTTGCTAAACTAAAAAGAGTGTCCTACTTATCAAACATAGAATGTATTAAAAGAGGAGACCAAGAGGCACATCCAGAGCAGAGTAATAGGATTTGCATAAAAGAAACAGTACATCATCAATTGGCAAATGCTTGCTTGCGTTCGCCCAATGACTAAAGGAGTATACCTCTTCATCATCCGCCCTTAAAAGGATGTTAAGTGGGCGTGTCTGCGTTGTGTTGTGGTTTGCATTAAAACTGTGATATTTGTGCCTTTCGGCCCAACACATCCGACTTCAGAACGACATTTTTTAGTACCGGGTTGTCTTCCCTCTTCGATCCCTACACGCCTGGCCAGACTAGAGAGGTTAGTCTGTTACTAGTGGCACCGCGGAGAGGTGGAGCAGGGTCTGGATGGTTCAGGTTCACCGATCCTGGCGCAAGCCATCAGCTGTGGGTCGGTGACAACTTCCAGCTCTGGTGCTGTGAGGCGCGTCTTCGCCTCCGATTGGCAAATGACTGAAGCTGTCAGAATGTCGAGAACCAGCACTTTCTACTACCATCGATACTAGAACGGGTACAACAGGAAGTGACGAAGAAACAATCACCCGAATCTTTGAGGGAAAAAAAAAAACGGTCTTGTGTGACAATAAAAGAGGCGGTTAGAGATTCGAGCAAAATCACGCGCCGTCTCCGCTCTGAAGAATTTCCTCATTGGAACGTTAAAACATAGGTTTTGTTTCGTCTCATTTTGTCATGCGGTAGAATACCGGGTATCTCACTCCATATCGTCATTTCCTCAATATTTCAAGCCACAATGAAGATATTGCCACGAAATTTGAATCATAGTGTGTTTATATGCGTGAAATAAAAAAGAAACGTTTCGGCAGCGTGTGTGTGCGTTTTATCAAGCATCAAGTTTCATTAAATGTTTTTTCTTCTAACTCCGCCTAGTTTCACATTAGCCACACAATCTTATCTATAAATCTTATTTGTGTACTTATGTATGTTTCCTAACTACTATGCATGTCGCAAATGAAGTGTTTTAATTTGTGTGTCTACACACGAGTATAACCTAGACAATTACACTCTGCAGAAATCACTAACAAAAAAAAAAAAAAATCACCGATTTTGTAAATGTCTTATTTTATGTTGAATTCCTGTGATTGATGACGAACACAAACTCAAAATATATCACATAATTTGTAAATGTCTTATGTTATGTTCATCGCCAATATTTTATGATTGGACATAATGTTTTATGATAAAACAAACATAATCTCTCTTCGCGCTATTTTTTGTTCAAAATAAATGCTTTCACGTTTTTTGCCATAAAAATAAATCTTCTGGAGTTTATATTTTTGCTGCCGAGTCTTACCTGTTATTTTTACCTGTTCACATCTTGTACTCCGTTATACTGGTCTAGTACCAATGTTGGCAGTCAGTGATGACGACAGTAAAGATGACTCATGCAACATCTCCTAGATCAGACTGCACCAAGATGATTTATGAATGTCGTACAATGTTCTTCATACAAACGAAGTATACATTCCTGGTTGAACGGAAAGACACGAACATTCTTCCTCTTACTTTTAATTGCGTTCTTTGTTAAATAGGCGAGGATGCGTAGTGCGATAGTTTTGAGACGCTATATCTGTGTGGCAGGGCTGTGTTCTGTCACCGGATTTGTTTTCACTTTACAGCGAATATATTTTGAAATCAATAGTAGACAAAATAGGAATTGAAGTCAACGGTCACAACATAAATAATTTGCGATATGCGGATGACACAGTCTTAATAGCAGAGACAGAGAACGAACTACAAGAAATGATGGACATAATAGTAAAAGAAAGCAACAAGAAAGGTTTCAGTCTGAATAGTAAGAAAACAGAAGTAATGGTTATATGGAAGAAACAATCATCATCACCATGCAGCATAAATATAAATAGGACAAATCTGAAACAAGTGCAACGTGTCAAATACTTGGGCACAATAATAACATCAGATGGGAGATGCACCATAGAAATAAAACGCAGAATAGCTCAGGCCAAAATAGCATTTCAGAAAAGGAAAAATATCTTATGCAACAAGTCTTGTCAATAAAAATGAGAAAGAGAGTTCATCGGTGCTATATAGAACCAATTCTGACCTATGGAAGCGAATCATGGACAATAGACAAACAAATGAAAAGACTATTAGAGACCACAGAGATGGGATTTCTCAGAAGAATGTTGAAAGTTTCCTGGACAGCTAAAAGGACCAATGAGGAAGTTCTCAAAGAGGCCAACACAAAAAGGGAGCTCTTAAAAAAACATCAGAAAGAAGCAATCAACATTTTTCGGGCACATCATGAGATGAGGAAAGTTGGAATACTTGGTTACAACTGGCACAATAAAAGGAAGGAGAGATCGCGGACGACAAAGAGAGAAAATACTGGATAACTTGGTGTCATGGCATGGAAAACAGTCAACAACAGAACTGATACGATGCACTGTAGATAGCAGATTGTGGAGGGACATGATCACCTACGCCAACCGGTTTGGCACATGATGATGTTGATATCTACGCCTTTCGCCCCGATACATCCATCTTCAGCAAGGGTAGATTTGCTTAAAAATCTTACACAGGCAGCGGCCCGTCTTTTTTTTTTTTTTTTACTATTTTCTACTTTTAACTTATATGAATCTTTAGCCCGCGCTAGTGTACACCTAGTGCACAATGAGAACAGAACAGCTGGAATATATAACAACAGGAACAATTGAGGGACGAAGAGACTTTTTGTTTTCCTCGTTCGCTATCTTTTACCTCTAATGAAGTCCCTAGAGACTAGAAACTGAATTTTGCGCGTTAATCCATTTTTTCCCTGGCAGCCGTGTGCACAGGGGTCTCTCGCCGCACAGGCATAGATAACTCCAACTTCGGAGGTACTCATATTTTTTCCGTCAATGAGTAATTGACGTTTCAAGCCGGACTTCGCTGCTGAGACCAGGGGTGGTTGCCGCAGAGAGAAATCATAAATAAAAATCCCAACTGGTGTAGCCAGGATTTGAACCCACAACCTCTCTGTCTCGAGACCGGCGTCTTGCATCGAGACCAACCAGTCCCCCGGATGAAGAGATAGAGGGAAGCAAAGAGAAAAGATACAGGACAGCTTAAGAGAATGGCTTGGCAGTGGGCCAACAAAAGAAATGATAAATAACTGTCGAGATCGAAAGTTGTGGAAAAAAAACATGATCACCTACGCCAGCAGGCTTGGTACTTGATGATGATGATGATGAGTGTACACCGGCGATGAAAGGTGAGTTCCAAACTTGAAGAGTCCAAGATAAAATTAGTGGTCGCATTATATGCCTAGTAAAAAAATACATAGACTACTTGCATACTTACATTATGATGTACTAATATGCCTAATCATATAGCAAATTCAGGGAACCGCGATCGCTCAGTGGTTAGTAAACTGGACTACAAAGGACAAGGGGTAGGGTTCGATCCCAACCGACAGCTTCCGGGTTCACCCAGCCTTAAATGGGTACCGGATTTTTTCTGGGAAAGTAAAGCAGCACGGGCGTAATACCGACCACATTACCCCAAAAATCATGTGCTGAAGGTCTGCAAGATATAGGGTCACTAGCACCATATTTCCCTAGTGTCCACTTGGCGTGACGGGGGTGCTTTACTTTACTTTACTTTACTTTACTTTACTTTACTTTACTTTACTTTACTTTACTTTACTTTACTTTACTTTACTTTACTTTACTTTACTTTATACAGCAAATTCACTCATCGATCTGTTTTCTTTGCAAGTGGTCTCTACTTGAAACGCGCCTAACTATAGCCCTAGATAATTTGTTCATGCCACTATAGCCCTAGATAATTTGTTCATGCCACTATAGCCCTAGATAATTTGTTCATGCCACTATAGCCCTAGATAATTTGTTCATGCCACTATAACCCTAGATAATTTGTTCATGCCACTATAGCCCTAAATAATTTGTTCATGCCACTATAGCCCTAGATAATTTGTTCATGCCACTATAGCCCTAGATAATTTGTTCATGCCACTATAGCCCTAGATAATTTGTTCATGCCACTATAGCCCTAGATAATTTGTTCATGCCACTATAGCCCTAGATAATTGTTCATGCCACTATAGCCCTAGATAATTTGTTCATGCCACTATAGCCCTAGATAATTTGTTCATGCCACTATAGCGCTAGATAATTTGTTCATGCCACTATAGCCCTAGATAATTTGTTCATGCCACTGTAGCCCTAGATAATTTGTTCATGCCACTATAGCCCTAGATAATTTGTTCATGCCACTATAGCCCTAAATAATTTGTTCATGCCACTATAGCCCTAGATAATTTGTTCATGCCACTATAGCCCTAGATAATTTGTTCATGCCACTATAGCCCTAGATAATTTGTTCATGCCACTATAGCCCTAGATAATTTGTTCATGCCACTATAGCCCTAGATAATTTGTTCATGCCACTATAGCCCTAGATAATTTGTTCATGCCACTATAGCCCTAGATAATTTGTTCATGCCACTATAGCCCTAGATAATTTGTTCATGCCACTATAGCCCTAGATAATTTGTTCATGCCACTATAGCCCTAGATAATTTGTTCATGCCACTATAGCCCTAGATAATTTGTTCATGCCACTATAGCCCTAGATAATTTGTTCATGCCACTATAGCCCTAGATAATTTGTTCATGCCACTGTAGCCCTAGATAATTTGTTCATGCCACTATAGCCCTAGATAATTTGTTCATGCCACTATAGCCCTAAATAATTTGTTCATGCCACTATAGCCCTAGATAATTTGTTCATGCCACTATAGCCCTAGATAATTTGTTCATGCCACTATAACCCTAGATAATTTGTTCATGCCACTATAGCCCTAGATAATTTGTTCATACCACTATAACCCTAGATAATTTGTTCATGCCACTATAGCCCTAAATAATTTGTTCATGCCACTATAGCCCTAGATAATTTGTTCATGCCACTATAACCCTAGATAATTTGTTCATGCCACTATAGCCCTAGATAATTTGTTCATGCCACTATAACCCTAGATAATTTGTTCATGCCACTATAGCCCTAAATAATTTGTTCATGCCACTATAGCCCTAGATAATTTGTTCATGCCACTATAGCCCTAGATAATTTGTTCATGCCACTATAGCCCTAGATAATTTGTTCATGCCACTATAGCCCTAGATAATTTGTTCATGCCACTATAGCCCTAGATAATTTGTTCATGCCACTATAGCCCTAGATAATTTGTTCATGCCACTGTAGCCCTAGATAATTTGTTCATGCCACTATAGCCCTAGATAATTTGTTCATGCCACTATAGCCCTAAATAATTTGTTCATGCCACTATAGCCCTAGATAATTTGTTCATGCCACTATAGCCCTAGATAATTTGTTCATGCCACTATAACCCTAGATAATTTGTTCATGCCACTATAGCCCTAGATAATTTGTTCATGCCACTATAACCCTAGATAATTTGTTCATGCCACTATAGCCCTAAATAATTTGTTCATGCCACTATAGCCCTAGATAATTTGTTCATGCCACTATAGCCCTAGATAATTTGTTCATGCCACTATAGCCCTAGATAATTTGTTCATGCCACTATAGCCCTAGATAATTTGTTCATGCCACTATAGCCCTAGATAATTTGTTCATGCCACTATAGCCCTAGATAATTTGTTCATGCCACTATAACCCTAGATAATTTGTTCATGCCACTATATCCTTCAGATGACCACCCTTTGTGCTTGAAAGTAAACACGGCGAACGAAATAGACATCGCTGTCCGTTACTTCGCTGTACTGGCAATTAGTCAATTGATTTGAATTTGCGTTCATCGTACCACGTACATTAATAATTCTGCTAATAATTTTTTTTCCTTTGAAGTAGTGAAAATTTAGGAGTAGGTCTATCTTGCTGCAAGATCATTTTCTCAGTGACTTTTCATTGTGAAAATGGAATATCTCATAATGAAACAGCAATTGTATCACCTGGAATCATCTATCACTGTTTGCATCCAAACCGTTTGGTTGATTTTTACCTGATAATTTGCATATAGAGGTTACAGTAATATACCTTTAGTAAAATAGTTCCTTCAATTACTTGTATAAATTATCATAATTATAATGATATCACACTATCTTAGTTATGCACATTGTAAGTTGGAAAAAAACATAGTTTTGCTGTTAATTAACATCTCTTACAGTTTTGTTCAGGGTTTTTTTTAATATAAGGGTGTAGTACAGTGACGTACAGAAGGAGACTACATTCTCTGTTCTACCATAAGTTACTATTGAGAGGGAATGTAATCTTATTGGCTTAAAAGCTGTTACCATAGGAACGTGGAGCCGTCTTTTACGACAAGTTATTTTTGGAGACCGATACGTAATTTTTGAAGATTGACACGTTATTTGTGGAAACCGACACGTTATTGATTCTACCACGCACTCACCTTTAACATCAGTAGAAAATTAATCAAAGAGGAGACAACACATACGCGTAATATAATAGTAAGTAGACTGAACAAGAATTTTAACCGAAACACTTTTGCACTGCTCCATGCAACCTGAGGAAAAGAAGAAAATCAAGACTTCTGAATCGACAGATTTGCGGAAATTTAAATTTAGATCGCACATGCTAACCAAAACTCCAAATAAAAAATAAGTTTAACAGCTTTGGCACGTATTCCCCTACAAAAACCTTACAGATGACGTAATAGTGTGAAAGAAATCACAAATAATAAGCTCTAGCAATTAAAGTTAAATCACCCATGGTATTTCCCCTTCGTTAATTCGGAACCAACTTTTATTTTTGTAGCTGGGTCAAACAGACCCAGTCTATCAGGAAATGAGCGCATAATTATCATGCGGCTATACAGGAAACTATTAAATTACATTTTCCTATACTTCCATTTGAGATTTTCATCTTATTTGTTTTTTCATGTTTTATATTATTTCAGCGACTTGTCTGCTCATGTCCTTTGGCACAATGTGGTAAATTATTGCTGGGATCTCTGTGCACTATCTATCTATCTATCTATCTATCTATCTATCTATCTATCTATCTATCTATCTATCTATCTATCTATCTATCTATCTATCTATCTATCTATCTATCTATCTATCTATCTATCTATCTATCTATCTATCTATCTATCTATCTATCTATCTATCTATCTATCTACCTACCTACCTACCTACCTACCTACCTACCCACCACCCACCCACCCACCCACCCACTCATCTATCTATCTATCTATCTATCTATCTATCTATCTATCTATCTATCTATCTATCTATCTATCTATCTATCTATCTATCTATCTATCTATCTATCTATCTATCTATCTATCTATCTATCTATCTATCTATCTATCTATCTACCTACCTACCTACCTACCTACCTACCTACCTACCTACCTACCTACCCACCCACCCACCCATCCCCATCTATCTATCTATCTATCTATCTATCTATCTATCTATCTATCTATCTATCTATCTATCTATCTATCTATCTATCTATCTATCTATCTATCTATCTATCTATCTATCTATCTATCTATCTATCTATCTATCTATCTATCTATCTATCTATCTATCTATCTATCTATCTATCTATCTATCTATCTATCTATCTATCTATCTATCTATCTATCTATCTATCTATCTGCCTGCCTGTCTGTCTGTCTGTCTGTCTGTCTGTCTGTCTGTCTATCTATCTATATATCTATTTATGAACCTTTCGAGCCGTTGCCGGCCCATACGGCATAGGCCCAGATTCTCTTTCTTACATTCTTCTGGTCTTTATCTACATTTTATTCTAGCAGTTGTCAGTCCTTCTACTGATATTTTATCAAATCGCCATTTGTCTCTGTTCTGTGCAAACAACTCTATCTCATTGAGGGAGCCGATTCCTGCTTCTCAAATTCAGTATCAGGTCTGCGTTTCACAGGTTTCTACGATTCAGGTCAACCGAATCGAGGATCATAAAATGGGTGTTAAGCAATAAGGTAAGAACACAACTCCTGTATTCTGCTTCAAGATCTAGCAACCAGATAGATCACAGATAAACGTCTACATTATTCGTCACCGGTTGTCTGTGAGCTTTAACTTCACAGCCAATGAAATTATTTATTTAATTTCCCCGCCATTTATTTGAACAGTCAATATTTCTGATAAACCACATCAAACAGTGATATATTATTATAGGTCAGGAACATTGGTGGAATCGATGCTGGTTTTGAATAATTGATGTTTGAGGGAAAAATTTCCAATATTAGGAAGAAACAATCATCATTTTTTGGCCATGTAATGAGAAGAGAACAACTGGAACATATTGTGGGGCGAAGAGATAGAGGGAAGCAGAGAGAAAATACCAGACAGCTTAAGAGAATGGCTTAGCAGAAGGTCAACAACAGAAATGATAAAGAACTGTCAAGATCGAAAGTTGTGGAGAGACATGATCACCTACTCCAGTATGCCCGGTACTTGATGATGATGATAGTAATTTAGTTTCCCCTGTAGAAGTTTTGTAAATATTTAAATTGTTTAATATATATTCCTTACTCTTTTTCATTATCCAAGGTAGCTTAAGGGTTTCATCTGTAGTTTTTTTTGTTTCAAATGAATGGATTTTCTTCCTTGGTGTTTGCGAGATTGTCCATGATTCACAACAGTATGTTGCTACCCCTGCGCAAGTTGGAGCTCCCATTCAGCCCCCCCCCCCCTATCAGGGTTATGTGAAGCCATTGGAGCAGGTGGTGGATGGTGTTGTGGGAGCAGCCGACAAGTAGTGCCGGTTATGGTCCCCACGCCGCGATGGCAGGCAGAGGATCTCATGTATAGAGACAATGGCTGCGATCTCCGACTAGTACAGTCACTGCCAAGAAGGAAAGGAATGGCAAACTACCTTCTTAAATTGCCTGGAATAATCGTGAACAATCACAACCTTATATTTACAATAAAAATGAGAAAGAGAGTTCATCGGTGCTATATAGAACCAATTCTGACCTATGGAAGCGAATCATGGACCGTAGACAAACAAATAAAAAGACGATTAGAGGCCACAGAGATGGGATTTCTCAGAAGAATGTTGAAAGTTCCCTGGACAGCTAAAAAGACCAATGAGGAAATTCTCAAAGAGGGCAACACAAAAAGGGAGCTCTTAAAAAACATCAGAAAGAAGCAATCAACATTTTCGGGCACATCATGAGAAGATGAAAGTTGGAATACTTGGTTACAACTGGCAAAATAAAAGGAAAGAGAGATCGCGGACGACAAAGAGAGAAAATACTGGATAGCTTGGTGTCATGGCATGGAAAACAGTCAACAACAGAACTGATACGATGCACTGTAGATAGAAGATTGTGGAGGGACATGATCACCTACGCCAACCGGTAAGGCACATGATGATGATTTTGCTACCGAGAAGATGCATGTCGATAGTAACTTGAATTTTACTGCATTGCTGTTATTGTACACATTTTCAAAATGCTTTTAACTTTTTAAAATTTCTATTGCTAATCTTCTTTTGCAATCTATCTGCCAATCTCCAGTGTTAGGTACTACAGATCCCAGATGTTCATAGTTTGTTAGAATTTCAAGTTCTTCACTGTTGATGATGACTGTGGGTTGACTTTGAAAGAATTATCAATAATAAAGAAAAGGTTAGGAGACGCACTTCTTTTCTTATCCTGGGGCCTTGACAATGGACGCTACGCCACATGTTAGAATAAAAGCCTGGAAACTTCTAGATCTTTTGTAGATATTTTTGTTTGTACTTGTCTAGCCTGGCCGTCCTGTCAGTGAAATAGATGAAAGGCCGTGTTTGCCAGATTCTTATTCTGGACAGGGAGATACTTGTGGCTTTAGTTGCGGGCTGAATGTATTTGCTGCTGATGACGTTGTCGCTTCAGGTGGCAAAAAATTCAAATCAAAAGCAGAAAGAATGGCGTTAAAATGTATGAATGGGCAGTAGAGGTGTATGCACAACTTGTGTGCACTACGGAAATCAAAATACTGTATACCTTTTAACTTTCTTTTATCTGTAAAATTAAACTGTTCACCGGAGAATTGGTTTGTCTTGAGGCAAGACTCCTGTCTCGAGATAGAGAGGTTGTGGGTTCAAATCCCGGCTGTATCAGTCTGGATTTTTATTTATGAGTTTTGTCTTGTGCAACCGCCCTGGTCTCAGCAGCTAGGCCCGGCTTGAAACGTCATTTACTCATCGACGGGTAGAAAAAATATGGGTACATCCGAAGACGGAGTTATCTGCTTGTGCGGCGAGGGGCACGCTGCTGCCAGGGAAAAACGGATCAACACACACAATTCAGTTCCAGGGACTTCGCCAGAGGTGAAGGCTGGCGAACGCAAAACAAGAACTGCCCACCTATTGGTTTGCTAGCGTGGTGCTCAATTTTCAAAATATTCAGTCAATAAATCTGTGTTTAACATATGATATAAAGCAATATCACTAACAGCTATGGGAGCCGCGAAAGCTCAGTGGTTAGTCAATTAGACTACTAAGGACAAGAGGTCGGGTTCGATCCTGATTTACGGCTTCCAGGTTCACCCAGTCTTAAATGGGTACCGGATTTTTTTTCTAGGAAGGTAAAGTAGCACGGGCGTAATACTGACCACATTACCACCAAAAATCACGTGTCGAAGGTCTATACAAATTGTGGTTACTAACACCATGTTCCCTATACGCTACTTGGCGTGACGGGGGCTCTTTACTTTATTTTACTTTACTACTAGCAGCTACAGGAAGCCGCGATAGCTCAGTGGTTAGTGAACTGGACTACAAAGGACATAAATGGGTACCGGATTTTTCTGGGAAAGTAAAGCGGCATGGGCGTAATACCGACCACATTATTTCAAAAATCATGTGCTGAAGGTCTGTAAAAATTGATGGTCACTAACACCATATTCCCTATACGCCATTTGGCGTGACGGGGTACTTTACTTTTTTTTTTTACTAGCAGCTACGTTAATCATAAGATTACTATTATTTCAAGAACATTTTGATGAACATAATATGTTTTCTCTACAAAACACTGGCCAGATAAATGTAGTCTTGTCAGCAGCTTTGTATGATTACCGCAAGACTATCCAATGAGCTGTCAATTAGAGAAGATAATGTTTGTTTTTGCTACAAATTAACTAATAACTTTCTGTTTAAGTTTACATTGCGGAAATGTAGTATCGCTGGGAGTAATTTGAAGACGTAGAGGGGACATTTCTTCAAATTCATCTAGGCTCGTCTGTTGACTGCCCATCATTATCAACTACCGCCCTAAATAATGGAGCCGCGATAGCTCAGTGGTTAGTGAACTGGGCTACACAGGACAAGAGGTAGGGTTCGATCCCAACCGACTGCTACCGGGTTCACCCAGCCTTTAATGGGTACCGGTTTTTTTCTGGGATAGTAAAGCGGCACGGCCGTAATGCCGACCAATAATAAACAGAAGTATTCTTGACGGCATTATCCTTGTACTAGATTCTGTCGGTTTAGTTGGGAAGGGAGGTAATGCTCATATAGAACTAGAGAGAAGGACCAATGGTCGAATGCCAGGTGTTCGGGTCTGTTACTGAGTTAATTGTTCGAAAGGAGATATAGAAAGCTGCAGTCGTCCACGACACGCATCTGCACCCAATGGGTGTGTTATTTAGGGTAAGTAAAAAAAAAAAAAGTAAATACCCCAGTCACGCCAAGTGGCGTGAAGGGATGGTTATGGTTATGGAAGGCCCCGGTATCACTGCAAACGAATTAAAATCCATAATTGCTTAACCGCCCGTGCCAGTGGAATCATCCGAATTACTATTTCATCTCCCAAACAAAGAAAGATAGCTGTAGACTCAATCATAGCAGTCTCAGCACACGCTAAAAGACATAAGGCTAAACCGCACGGTAAGTGAACACAACCATCTGTTCTCCATCATACGATATCATCATTCATCGTAAACAATCGGAATATCAAAACACGATCAAAACAGATGAAACGCACAGCTCACAGTGTGCACAGAGCACTTAACTCAGTAGCTCCTGCAGCAAGCCGGACTTGGAACATGAGAAAACTGCAACAACGAACACTTTTCAGACATTGCCTTCAACGGTTCCTGCGGCCTATCCACCATATCGACCTGAAGTTCACGTCCTCATGAAAATGATGATCATCATATTTCAAAAAATGTATAGCGCTTGATGATGCTGAGACATCGTCTTTGACTCCAAATCCAAACATATGAAACACAGTTAGTCATCGGACTATCCCCGTCACACATCAAACAACAGACTGTAAGATCTCCCTGCAATGTGAATTTGTGAAATTACAAATCCCTCGGCAGAGGTAGGATCAAGATGCAACAAAGCTTGTCAAATCATCCAACAAGGAAATAACTCTGGAGGCAAAACGAGCACTATACAATACAATCTTCATCACAACGTTGTGCTACCAATGCCAGACATGGACTCTAGATGCAAGAACAATAAGAAAAACAACCTATACAGAGATCAAATGTGTTACACGAATGACAGGAATATATAAGGAAACAACAGATAAAATGGTTTGGCCACGTGACAAGGCAGAAAGAACAAAACACAACACAACGAGCCTTCAACAAACGTTGTGAGAACACTAGACCCAAGGGTCGACCACGAAAAAGATGGGTCGACGGAATATTAGAAGCACTAGGAAACATAACAGCAGCAGAGACGAACAGAAGAGCAAAAGACCGCAAATTATATCTCCCCTCGACGCTGAAAGGCAGATGAGGAAGGAAAGAAGAAGAAAAAGAAGAAGATGAACCCTCCTTACTAACATGAACCTCCGGGACTCACCCCGGTGCTGCAAAGTCATGTACGAAACTCCATTCCGCCTTTCACTATTAGGGTACGGCCGTTTTAGGGAATACAATCAGCCATTATGATGACGTAGCACACACAACAATGGCTGCGCCCTTAAGATCCCAATTACTCTAATAAATGCAGCCAACAACGTACGAAAAGATGATGCGTAATCTCTAAAGTGGAAACTGCGATTGACTTGGCAGAGCAGTCCATATTAATGAGTCGCAACATGTCAATACTTGGCGTCAAAATAATTACCACGATGGCCTTGGAACAGCACTCATTGTTTTGACGTAAACCGCATACCAACGCTAGACCGGAGAAGGTCGCCGTAAAGGGAATATATGGTGTTTGTGACCATACATTTTACAGACCTTCGGCGCTTGATTTTTGGGGTAATGTGGTCGGCATTACGGCCGTGCCGCTTTACTATCCCAGAAAAAAAACCGGTACCCATTAAAGGCTGGGTGAACCCGGTAGCAGTCGGTTGGGATCGAACCCTACCTCTTGTCCTGTGTAGCCCAGTTCACTAACCACTGAGCTATCGCGGCTCCATTATTTAGGGCGGTAGTTGATAATGATGGGCAGTCAACAGACGAGCCTAGATGAATTTGAAGAAATGTCCCCTCTACGTCTTCAAATTACTCCCAGCGATACTACATTTCCGCAATGTAAACTTAAACAGAAAGTTATTAGTTAATTTGTAGCAAAAACAAACATTATCTTCTCTAATTGACAGCTCATTGGATAGTCTTGCGGTAATCATACAAAGCTGCTGACAAGACTACATTTATCTGGCCAGTGTTTTGTAGAGAAAACATATTATGTTCATCAAAATGTTCTTGAAATAATAGTAATCTTATGATTAACGTAGCTGCTAGTAAAAAAAAAAAAGTAAAGTACCCCGTCACGCCAAATGGCGTATAGGGAATATGGTGTTAGTGACCATCAATTTTTACAGACCTTCAGCACATGATTTTTGAAATAATGTGGTCGGTATTACGCCCATGCCGCTTTACTTTCCCAGAAAAATCCGGTACCCATTTATGTCCTTTGTAGTCCAGTTCACTAACCACTGAGCTATCGCGGCTTCTGTAGCTGCTAGTAGTAAAGTAAAATAAAGTAAAGAGCCCCCGTCACGCCAAGTAGCGTATAGGGAACATGGTGTTAGTAACCACAATTTGTATAGACCTTCGACACGTGATTTTTGGTGGTAATGTGGTCAGTATTACGCCCGTGCTACTTTACCTTCCTAGAAAAAAAATCCGGTACCCATTTAAGACTGGGTGAACCTGGAAGCCGTAAATCAGGATCGAACCCGACCTCTTGTCCTTAGTAGTCTAATTGACTAACCACTGAGCTTTCGCGGCTCCCATAGCTGTTAGTGATATTGCTTTATATCATATGTTAAACACAGATTTATTGACTGAATATTTTGAAAATTGAGCACCACGCTAGCAAACCAATAGGTGGGCAGTTCTTGTTTTGCGTTCGCCAGCCTTCACCTCTGGCGAAGTCCCTGGATCTGAATTGTGTGTGTTGATCCGTTTTTCCCTGGCAGCAGCGTGCCCCTCGCCGCACAAGCAGATAACTCCGCCTTCGGATGTACCCATATTTTTTCTACCCGTCGATGAGTAAATGACGTTTCAAGCCGGGCCTAGCTGCTGAGACCAGGGCGGTTGCACAAGACAAAACTCATAAATAAAAATCCAGACTGATACAGCCGGGATTTGAACCCACAACCTCTCTATCTCGAGACAGGAGTCTTGCCTCAAGACAAACCAATCCTGAGGTGAATAGTTTAATTTCACAAATAAAAGAAAGTTAAAAGGTTTACAGTATTTTGATTGAGGTAGCTGTGTAGCTGGGTGGTGGACTAGTTGTTCTAACTAATGCGTGAGGTAGCTGTGTGGTGGACTAGTTGTTCTAACTAATGCGTGAGGTAGCTGTGTGGTGGACTAGTTGTTCTAACTAATGCGTGAGGTAGCTGTGTAGCTGTGTGGTGGACTAGTTGTTCTAACTAATGCGTGAGGTAACTGTGTGGTGGACTAGTTGTTCTAACTAATGCGTGAGGTAGCTGTGTAGCTGGGTGGTGGAATAGTTGTTCTAACCAATGCGTGAGGTAGCTGTATGGTGGACTAGTTATTCTAACTAATGCGTGAGGTAGCTGTGTAGCTGGGTGGTGGACTAGTTGTTCTAACCAATGCGTGAGGTAGCTGTGTAGTGGACTAGTTGTTCTAACTAATGCGTGAGTTAGCTGTGTAGCTGTGCGGAGGACTAGTTGTTCTAACTAATGCGTGAGGTAGCTGTGTGGTGGACTAGTTGTTCTAACTAATGCGTGAGGTAGCTGTGTAGCTGGGGAGTGGACTAGTTGTTCTAACTAATGCGTGAGGTAGCTGTGTAGCTGTGTGGTGGACTAGTTGTTCTAACTAATGCGTGAGGTAGCCGTGTAGCTGTGTGGTGGACTAGTTATTCTAACTAATGCGTGAGGTAGCTGTGTAGCTGTGTCGTGGACTAGTTATTCTAACTAATGCGTGAGGTAGCTGTGTAGCTGGGTGGTGGACTAGTTGTTCTAACCAATGCGTGAGGTAGCTGTGTGGTGGACTAGTTATTCTAACTAATGCGTGAGGTAGCTGTGTAGCTGTGTGGTGGACTAGTTGTTCTAACTAATGCGTGAGGTAGCCGTGTAGCTGTGTGGTGGACTAGTTATTCTAACTAATGCGTGAGGTAGCTGTGTAGCTGTGTGGTGGACTAGTTATTCTAACTAATGCGTGAGGTAGCTGTGTAGCTGTGTGGTGGACTAGTTATTCTAACTAATGCGTGAGGTAGCTGTGTAGCTGGGTGGTGGACTAGTTGTTCTAACCAATGCGTGAGGTAGCTGTGTGGTGGACTAGTTATTCTAACCAATGCGTGAGGTAGCTGTGTGGCTGGGTGGTGGACTAGTTATTCTAACCAATGCGTGAGGTAGCTGTGTGGCTGGGTGGTGGAATAGTTGTTCTAACCAATGCGTGAGGTAGCTGTGTGGCTGGGTGGTTGGTGCGCTTGCAACTGGCCACAATGATCCGGGTTCAAACTCTGACCCACGCAAGGGTTCACCAATTCTGGCATTTGATGCCAGATATTCTTTTTAGGCACAGTGGGCGGGTTGGCGTAGTACCGACCATGGCTGAAAAAAATTTGGAAACGGAAATATTATTGTCCCCACAGACGTTAAGGCTTGAAGGGAGCTCTTATTATCTGTGATCACCATCATGTGCCATACCGGTTGGCGTAGACCATCATGCCTTTCCACACTCTTCTATCGATCGTGCATCGTACCAATTCTATTGTTGACTGTTCTCCATGCCATGACACCAAGCTATCCAGTATTTTCTCTCTTTGTCGTCCGCGATCTCTCTTTCCTTTTATTTTGCCAGTTGTAACCAAGTATTCCAACTTTCCTCTTCTCATGATGTGCTCAAAAAATGTTGATCGTTTGTTTCCGATGTTTTTTTATTAGCTCCCTTTTTGTGTTGGCCTCTTTGAGAATTTCCTCGTTGGTCTTTTTAGCTGTCCAGGGTACTTTCAACATTCTTCTCAGAAATCCCATCTCTTCGGCCTTTAAACGACTTTTCATTTGTTTGTTTACTGTCGATAATTCGCTTCCATCGGTCAGAATTGGCTCTATATAGCACCGATAAACTCTCTTTCTTACTTCTATTGAAAAATGTGATCATTGTTCGTAAAGTCACCGAATGTGGGTTTCTTTGTTTTTTTTTCTTGTGTTTTCTTTTGAGTTCTTTCCTGCTGTTCTGTCGTTGTCCCTTCATAGCCAACTACTTTGAAGTTCTGGCGTTGTTTTCTAGAACAATATTGTACACTGATTGGATACAGTAACTCAGTATACGTCACGCCTCGAGTATGGGTTATAGGGGATATACTGTGAGTGCCCATATTTTTTTTCCATCGATACATTTTTGGGGCAATATATGGCCAAGACTACACTTGTGCCGTCTTTCGTATCAAGGAAAACGTTTTCAGTTCCCGTTTAAGACCGGGTTAACTTAAAGACCATCGATAATGGTTGACCTCGATCTATTGTCATCGATGGTTTAAGCGAGTCCACACTAAGCGTTTTTCTATCGCTCCTACCGTTACACAACAGTGACGTCTGACAATCACGTTAAACGGTATAACCAATCACATGTCTTGATTTATTGACGAGAATTAACCTTGATCTAGAATTACAATTTTCTCTCTTCTTCTAGGGTGTCCCTAAGTCTGAGCACAAGGTAAACAATTCATAGAGATTGGCTGAATGTTTCCAAAATGAACCAGTAGACGTGATCATGAGGAGTTGTCTCCCCGTTCCCCAGACCGTAGTCCACTTGACTTCTTATTCTGGGGTATGCTATAGGAGGTGTACTCGATGAAATCACAGATGTAACACACTTGAATTAATGCGTAAAAAGTAAATGTGTTAACATTGACGGAAATGTGAACTTATGACAGCGATTCATTTCGTAGGAGGAGGTATGTTTACAGCACTCGGAAAAATCACAAATAATCAGCAACAGAAAAAAACAAAGAACAATATATGGTCCGAAGTAGGATCGAACCCGTACTCCTTGGCACAGCGCCTTGCCACGAGAAACCAAACGCTAGAGAATTGGATTTCTGACATCGAGTTCACGTGAATTTTGTACAGCGCATCAACCTCAGCATCGCAAATGATGGAAATCATATTGAAGACGTTATTTAATATTCAAACTGTTACTATATAATATTTTTATTATAATATAATATAATATAATATAATATAATATAATATAATATAATATAATATAATATAATATAATATAATATAATATATATAATATAATATAATATAATATAATATAATATAATATAATATAATATAATATAATATAATATAATATAATATAATATAATATAATATAATATAGTATAGTATAGTATAGTATAGTATAGTATAGTATAGTATAGTATAGTATAGTATAGTATAGTATAGTATAGTATAGTATAGTATAGTATAGTATATTATAGTATAGTATAATATAATATATAATATAATATAATATAATATAATAAATTATATTAAATATTTTAAATAAATTTCATTTCTTGAAAATATGTATTTCTGCCTAGGTGTCCAGACTTTAGGGACACCTTGTAGATTTACTAAGGCCTGAGGGTTGAGAGGGATTTCCCGAAATCACCCACAGCATGTGACGTCATAACTATGCGAGCTACAGACGGCTGCATAATTTACCTTTAGATGATCCCATTCAACCAGCGGGCCTTCGTAAATGTATAGTCGGCTGTGTTTATTCTAAATTTTAATTTATGTCTGAAGTCTGAATTCATGGCAACCTGACCTAGATAGTTAAACCCGCTCCATTTCTAGGCTCCAATCAATGTCACAGTGAACTTCGCAATGCCCTCCATACATTATACTCTTAGACCATACACCCACGACACCCGGACAAGAAGATTTTAGTGTGTATTTGAAGATATACAAACACAACACACAGCAATGTCAGCAAACCTAGACAGTTTAACACAACTATTCCAAATCATACGTAATCAACATAACGACATAACCACTTGTGTTCTGTAAGATTTTATGTTGGGACGCTAAATATAAAGCAGCCTTGAAACATCTTTAGCCTTCGCAGACATTTGATCAATAATATTAGGTTTCGTGTTTGCTGTCTTGTTAAATTATCCTGCATTCGTGCAAAAATTCTGTTAAAATATTTTTCTTGCGACAGTTAACATTGATTTAATTACGACCGTCAGAAGGATGTGACGTAACAAAGTAAATTATGTTTCTAATTCTGGATCTGAGATGCTCTTACAGATGGCAAACATTAGCAAAGAGAGACCCCTAAATGGAAATATTCTCCTTCTCCTCTCCTCTTTTTGGTGTCATTCAACTGGCGTGGGCGATAATGTGTCTGAGATGTCATTCTGGTTACCTGTTTCTGACTTGTTAATGGAGTTGCAATGTCAAGACTTCAGCTACGACCAATGTATCTTTCTACTGCCTGTATTGTTTCCACGATGGGTAAATAACGTTATCTATATTTCTGTCCCATATATACCTACCGGTTATGACTTTAATTTCTCTTTACTTTGTCTATCTGACTGCTTTCAGATTTTAATTCCACATTCATCATCATCACCATCATCATCGTCGTCACCATCATTATCGTCGTTATCATCATTATCACCATCATCGTAACTATCACCATCGTCGTCGTCGTCAAAACCATCATCATCACCATCATCATCGTAGTTATCATCATCATCATCACCATCATTATCGTCGTTATCATCATCATCACCATCATCATAACCATCACCATCGTCGTCGTCGTCAAAACCATCATCATCACCATCATCATCGTCGTCACCATCATTATCGTCGGTATCATCATCATCATCATCACCATCACCATCATCATCGTCGTCAAAACCATCATCATTATCATCACCATCATAGTCGTTATTACCATCATCACCACCACCTTCATCATCATTATTATCATCGTCGCTATTATCATCTAATTTGTCCCTGTTAGAACTTAGTTCCCAAGACAATTACTCGGAATTCTCCCTGTCATGCGCGAGATCATAAGCGTTTTCAGCAGTCAATCCCAGCTCGTTTGTGACCTCTACAACCCACCTTATCTAGGTCTTTCTCTTTCTAGTTTACCTGAAATTACGCCCTCTACAATTATCTTCACTGGGCCATCATGTTGTTTTACATGACCACAATTATATTTAATATTTTATACCCTTCTTTCTATTTTCTTTATCAACCACATTTCTAGAATGCTTAATTCTCGCTAACTTGGCATGTTTGTTCGTATTTTCCGTCCATGATATTATAAGCATTATTCGGAAAACACTTGCATTCGAAAGAATTGATGTAATTTTCAGTGCATCCGATAGTTCACATTTCAAAGGCCATACGTTGCCCTATATTAATACAGGCTCTTAAAAAAACCTAATTTGTGTTGCTATTTGATTTGTTTGTCATATGTTGCGCAGATGGATCAGGCAGACATACATCGTTAATGCTCGCTGAGATGCAGAAAATGAACAGGACTTCGATAACCATGAGTTTATGCCTCTTTATCGAATGAAGGACATGCGTACATCAAGAAACGAGAAGTTTAGTGGGCGCATAAGAGGACTTATCAACCAAACTGGAGTCGTCAGTCGCTGGACACTGCGGGATATGATGAGTAGGGGATCTGGGCACCTATGGACATGTTCGGAGTGCCATGATGATAACCCATATATCACTCAATGTTGTGCAGTTGCTCTAAGTTATTCAACTTAGTTCTTCTTTTGAAATCCTTGATATTCTTTTATCGCAGCTACTTTACATCTACTTAACAACTGTGAGAAATCTGACTAGAAACATAGAATCTTCCAGACGGACTGTGGCTAATGCAACGTTCTGTGGAAGATCTGGCTAGAGACAGAGATTCTTCCAGACGGACTGTGGATAATGCAACGTTCTGTGGAAGATCTGGCTAGAGACAGAGATTCTTCCGGACGGACTGTGACTAATGCAACGTTCTGTGGAAGATCTGGCTAGAGACAGAGATTCTTTATAGACAGGCTGTTGTGAAAGCCAACGTTAGCACATAATTTTTGTACAAAACATCACCACAGCCAGAGTTTTTCTTTTCTTTTTTCAAATTAACATGAGATAACATAACATTCTAATGAGACTTTTTCGATTTTTTTTCTTTAAAATCTGATTACAAGGATAAAAAAAAAAGCCAATCTCTATATCACTGTTATATACCGTATCAAATTATATTCCTCCTTCTTTTGCTAATAGTTGCATACGGGATTATACTAATTAAACACTTTTATATTAATGTTCTATAATTGTGGCGACCCATGATTATGCAAAGAAGTTACGGTGGTGGTTTTCTGTTGCCTTCTGTTGATTTGTTTACGGTTGACTTCGCTAGTCTTTGACTAAAAAGTCTTACCCACAAAGCAACTGGGTAAAGTTAACCTCACGTGGTAGATTTACAACAGAGGTGAGGTGCAGAATGGCTCAGGCAAAATCAGGTTTCTAAAAAAATAAGGAAGACACTGTGCAATCCATTTTTGACAATAGAAAAAAGAAAAGAGTTCTTAAATGTTATGTAGAACCAGTTTTAACATATGGATGTGAATCATGGACAATGGGATAACAGACAAAAAATCATTTGAGGCTGTAGAAATGTTTATTTACAGAAGAATATAGAGAATATCATGGATAGCTAAAAAGAGTAATGAAAACGTTCTGAAAGAGGCCAAAGCAAAAAGAGAGATAATTTCCAATATTAGGAAGAAACAATCATCATTTTTGGACCAGGTAATGAGAAGGGAATAGATACAATATTTTGTGACAACTGGGAAAATTGAGGGACGAAGAGATATAGGAACGCAAAGAGAAAAGATACCAGACAGCTTAAGAGAATGGCTTGGGAGAAATTCAACAACAGAAATGATAAAGAACTGTCGTGATAGAAAGTTTTGGAGAGACATAATCACCTACGCTAGCAGGCCTGGTACCTTGATGATGATGATGATGGTATTATTGGTCAAAGAATTGAAAGTCTAAACAGAGCAACACTCAAGTACAACTTTATTTCACAGTAATTGAAAGTCTAAACAAAGCAACACTCAAGTACAACTTTATTTCACAGTCATACCACCAATATCAGATTCGGGCACTAGAACCCAACATAATTGTTTCACGGCAATGAAGTGTGTCAGCCACATGGTGGGAGACAGTTTGATAAAGTAAAGTGAAGAAATAAGGGGCTCCACAGCATAAGAATGTGTATAAGGAATCACATTAAATGTTTAATCACGTGAGACGTTAGAAACAGCTATAATTAATCATTTAAAATGAACATAATATGATATTAAGCAGCTAAGTTTATAGAGAGACGATACAAACTACGGCGTTGCGGCAAATGTCTATATCAGGTAAAAAAAAAATTATTATACTTTATACAAAACCAAAATAATTATATCAGGTACATAACAACACATATCTATACTTTATACAAAACCAAAATAATTATATCAGGTACATAACAACACATATCTATACTTTATACAAAACCAAAATAATTATATCAGGTACAAAACAAGACATATCTATACTTTATACAAAACCACGATATGGAACATATATTACTCTAAAACAAATACAAGCAAATAAATTAAACGCTTATTTCAAAACTGAAAATATTAGAATAGGAACAGTATAGAAATTCTATCTATCTATCTATTGTCCTTTCGTGCTGAAGACGGCACATAGGGCAGAACCACAATCTCAAAAACAGAAACCTTGCGTGCCAAAATGGCACATATTGCAGAGATCACTGCTCTAAAATATATGGCGCTGTTTCTATAACAATACTTTTTACAATGACAGCTTGTCAAGCCATCGATCAACCTCCTTAGTCGCCTCTTACGACATGCCTGGAAGGTCACAGTGTCACTATTCTTTACTTCCCTCATAATGAGGCCCCCGGTATCACACAGGATAGAAATTAGCTCTCTACTAAAACTGCTGGCCGATGTGACGTCGCGATAAAGATGTGGAGGCAGAATACTAGGAACAGTCAGAAACATGGCAGCAGAATTGACAAAGAAAAGAGCAAATGACCGGACTAAAATAGTTCCTTTCCGTCTCTGACAAGCAACTAAGGAAGGAAAGAAGAAGAAGGAGAAGAAGAAGAACGATAATCAAGGTCGAGCAACAAATTGAGATTTTGTTGTTTCCCTAGAAGTCATCACACATTGTGACAGATGTTTCCAAGAATTTGAGGGAAAAGAATAAAATGATGAAAACCACCCACAATCACAGCAACACAGCCACCACACACAGAGTAGTTGATTATCGCCCTTTGCTGTCCTCCTGGGCTGAGAGACCAGATCTGATGATTTTCAAGGTGTCAAGTTGTCCGCTTTATAAGGTCAAACTATATTTGTGTTCTTTCTTTGCTTTTATGATATCCAAATCATTGATTTTCCTCATTCTGCATCTTGTTCGTTGAGAAATTCATGTTTATCTATATTTTGAAATGATTCTTGGCATTTCTCATATAACTCATTAATTTATATGTATGCCTTTATTAAAAAGGGAAACCTTAAATAAAAAAAAAAGGAAAAACTTGGAAACCATAAAAGTTTCTATAATCATTAAAGCTCTTCATTGGGACGTATGTTTCTTTACAGAACGTTAATCTCATCACAGCTCTTTTTAAAGAATCTGTCTCTAGCCAGATCTCACAAAGAACGTTAATCTCATCACAGCTCTTTTAAAAAGTCTGTCTCTAGCTAGATCTCACACAGAACGTTCCTTTCATGACAGGTCTTTTTTAAGAATCTGTCTCTAGCCAGATCTCACACAGAACGTTCCTCTCATGACAGCTCTTTTTAAAGAGTCTGTCTCTAGCCAGATCTCACACAGAACGTTCCTCTAATCACAGCTCTTTTTAAAGAGTCTGTCTCTAGCTAGATCTCACACAGAACCTTAATCTAATCACAGCTCTTTTTAAAGAATCTGTCTCTAGCCAGATCTCACACAGAACGTTGCTCTCATGACAGCTCTTTTTAAAGAATCTGTCTCTAGCCAGATCCACACAGATCGTTCCTCTAATCACAGCTCTTTTAAAGAATCTGTCTCTAGCCAGATCTCACACAGAACGTTGCTCTCATGACAACACTTTTTAAATTTAAAGAATCTGTCTCTAGCCAGATCTCACACAGAACGTTCCTCTAATCACAGCTCCTTTTAAAGAATCTGTCTCTAGCTAGATCTCACACAGAACGTTCCTCTAATCACAGCTCTTTTTAAAGAATCTGTCTCTAGCTAGATCTCACACAGAACGTTCCTCTAATCACAGCTCTTTTTAAAGAGTCTGTCTCTAGCTAGATCTCACACAGAACGTTGCTCTCATGACAGCTCTTTTTAAAGAATCTGTCTCTAGCCAGATCTCACACAGAACGTTGCTCTCATGACAGCTCTTTTTAAAGAGTCCGTCTCTAGCCAGATCTCACACAGAACGTTCCTCTAATCACAGCTCTTTTTAAAGAATCTGTCTCTAGCTAGATCTCACACAGAACGTTCCTCTAATCACAGCTCTTTTTAAAGTGTCTGTCTCTAGCTAGATCTCACACAGAACCTTACTCTAATCACAGCTCTTTTTAAAGAATCTGTCTCTAGCCAGATCTCACACAGAACGTTCCTCTCATGACAGCTCTTTTTAAAGAATCTGTCTCTAGCCAGATCCCACACGAACGTTCCTCTAATCACAGCTCTTTTAAAAGAATCTGTCTCTAGCTAGATCTCACACAGAACGTTCCTCTCATCACAGCTCTTTTTAAAGAATCTGTCTCTAGCCAGATCTCACACAGAACGTTCATCTCATCACAGCTCTTTTTAAAGAATCTGTCTCTAGCCAGATCTCACACAGAACGTTGCTCTCATGACAACTCTTTTTAAAGAATCTGTCTCTAACCAGATCTCACACAGAACGTTCCTCTAATCATATCTCTTTTTAAAGAATCTGTCTCTAGCCAGATCTCACACAGAACGTTGCTCTCATGACAACTCTTTTTAAAGAATCTGTCTCTAACCAGATCTCACACAGAACGTTCCTCTAATCATATCTCTTTTTAAAGAATCTGTCTCTAGCTAGACCTCACACAGAACGTTCCTCTAATCACAGCTCTTTGTAAAGAGTCTGTCTCTAGCTAGATCTCACACAGAACCTTACTCTAATCACAGCTCTTTTTAAAGAATCTGTCTCTAGCCAGATCTCACACAGAACGTTGCTCTCATGACAGCTCTTTTTAAAGAGTCTGTCTCTAGCCAGATCTCACACAGAACGCTCCTCTAATCACAGCTCTTTTTAAAGAATCTGTCTCTAGCTAGATCTCACACAGAACGTTCCTCTCATGACAGCTCTTTGTAAAGAGTCTGTCTCTAGCTAGATCTCACACAGAACCTTACTCTAATCACAGCTCTTTTTAAAGAATCTGTCTCTAGCCAGATCTCACACAGAACGTTGCTCTCATGACAGCTCTTTTAAAGAGTCTGTCTCTAGCCAGATCTCACACAGAACGCTCCTCTAATCACAGCTCTTTTTAAAGAATCTGTCTCTAGCTAGATCTCACACAGAACGTTCCTCTCATGACAGCTCTTTTTAAAGAATCTGTCTCTAGCTAGATCTCACACAGAACGTTCCTCTAATCACAGCTCTTTTTAAAGAATCTGTCTCTAGCTAGATCTCACACAGAACGTTACTCTAATCCTAGCTCTTTTTAAAGAATCTGTCTCTAGCTAGATCTCACACAGAACGTTACTCTCATGACAGCTCTTTTTAAAGAATCTGTCTCTAGCTAGATCTCACACAGAACGTTCCTCTCATGACAGCTCTTTTTAAAGAATCTGTCTCTAGCTAGATCTCACACAGAACGTTCCTCTAATCACAGCTCTTTTTAAAGAATCTGTCTCTAGCCTGATCTCACACAGAACGTTCCTCTCATCACAGCTCGTCTGAAAGAATTTTGTCTCTAGCCAGATCTCCCACTTGTTCTTTTGTTATATTCAAAGTCTCCTTGATGAAACCACCTTTTCTTCATGGCCTGTCCTTGTTGTGTCGCCCAGGTACCTCTGACTTCTATTTGTGTTCTTTCCAGCCCGCTTTATCTTTTTACGAGGCCACAGTATTTTAATTTCCTCTGTAGAATGGTGTTTATAAACCAGTTCTTTTCAATGTTTAAATCTTTTAATATGTTTTCATTTCTCCCAGTTTTTCATTATCCAAAGTATCTTCATGATTGTTATGTTGCATTTTGTTTCGAAAGAATTTATTTTTTCCGTGTTGTTTGCGAGATTGTCAATGATTCACAACCATTTGTTGCTATCAGGAAGATACATGCCTTCAGTAATTTTATTTGTACTGCCTTGTTAGTATTGTGGCACATGTTCTTCATGGTATTTAATTTTTGTGTTGCTATTCCTAATCTTCTTTTGCTATTTTTTTCTGGCAGTCTCTTTTGTTACAGATCCCAGATATTCGTAATTTGTTACAATTTTAAGTTCTTCACTGTTAACGATATTGTGTTGGCTTTTTCCTTTGTCTAAGGAGATTATTTTAGTTTTCTGTATATTTAGATAGACGATTCACTGTGTTTTTTAATATACTCAAATATCTTTTTAAATCCTTTTTCACCCCTTGAGAATAGGTCTATCTCGTCAGTGTATCCGAGTTCGGATAAAACTTTTTTGCCATTTTTAAAGGGTCGATCATCATCATCAAGTTCAAAGCCTGCTGGTGTAGGTGATCATGTTTCTCCACAACTTTCTATCTCGACATTTATTTATCATTTCTGTTGTTGACCTTCTGCCAAGCCATTCTCTTAAAACTGTCTAGTATATTTTCTCTTAACTTCCCTCTATCTCTTCGTCCCTCAATTTTCCAAGTTGTCACAATACATTCCATCTGTTACCATCTCCTTACATGGCCAAAATATGATGATTGTTTCTTCCCCTTATTGAAAATAAGCACTCTTTTTACTTTAGCCTCGTTCAGAACGTTTTCATTACTCCTCTTAGCTGTCCATGGTACTATCAACATTCTTCTGTAAAGTCACATTTCTACAGCCTCCTGTGATTGTCTTGTCTGTTGTCCTAATGTCGATGTTCTTTAAATTTATGTAAACAAAACAAAAACAAAAAAAAACCCATCCTTTCGAATATCTCAAAGGTTCAGAGTCGATTCTACGTAATTTGATAATTTATGCTCAGATTGTCTTTAGAGGCAACGCAGACAAGACGTAATACAGCAGAGCACTGAATGAAATGATAGTGATCTCATTCGCAACAACAAGCACATACATATAGTCTTCAAATGTCTCACTTATTAACATTTCTATAATCATCGTTTCTAAGAATTTGATGTTATAAAGTTAGAATGTTTTAAGATTTTTTATTTGTTTTTCATTTTTATAAAAGACAAGTGAAAAAATATATTGAAACAGGCAAATTAATTTAAATATCTGGGAACAATGCTAACCTCAGATGGTAGATGTACAAAACAGAGGTGAGATGCAGAATGGCTCAGGAAAAAGCAGCTTTACAAAAAAAAACAAAAAAAAAAACGCGGACGATACTGTGCAATTAACCATTCACAATAGAAACATGAAACAGAGTTCTTAAATGTTATGTTGATTGAGTCAGTCTTAACATATGGATGTGAATCATGGACAATAGAACAACAGACAAGAAAATCACTGGAGTCTGTATAAATGTGGTTTTACAGAAGAATGTTGAGAATACTATGGACAGCTAAGAAGAGTAATGAAAACGCTCTGAAAGAGGCCAAAGCAAAACGAGAGTTAGAGCTAATTTCCAATATTAGGAAGAAACAATAATTCTTTGTTGGCCATTTAATGAGAAGGGAACAGCTGGAATATATTGTAACAACTGGGAAAATTGAGGGACGAAGAGATAGAGGGAAGCAAAGAGAAAAGATACCAGACAGCTTAAGAAAATGTCTTGGCAGAAGGTCAACAACAGAAATGATAAATAACTGTCGAGATCAAAAGTTATGGAGAGACATGATCACTTTCACCAGCAGGCACGGTACTTGATGAAGATTATTTGTATGTCACTTCTAATATGTCTACGTTCGTTTGAACGTCATTGTTTCTTTTTTACTCGTGGTGAGAATGGAGTGTAGGAGTGTATTGTGATAACAGAGAAGGGGAGAGAAGGAGAGATGGGTGTAAGAGGAACACGGAGAACGGATGTGGGTAGTTTGGTAGAGTGGGTAGGAGATAAACATCGAGGATCATAGGCAAATGTAGAAATGGAGGGCTATCAAATACGGAGAAGCATGATCACCTACGCCAGGAGGTTTGGTACTTAATGAAATCGTGGATTTTATTTGATTTTAATTCTATTTGATATAAATATGTATATAATATATTTTTAAAAAAAACTGTTTTCCTAATAATGTTATTTCACGTTATTTTATTTGTATCTTGCTACAAATGTTATTTCACGTTATTTTATTTTGTATCTTGCTACAAATGTTATTTCACGTTATTTTATTTTCTATCTTGCATCCTATAATGCCATTACTTTGTTTGTTTATTTCTATCTTCTGTTTTCTTAGAGGTCCTATCCTATTGATGAGCCAATTTTAGTTTTGATTTGTCCAGACCACATCACTTATCACAAAAGAACCGTCTGAAACCAGAAAAGGAGAAAAAGGGGAGCTTACAACATCATGCGTGAAGAGTAACGTGACAGTTTCCTCTTGCTGGAATAAGTCCGTCTTTGTTTTAGATTGTCCTAAATCGTGTAGTTTGAACACATGCCTTCCTGTCTGTTGTGTAAGTATAAGTTGGCGTCGGGCAAAGTAAACTGTTTAAAAAAAAAATAAACAATGATATTAAGAAAATTTGTGACAATTTCACCAGCATCTTTTCCTGTGTGGACCCTTGCTGCTGTCATAAGAACATGGATCCTGACACTAGTCTGAGGTCTGTACATTTGAGTGTTTAGTTTCTCCAATTGATTGTTTAGTCTCCTCGGTTGATTGTTTAGTCTCATCAGTTGATTGTTTAGTCTTCTCAGTTGATTGTTTAGACTTCTCAATTGATTGTTTAGACTTCTCAATTGATTGTTTAGTCTTCTCAGTTGATTGTATAGACTTCTCAATTGATTGTTTAGTCTTCTCAGTTGATTGTTTAGACTTCTCAATTGATTGTTTAGTTTTCTCAGTTGATTGTTTAGTCTTCTCAGTTGATTGTTTAGTCTTCTCAGTTGATTGTTTAGACTTCTCAATTGATTGTTTAGTCTTCTCAGTTGATTGTTTATACTTCTCAATTGATTGTTTAGTCTTCTCAGTTGATTGTTTAGACTTCTCAATTGATTGTTTAGTCTTCTCAGTTGATTGTTTAGACTTCTCAATTGATTGTTTAGTTTCTTCACTTGATTGTTTTGTTTCTTAAATTGATTGTTTAGTCACCTGAATTGATTGTTTAGTCACCACAGTTGATTAATTAGTTGCCTTAGTTGATTATTTAGTCGCCTCAGTTGATGGTTTAGTCACCTCAATAGATGATTTAGTCACTTCAATTGATGGTTTTGTCACCTCAATTTAATTTTTAGTCACCTCAGTAGATTGTTTAGTCGCCTCAATTGATGGTTTAGTCGCCTCAATAGATTGTTTAGCCTCTTCAAAAGTGTATTGATCCACTTCCCAACCAGGAGATTATTATTTTGTTCGCTCACAGTTGTATGCTGATAAAAGATAAAGAGCCGCCTCACTAACTGCGTCACTGTTGCATATTTTGTCGACATCTCCTTCTTCTACTACCTTTCAGCTCCCTGTGGATCATAGGTCTTCAACAAACACTTTCTAAGCCGTCCTGTTTCTTGCCATTATTTTAAGATCATTCCACGTCTTCCCCATCATCTTCATCTCTGCTTCCATTTGTATTTTCCAAGAATTCCTCGGTCTTCATCTTTATGTTTTTCCCTGGGGATTCCAAAAAGGGCCTGTTGTATAATATTCTCATTTGGCTTAGCAGTGTATGTCCAGCGCCTTCGTCTACGCTGTATCTCTTTATCCACTGATATTTGACTGGTAATTTTCCATAATTCTATGTTAGTGATTTTGTCCTGCCATTTCCATCCTTTAATTCTGCGTAAGCATCCATTAATGAAAGTCTGTATCTTTGACTTGTCTATGCTTGTGAAGTTTTTCGGCTTATTTTTTTACAGTACGGGATAGCCAGTCCCATGCTCAAACCTCCTTAGTCGCCTCTTACGAACATACCTGGTAGGGTACAGCGCCACTATTCTTTACTCCCCCTTCTGGCCCCGGCAGCGCACTAGTCTAAGTCATACAGTAATAAACGCAACTGTTTTAGACTTACTTGCTGGTGTTGTTTCATATTAACTGTTACCAACTTCTTACGGTAAAAACCTAATGTTCCCTCACCCGTCAAGAGAATTCCTGAGTTACTGGAAACTTGGTCACCTAGTTTTCCCAGAAATTTTTTGTTATTTCCCAGAAACCTTGTTTCGTTCACGGAGCTTTATCCAAAAGAAATGGTCACCGAGATTCAGAACAAAACGAACGTGTTGTTTACCATCATGTTATCCATTGTTGGTTCAGCCGGCCCTGCTTCAAAGTTTTGTTATCAAACTTTAATCAAACCCCTCCTCCCGCATTTAATTACGATTTACTAAAAATACATTCCACACGTGAGGGAATCTCAAACTACACAGAGGACATTGACTTTTTTCACCCTCTTTTATTTCTTTGAGATTTGAAGAAGCCTAAAATAGCAAGCGATCAAATATTTATTTTCCCATGATGCATCGAATTTTTTAAAATGTTAAAATAACTACAAGTATCTTTCTTTTCTTGAGTCCATCTGCTGTGGCATTGAAGTGTCATAGGAACGATGAAGAATGCAGAATATAATCTGTCTGCAGATGTATTGCTTGGTCTTTTGGTCGCTTAACTTTTAGATATGGCGTCGTTATTGGGTATAACTAGACGCTGTTAATATAGAAATTTTTCGGTTCTTGCATATGTATTTTATTCTATCTATCCATCTCTTTTTTTTTTGTTCTACATCTTGCTCTCTGTCCTGATGTTTTGATGCTGAAAGCTTGTGATGTTTATTGGTTTAATTAATTCTTACAAAAAGTCTGAACCATTTCATTTGTTTATATAAATATATATCATCATCATTGAGTGCCGTCTTCGCAACGAAGGTTGGCTACCATGGATCGCCATTCTGCTCTATCTCTTGCTTTGATGGTGCAGGTTGTCATCGGTTGATTTGTCCATCTTTTGATGTTACTCGTCCATGTTAATCTTGGTCTGCCTCTGCCTCTTTTACCTTGTATTTTCCCCTCCAGGATTACTTTCAGTAGGCTGTTGTGTCTTTTAACATGGCCTAAGAATCGCATTTGTCTTGTTCTAATTGTGTTCAGAAGTTCTCTTTTCATTTTTAGCTGTTTTAAGACTTCGTCGTTTGTTTTCTTTTCCTTCCATCCAGTTCTACCTATTCTTCTATATATCCACATTTCAAAGGCTTCAATTCTCTGTTCTATTTTCTTGTCTAATGTCCATGTTTCAGCACCATATAGGAATATTGAGAAGATGTAACATTTTGCTATTCTTAGTTTTAGCTCTGGTGTTATTTGTTTTGATGTTAGTATGTCCTTCATGACATTAAAATTACTTTTTGACATTCCTATTCTTTTGTTTATTTCAGTTGTACATCATCCATCACTGGTTATAGTATGTCCAAGGTAGTTATAGTTCTGAACTGTCTATATATATATATATATATATATATATATATATATATATATATATATATATATTCCAAGCACGGTCTAATTCCGATCTAATCTCTAATTTTCACATTGGATATTCGTTCTAGCTTTGTAATGTTTTTTTTTCTTTCTCAAGCACCTCAATTCACAGGTTGTAATCTTCTGAGTCTTAGTTTTATACATTGATCATGTTTGACATTGGGTAACATAAGGTTGGTATTACAATGTTATTTGTTATGGGAAATACGAGTATTTTCGCGCTAAAAATCCATCCCTGGGACAGAGTTATAATATATATATATATATATATATATATATATATATATATATATATATATATATATATATATTATTTAGGTAAAATTTCATTACATAATTTTATTTTAATTTTTCTTTTTCATTGTATATACGTGAGAGTGTTTCTTCATCTTTTCCAGCCTTACTCTTCAATATCGTCCTCTACGCTACTTCATACATAAATATTTTCTTATTGTTTGATGTTGATCTTTTATTGTTGTCTTTCTTTTCCACACCTTCATCCTTCTCCATTTCTTCTTTTCTCACATTCTTCTTCTTCTACTTCTTCTTTCCTTTTTTCCTCTTTAAATTTAACGTTAAGATGTTAATATTTATGTGACCATTTGTATGGCGGTCTCTGTCACATCAAGCTCGACAATACCTTCGTGAAATGGGTTGAAGTCGTCTGCTTCCATTCTGACTTTATATCGAACAGATCCGTAGCATATATGTCTCAATTGTCATTGAGGGCACTTCCCATACACACAAACACCTTCTCCCCAAACTGTTTATATACTGTATTATGTAGATAATAGCTCGATTTATTGCGCCTTGCAAAATTAATTTTAATTAATTAATAATTAATTAGCCTGAAGTTAATTATTTTATTTCACCTGGACAGTTTTGAGTGAGTTTAATTTTTATTGTGGACTTTGCATTTTCCCATAAATTTATCAACGTCAAAAAATTTTCAATTAAAACAGTAACTGATCAGATAGTTTGGGAATTTCCATTACGTTTGCCGTGAAGGGAAATGGAAAGTTCCAGACTCTACTGTCCTTGACCGCTACATTCTACTCTACCCCGTTACTGAACCAGTTCGTAATTTTATCGTCAATCATCCAGGTCTGTTAACTGTCACTGTTTCCGGTTAACGTTCTTTCAATGGTTAATAACAACTAATGTAACCATCAAGCTAACGCAACAAGAGCAGATCCTATCGTAATCATTTCAGCTTAAACGTTTATCTTCTTCACGAAGCACAAACACCCGTCTGGGTGGTCTAGAGGTAGGGCGTTGACCTCTAGACAAGAAGGTTCTGGGTTTGATTCTCATCACAGGCGGTGCAAAATAAAAAAATAAATAAATAAATAAAATAGAATCTGTGTCTTTACCATTCCCTGATCTCTGGGTAGTGAGATCCGATGTTTTGCCCTCTCTGGGTAGTGAAATCCGATGTCTAGCCCTCTCTGTGTAGTGAAATCTGATGTCTAGCCGTCTCTGAGTAGTGAGATCCGATGTCTAGCCCTCTCTGGGTAGTGAAATCTGATGTCTAGCCCTCTCAGTGTAGTGAGATCCGATGTCTAGCCCTCTCTGAGTAGTGAGATCCGATGTCTAGCCCTCTCAGGGTAGTGAGATCCGATGTCTAGCCCTCTCTGAGTAGTGAGATCTGATGTCTAGTCCTCTCTGGGTAGTGAGATCTGATGTCTAGTCCTCTCTGGGTAGTGAGATCTGATGTCTAGTCCTCTCTGGGTAGTGAGATCTGATGTCTAGTCCTCTCTGGGTAGTGAGATCTGATGTCTAGTCCTCTCTGAGTAGTGAGATCTGATGTCTAGTCCTCTCTGAGTAGTGAGATCCGATGTCTAGCCCTCTAGGAAGACAGCGGAAAAAACACGAGATCGCGAGTACATTCGGAGTAAAGAAGCCTTGGCAGTTGGAAATTGATTGGAGCAAGCCAGAAAAAAAAGAAGGCCGCTGCCCGGGCAAAATTAAGTGGAAAAATCTACCCAAACCTTTAAAACTCTCGACGATAAAAATATGAGTCAGAATATCTGCCTGTATGGCGGGGGACATCTGAGGCCTACCACACGGCTGCTAGTGTGGAAAAATAGAAAAAACGATATTCACGCAAAATGCAGTCCCTCTGGACTTCAAAAGAGATTAAAAAAAAACTGGCGAACGCAACAAGAAAGAAAGAAACAAACCAAGAAAGAAAGAAAGAAAGAAAGAAACAAACAAACAAATAAAAAAATAAACAAACAAAAAAACAAACAAGCAAACGACATCTAGCACGTAAATATTTCTTCAAGTCTTTATTTCATCCAGCGCAGTTTCGAGCGACTATAACCTTTATCCGACCTTGGTGAAAATGTCTACAAATTTGTCAACGTTATCTAGAACATTTCTATCAAAGCAAAGACTGACCAGTTAGATTGGGAAATTTCAAAAGTTTGTCTGGAAGCAGCAAAAAAAAAAAAAAAAAAAAAAAAAAAAAACAGGAAAAAAGTATGATATATCTTATATTTGGTTATTTGGTTATGGAAGGCCCCGGTATCACTGCAATCGAATTAAAATCAATAATTGCTCAACCACCCGTGCCAGCGTAATCATCCGAATTAATATCTCATCTCCCCATGATATATCTTATATGTGTCTGATTAACTTGGTACTCTAGTATTATACGATTATCAGTCACTCCGTTAGTGTCAAATTTATAATTGAATGGTACGTTCTCAGATAATGACATAAAATAGATTTCTGGCATAATTAGTCGCTTTGTGCTGATGAACATTTTGAGGAGTAGATCGGAGCACTTATATATGTGTCTGGATGCTGTGATGATGATCATTAACATAATATAGCATAACATAACATAGCATAAAATAATCTGGCATAACATAACATAGCATAACACAACATAGCATAACATAATCTGACATAACATAATATAGCATACAATAACATAGCGTAACATAACATGGCATAACATAATATAGCATAACATAACATAATCTGGCATAACATAATATAGCATTACGTAATATAGCATAACATAATATCGCATAACATAATCTGGCATAACATAATATAGCATAACATAATATAGCATAACATAATCTGGCATAACATAATATAGCATAACATAATATAGCATAACATAATCTGACATAACATAATATAGCATAACATAATCTGGCATAACATAATATAGCATAACATAATCTGGCATAACATAATATACATAAAATAATATAGCATAACATAATCTGGCATAACATAATATAGCATTACATAATATAATGTGGTTTGTTAATTTAGTGACCGTGAAATAAATAGTCGACATAGAACCAAATCTGAACTACATACGAAGACAACATGTAGAGCGATGTGCCCATCAGGAGAAGAACCTTGTGATTCTATACAAGACATGTATCGAACATATGAAGGTCTCAGATAAATCACATTTAAAATCGAGAGAGAACATCAAAGAAACATTATATAGATTATTGAAGGATGGAGCGGATTAGAGAAATTGAACAGAACAATCAATTGGTAATCATTGCTGCAGGGACAGGATTAGAGAAACTGTACAACAGCAGCAGGTGACAATAGTTGAGGAAAGGACAGGAATAGAGAAATTATATAACAGTGTCAGGTGACGATAATTGAGGAAAGGACAGGAATAGAGAAATTATACAACAGTGTCAGGTGACGATAATTGAGGAAAGGACAGGAATAGAGAAATTATACAACAGTGTCAGGTGACGATAGTTGAGGAAAGGACAAGAATAGAGAAATTATACAACATTGTCAGGTAACAATAGTTGAGGAAAGGACAGGATTAGAGAAATTATACAACAGTGTCAGGTGACAATAGTTGAGGAAAGGACAGGATTAGAGAAATTATACAACAGTGTCAGGTGACAATAGTTGAGGAAAGGACAGGATTACGGAAATTATACAACAGTGTCAGGTGACGATAATTGAGGAAAGGACAGGAATAGAGAAATTATACAACAGTGTCAGGTAACAATAGTTGAGGAAAGGACATCATTAGAGAAATTATACAACAGTGTCAGGTGACAATAGTTGAGGAAAGTACAGGAATAGAGAAATTATACAACAGTGTCAGGTGACAATAGTTGAGGAAAGTACAGGAATAGAGAAATTATACAACAGTGTCAGGTGACAATAGTTGAGGAAAGTACAGGAATAGAGAAATTATACAACAGTGTCAGGTGACGATAGTTGAGGAAAGTACAGGAATAGAGAAATTATACAACAGTGTCAGGTGACAATAGTTGAGGAAAGTACAGGAATAGAGAAATTATACAACAGTGTCAGGTGACAATAGTTGAGGAAAGTACAGGAATAGAGAAATTATACAACAGTGTCAGGTGACGATAATTGAGGAAAGGACACGATTAAAGAAACTCTGTACAACAGCAACAGGTGACAATAGTAGAAAGATGGATAAGATTGAAGACTGTACAGCAGCATTAAGTGACGATCTTGTTGCGGACAGAAGGACAAGACTTAAACGTGTTGTCGCGTCAAAACAGAAAAGAGAAAGTCAATAAAAAAAAATAGAAGACTAGAATGTATTATTTGTTGAGTGTGCGAAAAAGCTGAGTACTCACTCTAACACTAAAGGAATAAGTGTGGGAACAACTATCATCATGTGAGATGCCAACAAAGGTATTATTGTGGAAACTATATAAAAAACGAGCCGCGCTAGCTCAGTGGTTAGTGAACTGGACTACAGAGGACAAGAGGTAGGGTTCGATCCCAACCGACAGCTTCCGAGTTCACCCAGCCCTTAATGGGTATCGGATTTTTTCTGGGAAAGTAAAGCGGCACGGGCGTAATACCGACCATATTACCCCAAAAATCATATGCTGAAGGTCTTTAAAATTTATGGCCACTAACACCATATTCCCTATACGCCACTTGGCGTGACGGGGGCACTTTACTTTTTTTTTTTTTTACTATATATAAAACAATGTTCCGTGACATGAAAGGCGGCAGGAACTGTCAAGGTTCAGTTTGAAAAGTATTCGTTGTTGCAGTTTCCTCACATTCAAAGTCCGGCTTGCTGGAGCTACTGAGTTTAAGGCCATGTGCACACCGTGAGCTGTGTTTTTAAAAAAATCCACATCGTGTTTCGATATTCCGATTGCTTACGATGAATGATGATATCGTATGACGAAGGCCAGTTCAGCTGTGTTCCCTTTCGGTGCCGCTTTTCCTTATGCCTTTTGGCGTTTGCTGTAGCTGTTATGATGGTGACTGCAGCTGCTTTTGTTTGTTTGGATCTTTCAATGAGATGAGTTTTAATTCGGATGATTGCACTGGCACGGGCGGTTGAGCAATTATGGATTTTAATTCGTTTGAAGTGATACTGGGGCCTTCGATTAACCATAACCATTTTTAATGTCACAGGAGAATGAAATGAAACTTTAAAATGTCATTTGACGATGAAGATGGGAGTGGTCTTCATCGTAATTATTTCCCCAACCCATTGAGCACATTTTTCGACTGGGTTGAGGAAGACGCAAGAAACTGCCATAGAACACACGTTCCATTTATCACAAAGTTAGCTAATTACGCACACACTATGGACACTATCTACAAAGCTTAAACATAGTAGATTTTGTTATTGTCATGTATTATAATATGTGTCTTGTTTTTTTTTTTATCTTCTCTGGTTGCTTAGTTGGCTGTACGCTGTCGCATTTGTTTCTCGTGGCAAGTGTGGATTTTTTTTTCCAAGTGTTGTACACATACCTCTTCCACTGAAATGATTCGCTGATCTATATCTTTGGAAGTATCCCTCCATAACAATAGTAAAAACAAAAGTAAAGTTCTCCCGTCACGCCAAGTGGCGTATAAAAAATATGGTGTTAGTGACCATAAATTTTACAGACTTTCAGCACATGATTTTTGGGGTAATGTGGTCGGTATTACGTCCGTGCTGCTTTACTTTCCCAGAAAAAAATCAGGTAACCATTAACGGCTGGGCGAACCGGAAGCCGTCGGTTGGAATCGAACCTTACCTCTTCTCCTTTGTAGTCCAGTTCACTAACCACTGAGCTATCGCGGCTTCCTCCATAACAATATTCATTTATTATTATTTGTCTCCAAGATTAGGTCCCAGGAGGGTGTTTATTTTTTGGCATTTCACTCCTTCCATTGTCAGCTTTCTTTAAATTGTCAAGAAACTCACTTAAAATTTGAAGCCAAATTTATTTTCCAAATTCACGAACTTCGTCTGAATAGAGTGCCATTAATCTACGTCTGAACAACGAATCAATAATCGGCCGAGTTTCATTTAAAGTGACTACAAGAATGACAGAACACACACCATTAACCGTACACTGCGTCACTCTTCTGTCCAGGGCCTGATAGAATCACCATGGTTTGACCGTTAAATAAAACAAATGCGCATATTTGTTATGATAAAACTATGGAGATTATTAGTATTCTTATCAATTCATTCATTCTTAACTTCCCTCCCTCCTTCCCCATTACCTTCCCTTTCCTCCCATACCTTCCTTCTATCCCTTTCATTCCTTCCTTTCTTCCCCTTCCCGTTCATGCTCTTCCCTTTCTCTCACCCTGCCCTCCCCTCCCCTTCCTCTCTTCTTCCCTCGAAATCTGAAATATCGACTGAGTTGGTGTGTGTGTGTCTGTGTGTGGGTAACGTAGAGGTGGGAGGAACTGGTGTTTGTAACAAAAACTCCAGCAGTCCTTGCAACACTCTCAGCTCTAAACATCAGACTGGTGTGTGTGTGTCTGTGTGTGGGTAACGTAGAGGTGGGAGGAACTGGTGTTTGTAACAAAAACTCCAGCAGTCCTTGCAACACTCTCAGCTCTAAACATCAGACTGGTGTGTGTGTGTCTGTGTGTGGGTAACGTAGAGGTGGGAGGAACTGGTGTTTGTAACAAAAACTCCAGCAGTCCTTGCAACACTCTTAGCTCTAAACATCAGACTGGTGTGTGTGTGTCTGTGTGTGGGTAACGTAGAGGTGGGTGGAACTGGTGTTTGTAACAAAAACTCCAGCAGTCCTTGCAACACTCTCAGCTCTAAACATCAGACTGGTGTGTGTGTGTCTGTGTGTGGGTAACGTAGAGGTGGGAGGAACTGGTGTTTGTAACAAAAACTCCAGCAATCCTTGCAACACTCTCAGCTCTAAACATCAGACTGGTGTGTGTGTGTCTGTGTGTGGGTAACGTAGAGGTGGGAGGAACTGGTGTTTGTAACAAAAACTCCAGCAGTCCTTGCAACACTCTCAGCTCTAAACATCAGACTGGTGTGCACCCTGTCTAGTGGTGTCTATTTTTCTACATGCTTGCTAAACATAAACCCTTGCAGCAGAGCTACAAAACAAAATTAAAATTATGGAGATGAAATATTGTCGTAAGATTTTGGCATCTCTTACATAGGTCGTAGGGAGCCGCGATAGCTCAGTGGTTAGTAAACTGAACTACAAAGGACAAAGGGTAGGGTTCGATCCGAACCGATGGCTTCCGGGTTCACCCAGCCTTAAAATGGGTACCGCATTTTTTTTCTGGAAAAGTAAAGCGACACGGGCGTAATGCCGACAACATTACTCCAAAAATCATGTGCTGAAGGTCTGTAAAATGTATGGTCACTAACACCATATTCCCTATACGCCACTTGGCGTGCCGGGTCACTAACACCGTATTCCCTATACGCTACTTGGCGTGACGGGGGCTCTTTACTTTTTTTTTTTTTTTACATAGATTGTACTACAAATGAACAATTTCACACAAGGAAACCAACCAATCGGAATACGTGATGATCTTTGCTTCCTCTTCTTCTTTCCTACCTCATCTGCCTTTCAGCGTCGAGGGGAGATATAATTTGCGGTCTTTTGCTCTTCTGTTCGCCTTTGCTGCTGTTGTGTTTCCTAGTGCTTCTAATATTCCATCGACCCATCTTTTTCGTGGTCGACCCTTGGGTCTGGTGTTCTCATAACGTTTGTTGAAGGCTCGTTGTGATGTGTTTTGTTCTTTCTGCTTTGTCACGTGGCCAAACCATTTTATCTGTTGTTTTCTTATATATTCTATGGCGGGGGCTATTCCTAGCCTTTTTCCCAGTTCTTCATTTCTGATCTTATCTCTCAGACTGTTTCCTGTCATTCGTCTAACACATTTAATCTGAGTAGAAGTTATTTTTCTTATTGTTCTTACATCTAGGGTCCAGGTCTGGCATTGGTAGCACAACATTGGGATGCAGAATTGCTTATTCTAAAACGCAAAATAAACGGTTTAGTCACGTATATCGATCGTCTGGTCTAGGAAAAAACCACTCTACGAAGAACTCTGAAAAAAAAGCAAGAAGGAGATAACGTCAAAGAAGAGGATGGGAAGAAATCACAAAATAAGGGATAGGTCTTGACTTTGTAGAGCTCCAAAAAATTACGACAGTTTGAATTACAGGAAGTAGGATGACGAAGTCTATCTACGGTGCCCCAACGGCCTGCAGGATATGAGATGAAGAAGATATGAGATGAAGAAGATATGAGATGAAGAATATATGAGATGAAGAAGATATGAGATGAAGAAGATATGAGATGAAGAAGATATGAGATGAGAAAGATATGAGATGAAGAAGATATGAGATGAAGAAGATATGAGATGAAGAAGATATGAGATGAAGAAGATATGAGATGAAGAAGATATGAGATGAAGAAGATATGAGATGAAGAAGATATGAGATGATGAAGAGATATGAGATGAGAAGATATGAGATGAAGAAGATATGAGATGAAGAAGATATGAGATGAAGAAGATATGAGATGAAGAGGATATGAGATGAAGAAGATATGAGATGAAGAAGATATGAGATGAAGAAGATATGAGATGAAGAAGATATGAGATGAAGAAGATATGAGATGAAGAAGATATGAGATGAAGAAGATATGAGATGAAGAAGATATGAGATGAAGAGATATGAGATGAGAAGATATGAGATGAAGAAGATATGAGATGAAGAAGATATGAGATGAAGAAGATATGAGATGAAGAAGATATGAGATGAAGAAGATATGAGATGAAGAGGATATGAGATGAAGAAGATATGAGATGAAGAAGATATGAGATGAAGAAGATATGAGATGAAGAAGATATGAGATGAAGAAGATATGAGATGAAGAGGATATGAGATGAAGAAGATATGAGATGAAGAAGATATGAGATGAAGAAGATATGAGATGAAGAAGATATGAGATGAAGAAGATATGAGATGAAGAAGATATGAGATGAAGAGATATGAATGGGATAAGAAATGAAGAAGAAATCAAACAAACAAATAATTTAAAAATCACAACGGAATAGCTGATCCATTAATATGGCACGATGCCACAATTTTTGTAACTTGTTATTTCTCACTCGACGTTCTATACAGCGACGGATCTCATTGTAATGCAGACACTGAAAGAATTGGAACTGTTTCCGGTTAAACCTAAAAATAGGGAGCAATCTTTACCAGCTCATTTCTTAGCGAAGAATAAATATGCCAGACGTTACCCTCTCCTGGTATATTTCTCTCTCTCTCTCTCTCTCTCTCTCTCTCTCTATCTCTTTCTCTCTGCATGTGTGTTTGTGTGTGTGTGTGTCCTCTATTCTCTTCTTGTCTCATGGTTGCCAAATGTGGCGAACTTAATGCAGAATTTGAATTGCAGAAAGTTGAAGGCAAGTCTTTGAGATTAGGTTTGTAGGATGTGACTTTGTGGAACATAAGGTCAGCAGACGGATTGAGTCATAGATTTGGGGGACAGAATTGAGGGGTGGGTGGTGATTATTTGCGTAGCTAGAGTGGATATGGGGGTGGACGTGTGTGTGTGTGTGTGTGTAGAGTAGATGTGGAAGATGTTTGTGTGTGTATGTCGGTAGAGTAGATGTTGGAGGTGGGTATCGGTGTATCTTTGACTACTGAGGTGCTGAGGATGTTCGGGTGTGTGTGTGTGTGGTTAGAGTAGAGGTGGAAGTGTTGGTGTGTTTGTGTATGAGTAGAATAAAGGTGGGAAGAGTTGATGGGTGTATGCGGGTAGAGTAAAGGTGGGAACAGTTGATGTGTGTGTGTGTGTGTCTGTTTGTAGGTAAAGTAGAGGCGGGAGGAGTTTGTGTGTGTGTGTGTGTGTGTGTGTGTGGGTAAAGTAGATGTGGGAGGAATAGGTGTATGTGTGTGTGTCTGTGTGTGGGTTACGTAGAGGTGGGAGGAATTTGTGTGTGTGTATGTGTGGGTAACGTAGAGGTGGGAGGAGTTAGTGTGTGTGTATGTGTGGGTAACGTAGAGGTGGGAGGAGTTAGTGTGTGTGTGGGTAACGTAGAGGTGGGAGGAGTTGGTGTGTGTGTATGTGTGGGTAACGTAGAGGTGGAAGAAATTGGTGTGTGTGTGCGTGGGTAAAGTACAGGTGGGAGGAATTGGTGTGTGTGTGTGTGTATGGGTAACGTAGAGGTGGGAGGAGTTAGTGTATGTGTATGTGTGGGTAACGTAGAGATGGGATGAGTTGGTGTGTATGTGTGGGTAACGTAGAAGTGGAAGGAGTTGGTGTGTGGGGCGGGGTAAATTAGAGATGTGAGGAGTTGGCGTGTGTGGGTAAAGTAGAGGTGGGATGCATTGGTGTGTGGATAAATTAGAGGTGGGGGAAGCGTTGTGTGTGTGTGTGTGGGTAAATTAGAGGTGGAAGGAGTTGTGTGTGTGTGTGTGAGATGGGATGATTTGGTGTGCAAGTATTTGTGTGTAAAGTAGATATAGTAGAAGTTGGTGTGTAGGTGGAGTAGAGCTGTTGGTGTGTGTGTGTGTGTATGGAATGAGTCAATGATAGAATTAGATAGGAAACGAAAGTATCATATATAAGGTAAGTTTAGGCTAGGTGAGACAGACCGACAGCCAGACAGACAGCCAGACAGACAGCCAGACAGACAGACAGGCAGAAAAAGTCAAGTGAAAGATGCACACATTGACTAAAACTAGAAACAAAGAATTAATAAAACGATTGAATAAGTGGGAAAAGAAACGAGAAACTGTATCCAGCCTGGAGAAATAATGTCGATGCCAGTAAATAGTACCTCGAGGGAAACCTAGAATTAAAATGGTATGAAGTTATACAAATTCTTGAAGATGCACATGGGCAGAAAATTATCAACTACTCATAGCTGGGTTAGTGTGCCAGGACTAGTTGTATTATCCGATCAAGTTACAACTCTACCTACTGGAGATGGCAGAGATAACAAACTGGCTTAACTGGTCAGCGAGTACTAGTCTGAAGGTAATTATATTTTCTTCTTCTTCTACCTTTCAGCTCCCTGTGGAGCATTGCTCTTCAACAAACACTTTCCAAGTTGTTCTGCTTCTTACCATTCTTTTAAGATCATTCCGTGTCTTCCCCATCATCTTCATCTCTGCTTCCCTCAGTCTTCTCCAAGAATATGTTGGTCTTGCTCCGTGTCTTATTCTGGGAATGTGCGAAACAAGATGGCTAGGAACGGAAAAATAAAAACTAAATACAGGAGAGATGATTTTATCATCAGGACACCAGGAACCTGGAGCACAACATAGTGAAGGGGTAGCTATAATGTTATCAAGGAATGAACAGAAGACACTAATAGAATGGGAAGCAGTAGGGTCAATATTAATGAGAGCAACATTTAAAACAACAAAAACAAAATAAAATTACACATTATCCAATGCCATGCACCAACTATGATAAGGATGGTTTAGTTAAAGATCAATTCTACAAACAGTTACAATGTCAGATGGATGAAAGATATTATACTTGATGGGAGATCTAAATGCTAAAGTAGGATCAGACAACAGAGGCTTCGAATAGATTATGGGAAAACTTGGACTTGAAGATATACATTTTTGTGAATTTCTGTGCCCTTAATCAAGTGAGCCTAGAATTTTATTCAACTATTATTTTAATGAAGTAGCATATCCTGTACAGAACGTTGATATGACCCCAGCATTTTGTGGCTGTGTAATGTCTAGGTCAGTGGTTTGCTATTGCCTTCCGACGGTAGGCCCGGTTCCGAGTAATCCCACGAGTCGTGATTTTTCTTTTCTTTTCTATTCTATTCTATTCTATTCTATTCTATTCTATTCATAGAGTCTGATTAATTGCAGTCGAACCATACCTTGTCCACTCAACCTTTCGTCCCTGCATTTCTCGAAACGTATGCAGACTGACTAAAGACATAGACTGACTAAAGACATAGACTGACTAATGACATAGACTGACTAAAGACATAGATTGACTAAAGACGTAGACTGACTAAAAACATAGACTGACTAAAGACATAGACTGACTAAAGGCATGGACTGACTAAAGACATGGATTGACTAAAAACACAGACTGACTAAAGACACAGACTGACTAAAAACACAGACTGACTAAAGACATAGATTGACTAAAGACACAGACTGACTAAAGACACAGACTGACTAAAGACATAGATTGACTAAAGACATAGATTGACTAAAAACATAGAGTGACTAAAGAAACAGACTGACTAAAGGCATAGATTGACTAAAGACACAGACTGACTAAAGACATAGATTGACTAAAGACACAGACTGACTAAAGACATATACTGACTAAAGACACAGACTGACTAAAGACATAGATTGACTAAAGACATAGACTGACTAAAAGACATAGACATAGACTGACTAAAGACATAGACTGACTAAAGACATAGACTGACTAAAGACATAGACTGACTAAAGACACAGACTGACTAAAGACATAGACTGACTAAAGACACAGACTGACTAAAGACATGACTGACTAAAGACATAGACTGACTAAAGACACAGACTGACTAAAGACATGAGCTGACTAAAGACATAGACTGACTAAAGATATGAACTTGACTAAAGACATGACTAAAGACATAGACTGACTAAAGACACAGACTGACTAAAGACACAGAGTGACTAAAGACACTGACTAAAGACAAAGACTGACTAAAGACATAGACTGACTAAAGACACAGACTGACTAAAGACACAGACTGATTAAAGACTTAGACTGACTAAAGACATAAACTGACTAAACACACAGAGTGACTAAAGACACAGACTGACTAAACATACAGACTGACTAAACACACAGACTGACTAAAGACAACTCATTACGCAACGTCCCCACTGCTGTATTAATCCAACAGGTGCAGCTATCACAACTTTAATGCAACAAACACAATGTACCCAGACCCATGTTGCCATTCTTTTAAGGACGAACGACGAAAGAGAAGTGGCCGTCGAACAACCGCATAGAGGAAGATGCAAAGCTGGATAACAAAGATTAATTAATCTGGTAAGACTAAATTGCCAGCATAAATAAATGTGGACGATAATTTGAAGAAAGCCAAGAGGTAAAAGATAAAGTCTAGGAAGCAGTCTCTGATAAATGAGTGCAGGAGACGGGTTTTTTAGATCGCAGTGAGCGAAACACAGTGCAACGCAATTCATTATTAAGGGAACGGGATTGCGATGCGTGTCATGATTTCAAAGGCTTTGTTTCCATCTCTGAGCATTTTGCTGCCTAGGTAAGTGAGCAGGTAGGTTCTTTGACTATATTAGGTATTAAACCCATCTCCATCAATTTGATATCTAACATGACTAATCATGTCCACCACTAAGTCAACATCATCATGTGCCATACCGGTTGGCGTAGGCGATCATGTCCTTCCACAATCTTCTATCTACAGTGCATCGTATCAGTTTCTGTTGTTGACTGTTTTCCATGCCATGACACCAAGCGATCCAGTATTTTCTCTCTTTGTCATCCGCGATCTCTCTTTCCTTTTATTTTGCCAGTTGTAACCAAGTATTTCAACGTTCCTCTTCTCATGATGTGCCCGAAAAATGTTGAATATTTCTTTCTGATGTTTTTAGGAGCTCCCTTTTTGTGTTGGCCTCTTTGAGAATTTCCTCATTGGTCTCTTTAGCTGTCCAGGGAACTTTCACTAAGTCACCTTATATATAACAGGCAGAAACGAGAAACCTAGTGGGTGTGTAAGAAGACTTATCAACCAACACAGAACTGGAGTCGGCAGTCACTGGACACTGCGGGACTTCCTGAGGAGGGGATCTGAGCACCTATTGTCGGAGTACAATGATGATGCCCTGCAAATAACTCAATAACAGGCTGAATAAATAGAAATAAAGAGCAGTGGAAAACCAACAGAAAAATTATTTAACAGCTTCCAACTGACCTAACAAAAGATCACTGACTAAAATTATGACATGCATGAAGGATCAAGTGAAGCGGTGAGAGATGATTGCCTACGCCAACCGGCATGACACCTGATGATGATGATACTAAGTCACCACGGCGCAGAGATGGATACTTAGAGAAGAAAGTGTGCAGCGACCGCTCTCAGCCTTACACATGATAGTGATCATATTCCAGTGATATTATGAAAGACATTTGTCAACAAAAGCGATGTGCAGTTTTAACTGACAAAAGCGTCTAACTACAGCACTACATTAGCTCTGACTAGTTCTATTAACAGTTTTTTTTTTTTCACATTTTTTGAAGAAGCCGTTACGCAAGTTATACGACAACGTAATGACAGCAGGAACCAGATATAGACATGATCTGTCTTCGATTGGTGTCTTTTGTCGTTGGAGCGGTGGGGGGTCATCTCTGGCGGTGGGTGAACCAAGGCCTCGTACCAGTGCACAGATAACCGAGTTATGACATTGGCACCGCTACTGCTAATCTCCTACTATTGTGACGTGCGGGAATACAATTAGGTAGATCGTTAACGGCTTTCCCAGTTGTCATTATTACCTCCTTCTTCTCTATCTATCTATCTATCTATCTATCTATCTATCTATCTATCTATCTATCTATCTATCTATCTATCTATCTATCTATCTATCTATCTATCTATCTATCTATCTATCTATCTATCTATCTATCTATCTATCTATCTATCTATCTATCTATCTATCTATCTATCTAAATATCTATCTGTCTGTCTGTCTGTCTGTCTGTCTGTCTGTCTGTCTGTCTGTCTGTCTGTCTGTCTGTCTGTCCGTCTGGTCTGTCAGTCGGTCTGTCTGTCTGGTCTGGTCTGTCTATCTGTCTGTCTGGTCTGTCTGTCTATCTGTCTGTCTGTCTGGTCTGGTCTGGTCTGGTCTGTCTATCTGTCTGTCTGGTCTGTCTGTCTATCTGTCTGTCTGTCTGGTCTGGTCTGGTCTGGTCTGGTCTGGTCTGGTCTGTCTATCTGTCTGTCTGGTCTGTCTGTCTATCTGTCTGTCTGTCTATATGTCTATCTATCTATATCACACTTATTCTTTATAGGTTATCGTAAGGACTGCCAGTTTTCTTCTAGCCACAGGGAAAAAAAACACCGACAAAATATGTGAACGCACAGAGACAGAGAGGGAGATAGAGAGAGATTTAAAGATAAATAGAGTCAGAGATAGAGAGTGACAGAGAAATTGATACAGAGTTAGAGATACAGAGATTCAGAGAAAGACAGAAGTAACAGAGAGGTAGAGAGAGGCCAGACAGGCATATATATATATACAGTAAAGTCTCGATTATGCGGTACTCAATAATCCGGAATTCTCAATTTAACGGACTTTTTTTTTTTTTATTATTATAGGGAGAAAGCTTGAATCATGTTTTGTTCAGTTAAATTAAATGCCTTTATCCGGAAATCGAAAACGCTACAAACACGGTTTGTGCGCTGCGCTTACTTCTACAGGCTCTATCATTACACAATATTGCGTTTACAATAGTGTATTTACAGTAATATACTTCAAATAGGAGCGAACATATTTTATTCAATCCAGACATTGTGTCTCCAAATATTCCAAGTAAAAGCGACAGACAGTCTATATCTTCACTTTTTCCCCCGACTAAATGTTTTTGTCGGGAATTCTTAGTCGTGCCAAAAACACTTATCTACATGATTTTACAAATTTGCTTAATTTTCTCATAGCCTGCTTTAGATCTAAAGTTGGTCATGAATTTGTCAAAATATGGCGTTTGACAGTCTGACCGAACATTAGAAGCAGACGTATTGTTTGTGAAAATTGAAGAGCCCATAACTTTGATGATTATAAATCAAAGGTTGAGCAGCCGGCGTGCAGTGACATAGAGATGGTGAGAAGAAAGGGGGAGGGGTTCAAAAATTACCGACTGGAAATTCAAAAGAGTAAGATACAGAGTTTGACGTTAGTTTGTCTCAGACATTTGTGCAAGCTGAAATTCGTTCCATCAGTATAAATTATACATGATATGCTATAAACGCATGTGTGCATACTTTTTAACGGAATACATTTTTGTGTTAAATAATGGCCTCTGCGAGTGCAAACCACACCTCAATTTCCCGCAAGGTAAACGCAAGCGAACTGTATTGACACTGAACCAGAAGATTGAAATCGCTAGTAGACTTGAAAAAGGCGTTAATCGCAACGTTTTGATGACTGAATTTGGCATAGCCTCTTCAACATTATATGACATACGAAATCAAAAAGATGAGTTGTTTAAGTTTGCGTCGGAGTCTGAAAGCAGCAACAATATACACCAGAGACGAAGTATGAAACGGCCAAAATTTGAAAAACTCGACGACGTCCTTTATGTGTGGTTTTTAGAAAGAAGAAGAAAAGGAATGCCAATATCAGGACCCATGTTGATAGAGAAAGCTAGTGAATGTCACACGAATTTAAATATTTCTGAGCATTGCAATTTTTCAATCATGTTTTTTCATAAATTTTGAGTTTGGTTTTCTTACTCTCGATTATCCAGAAAAATTCAATTATCCAGAATGGGTTCTTCCCCGAGCATTCCGGATAATCGAGACTTTACTGTATATACATATATACATATATACATACATACATAAATATCACATTTCTTTATTAATGTCATCATCATTTAACTATCTATCGTTCTCTTACACTCTTTATCTCTGTCGTTACTATTCTAACGTTCATTTTTTTTTCTCTCGCTTTCAGTATGTTGTCAATCCATACTTTATCTTGTTCTTACTTTCGTTTTCACTTTCAGTGGTTTGCTATCTTTCACTCATACTCCCCATTTCTTTCATTATTTTAATCTGCTTAATTAGTTGATTAACCCTTGCTCTTAATTATAACACTTTTTTCACTTGAGCTACATTTAACTACGAACAAGGTAAGGCAAGAAAGAGCTTACTACATAAAAGAATGACAAAAGAAGACACGACAACGCCTCAAAAGAATAAAACACAAAACAAGATATCTGAACCCAGCATTACAAATTACAAACAGAATAAAAACATCAAATGAGCTTATCAGATGAAAACATCTCAAAATGCATTAAAGAGGTTGTTAATTAGTTAACTGTTGCAACCACGGGTCCCTTCAGCATGGCTGCTGTGTTTAAGGAGGCACAGAGAATAGGATCACGTCGATTACAAAACTGCAGGACACGATAACTAGGACCAGAATTCCGGCCTTGTGTAAACAAACACACCAGGTCTGTACCTAGGTCCTGTTTCTAGTTAGCAGGTCACCGAGATCTTTAAGATGGACCAGGATTCGTTTTCCTTTTAAAATATCAAACTTCTTCTTTGCAGTCTTCTTTTCTCCCCCCCCCCTCTCTCCTCTGTCTTTCTCTTGTTACCTCTCGTTCTCTTCACCCCACAGCCCCCTTCACACTTTCCATCTGTCTTCCAATTTCCTATCTCTATATCTTCCTATACATGTATATCTCTCTCTCTATTTCTATGTCTCATTCTTCCATTTACTTCATCATCATTGAGTGCCGTCCCCTCATCGAAGGTTAACTACCATGGTGTACCCATTCCACTATATCTCTTGCTTTGATAGCGTAGGTTGCTGTAGGCTGACGTCCATCTTTAGTGTTACTCGTCCATGTTAGTCTTGGTCTGCCTCTGCCTCTGCCTCTTTTACCTTGTATTTTCCCTTCCAAGATTACTTTTAGTGGCTGCTGTGTCTTTTCCTTCCACTAACTAAGCCTTCTAAAATATTAACAATTTTTCACAACTCCTTTTTTCTTATCGTACCTATTTTCAACCCCCCCCCCCTCTCTCTCTCTACTGCCAAGCCATTGTTTTCTAATATTTTCATCGCACTCTCCTTTTGTTATCGCACCTCATCTTGTCTCTTCATCTTGCTCCTCTTGTATATTTCCATATCTATCCCCCTTATCTCCTTCACTTAATTTACAGTGCAGTAGGGTCAACGCAAAGACAAGCATACAAATACGAAGCTGCAGTAAAGTTAATAAGGAGAAATAAATACATAAAAATATGTAGAAAAATATAGAAAAAACGTTATGGTTGAAGCTTTACGTAATAAGGGCACGACACACATTAGAATAACGTTTCGGCTCAAGAGGCCCTGAGCAGGAACAACCATACAACTCCCACACATATATGTATTTAAATAAGAAAATAATGAATACAAAAAAATAATAGTTTCAAACTAGAATGAGAAATACAAATGAAAATAAGAATAAAATGTCTTCCCTGTTCACCGCACTGCGTATTTTAAATAAATATCTATGTGTGTGTTGTATGTTTGTTCCTGCTGAAGGACTATTGATCCGAAACGTGGTTCTAGTTTGTGTCATCCACTTATTACGTAAAGCTTCAACCATACTGCTTTTTCTATTTTGTTTTTCTATATACTTTTTCCTATATTTTTTTTCCCTATATATTTTTGTTTATTATTGACAGTCCATCTCTCTATCTCCCCCTGCTTCACTAATCACTATATATATCTCTCTCTCTCTCTCTCTCTCTATCTCTCTCTCTCTCTCTCTCTCTCTCTCTTTCCATATCTAATTTAACTTCCTCAGTTTTCTGTCAGCTTTTCTATTTCTCTTTACCAAAAACCTTTCTTTTTTCCTTCAAACGCCCTCCCCCTTTCTCCATATATTATCTATCCTTGTTTATCTATGTCCACTCCTCTCCCTTCATTCTATATCCCGATGTACCAGTCTCACAGGGCAACATATATGACCATAGTTCTGTCTTCGTGTACATGTCTAAGTACATATGAGGAAGATAAGTTGAAATAGTGTCAGCTTGCATCATGGTTAAGGTTAGCTGTGTGTTTGTGTGTGGCTGTTTGTTGTGTGTTTGTATGTATCTGAATGTTATGTGTTTGTGTGGAGATATATGTTGTGTGTTTGAGTGAAGCTGTATGTTGTGTGTTTATGTGGAGATATATGTTGTGTGTTTGAGTGAAGCTGTATGTTGTGTGTTTGTGTGAAGCTGTATGTTGTGTGCTTGTGTGAAGCTGTATGTTGTGTGTTTGTGTGGAGCTGTATGTTATGTGTTTGTGTGGAGCTGTATGTTATGTGTTTGTGTGAAGCTGTATGTTGTGTGTTTTTGTGAAGCTATATGTTGTGTGTTTGAGTGAAGCTGTATGTTGTGTGTTTGTGTGAAGCTGTATGTTGTGTGTTTGTGTGAAGCTGTATGTTGTGTGTTTGTATGGAGCTGTATGTTATGTGTTTGTGTGAAGCTGAATGTTGTGTGTTTGTGTGAAGCTGTATGTTATGTGTTTGTGGGAAGCTGTATGTTGTGTGTTTGTGTGGAGCTGTATGTTATGTGTTTGTGTGAAGCTGTATGTTGTGTGTTTGTGTGAAGCTATATGTTGTGTGTTGTGTGAAGCTGAGTGTTATGTGTTTGAGTGAAGCTGTATGTTATGTGTTTGTGTGAAGCTGTATGTTGTGTGTTTGTGTGAAGCTGTATGTTGTGTGTTTGTGTGGAGCTGTATGTTGTGTGTTTGTGTGTAGGTGTATGTTGTGTGTTTGTGTGTAAATGTCTGTGTGGCGCATGTTTGTGTATAAATGTCTGTGTGGTGCATGTTTGTGTGTAAATGTCTGTGTGGTGCATGTTTGTGTATAAATGTCTATGTGGTGCATGTTTGTGTGTAAATGTCTGTGTGGTGCATGTTTGTGTGTAAATGTCTGTGCGGCGCATGTTTGTGTGTAAATGTCTGCGTGGCGCAAGTTTGTGTGTAAATGTCTGTGTGGTGCATGTTTGTGTGTAAATGTCTGTGTGGCGCAAGTTTGTGTGTAAATGTCTGTGTGGCGCATGTTTGTGTGTAAATGTCTGCCTTTTGTCTTTCTGTGGAATGGAATTATGTATATTTACTGTTGCAATTTGTGTCAATTTGCAACGAGAAGAAAAGGGCGCGTTTGAGAATTTTGTTGCGGACTTAGCTTGTTTTGTTCGCTTGAGCATAGTTTTGTCTTGTTGGTCTGATAGAATATAGTTTAGTCAGACTGGTTAGATGAAGTATAGTTTATTCTGACAGGTTTGCTAGAGTATAATTCAGTCTGACTGGTTTGATAGAGTATAATTCAGTCTGACTGGTTTGATAGAGTATAGTTTAGTCTGACTGGTTTGATAGAGTATAGTTTAGTCTGACTGGTTTGCTAGAGTATAGTTTAGTCTGACTAGTTTGATAGAGTATAGTTTAGTCTGACTAGTTTGATAGAGTATAGTTTAGTCTGACAGGTTTGCTAGAGTATAATTCAGTCTGACTGGTTGATAGAGTATAGTTTAGTCTGACTGGTTGCTAGAGTATAGTTTAGTCTGACTGGTTTGCTAGAGTATAGTTTAGTCTGACTGGTTTGCTAGAGTATAGTTTAGTGTGACTGGTTTGCTAAAGTATAGTTTAGTCTGACTGGTTTGCTAGAGTATAGTTTAGTCTGACTGGTTTGCTAGAGTATAGTTTAGTGTGACTGGTTTGCTAAAGTATAGTTTAGTCTGACTGGTTTGCTAGAGTATAGTTTAGTCTGACTGGTTGGATGATTATTTGGATGATTAGACATTCGACTTGCAGCTTTGATTTGGCTACCAGTAACACCAAGCTGGCAACATCATATAATTATTGTAGTACAAATACACCAACATCATATAATTATTGTAGTACAAATACACCAACATCATATAATTATTGTAGTCCAAATACACCAACATGAGTTACTGAAGTTTAAAAACAAACATAGGAAAATCACATATTTCTAGCGATTAAACTTGTTCTATAACAAAGAACACAATTGAGAATGCAAATATTGCAACCCAATTTACCAGAAGTGAATTACGAAGTGAAATACAGGAAAAAATATATCACTCAGATCGTATCGACACAACAAAGAAACAAAAACGAAAGAGATTTCTTAAAGCCATGGATCGATGCAAATGCAATAAGTGCGATGCGTTTTACAATCTGAGTTTACCTGAAGAGATGATGAAACAAAGAGAGTATTGAAATAATAAGGCGGAGCTAGTCAAGCACTCCCTTGTTGAATCTATTTGTGCAGAGGAACAATGGAGAACGTAGTGTAATGGGACTGAAGAAAGTAGTGTAATGGGACTGAAGAAAGTAGTGTAATGGGACTGAAGAAAGTAGTGTAATGGGACTGAAGAAAGTAGTGTAATGGGGCTGAAGAAAGTAGTGTAATGGGACTGAAGAAAGTAGTGTAATGGGACTGAAGAAAGTAGTGTAATGGGGCTGAAGGAAGTAGTGGAATGGGGCTGAAGAAAGTAGTGTAATGGGGCTGAAGGAAGTAGTGTAATGGGACTGAAGAAAGTAGTGTAATGGGGCTGAAGGAAGTAGTGGAATGGGACTGAAGAAAGTAGTGTAATGGGGCTGAAGGAAGTAGTGTAATGGGACTGAAGAAAGTAGTGTAATGGGACTGAAGAAAGTAGTGTAATGGGACTGAAGAAAGTAGTGTAATGGGACTGAAGAAAGTAGTGTAATGGGGCTGAAGGAAGTAGTGGAATGGGACTGAAGAAAGCAGTGGAATTGGACTGAAGAAAGTAGTGGAATGGGACTAAAGAAAGTAGTGGAATAAGACTGAAGAAAGTAGTAAAATGGGAGTAAAGAAAGTAGTGAAATAGGACTGAAGAAAGTAGTGGAATTGAACTTAATAAAGTAGTAGAATGGGACTAAAGAAAGTAGTTGATTGGAACTGAAGAAAGTCGTGGAATGGGACTAAAGAAAGTAGTGGCATGGGAGTAAAGAAAGCAATATTGTGGAACTGAAGAAAGTAGTATTGTGTAAATTTTAAAAAGTAGTATTGTGGAACTGAAGATAGTAGTGTAATGGACCTGAAGAAAGTAGTATTGTGGAACTGAAGAAAGTAGTGTAATGGAACTAAGAAAGTAGTATTGTGGAACTGAAGATAGTAGTGTAATGAAACTAAGATAGTAGTATTGTGGAACTGAAGAAAGTAGTGTAATGAAACTAAGATAGTAGTATTGTGGAACTGAAGAAAGTAGTGTAATAGAACTAAGAAAGTAGTATTGTGGAACTGAAGATAGTAGTGTAATGGAACTAAGATAGTAGTATTGTGGAACTGAAGAAAGTAGTGGAAGGGAACTGAATAAGGAAAAAAATGCGTGGATTTAAAAACACTGGCATCACACTTACTCTTCCGCTCCTTAGCGTTCGTCCGTTAGTGGGCATTGACGCTTTTTGCCGCTAATTTACCGCTTTTGTTTGTTTACTGTCCATGATTCGCTTGTACAGGTCAGAATTAGCTCTATATAGCACCAACGAAAACTCTTTCTCACTTCTCTTGACATAAATTTGTTGCATAAGACGTTTTTCATTTTCTGAAATGCTCTTTTGGCCTCAGCTACTCTGCCTTTTATTTATGTGGTGCATCTCCCATCTGATATTATTGTGCCCAAATATTTGACGTGTTGTAGCTGTTTCAGATTCTCCTGTTTGTCTTTATTCTGCATGATGGTGATAATTGTTTCATCGGTATGACCATTACTTCTGCTTTCTTACAATCCAGACTGAGACTTTTCTTGTACATATAGACCAGGGGAGGGTAAATCCACGAGGAAACCACGAGTTCGATTTTAAAATCATTTCTACGGTCTGCTGTGGGAATCGAACGTCAGACCTTCCTGGCCACGGGCCGACGCCATACTTCTGGACCAGTAAATTAAGGAGGACAACAATAAAGAACAAATTAAGTGTACAACACTCGGTGAAAAAATGGCAAATAATCAACAAACTGAAAAAGAAAACAAAAGAACAATAGATGGTCACAAGCCAGATCATCGGCACAGCGTCGTGCCATGAGAACCAAACGCTAGCGCACACGGCCAGCTCAGCTACCTGGACCAACCAGTCGCCTGACTACACAAAAATTGTGTTAAAAAGAATACACTGGAACTTATAACGTCCAGGGAGTGCCAGAATAAATCTCTTGAAGGCGAGACGTTTAAGTTCTAGCTCACTGTTACTACCAGTCAGTGAGTCAGAGACCAATATTTTTATGTATGAGTCGAGAAAGAAAAAGACATCACCACAATTCATAATAAAGACAAGTGAAACAATAATAAAACAGGCAATATATATCTGGGAACAATGTTAACTTTAGATGGTAGATGTAACCAGAGGTGAGATGCAAAATGACTCAGGCAAAAGCAGCTTTTAAAAAATTAGTAAGAATATGTGCAATCAATTTTTGACAATAGAAACAAGAAAAAGAGTTCATAAATATTATGTAGAGCCAGTCTTAGCACATGGACGTGAATCCTGAACAATAAAACAGATAACAAGAAAATCACTGGAAGCTATAGAAATATAGTTTTGCAGAAGAATGTTGAGAATACCATGGACAGCTAATAAGAGTAAGGAAAACATTCTGGAAGAGGCCAAATCAAAGAGAGGGTTCATTTCCAACATTTAGAAGAAACAATAATTCTTTTTGGCCATGCAATGAGAAGGGAACAGCTGGAATAAATTGTGACAAGAAGAAAAGTTGAGGGACAAAGAGATAGAGGGAAGCAAACAGAAAATATATCAAACAGCTTTAGAGAATGGCTTGGCAGAAGGTGAACAACAGAAATGATAAATGGCTGTTGAGATCGAAGGTTGTGCAGAGACATCATCATCTACGCCAGCAGGCTTGGTACTTGATGATTATGAGGATGACTGTGATGAGTGGGGGAGATAAACACAGGGATCGAATATTTAAAAAAAAAAGTAAAGAGCCCCCTTCACGCCAAGTGGCGTATAGGGAATATGGTGACCATACATTTTACAGACCTTTAGCACATGCTTTTTGGGGTAATATGGTCGGTATTACGCCCGTGCCTCTTTAATTTCCCAGAAAAAAAGATCCGGTACCCATTAAAGGCTGGGTGAACCGGAAGCCATAGGTTGGGATCGAACCCTACCTCTTTTCCTCTGTAGTCCAATTCACTAACCACTGACCTATCGCGGCTCCCAGGTCTCGAATATAACAAATATGAAACACTATGCGGGGCAGCGTGTGAAGCTGCAGAAAACAAAGAAAATAAACATAAAATGGTATTGAGCAGCGGGACTATTTGTCTTGTCTATTTGTTAGTCTAGCTACCCAATACCATTTATGGATACTTTCTTTCTTTTTTTCATTTTTCATTATGAGTCCACTGGCCTGCAGTTGGTTATTGATCAGGTTATTGAACCCACGGTCCTTCCATCGCCAAGTCAACGCACTAGCCACTGACTGAAAAAAAAACCCGATCTTTAGGACACATAATACCATTGCTGGTGAATGCCAGTGGGGCGGGGGTTCACGATAGAACCAGAGCTGAATGTTATAAAGGATAAGGCAAATTATTAATAAATTGACCTCTACGGTGCGTTTACAATTATTTAAGAGTCTATATGTGGCTGTGTATGTGTGGGAAGGGGTATTCATCATTGTGTTTAGTGCAGGTGACTGACTATGTGTGAATGAGTGTGTATGTCATATAGAAACCATTATAGAACCCGCATTGATGAAGGCTCGTTGTGTTGTGTTTTGTTCTTTCTGCCTTGTTACGTGGCCAAACCATTTTATCTGTTGTTTCCTTATATATTCTATGGCGGGGGCTATTCCTAGATTTTTTCTCAGTTCTTCATTTCTGATCTTATCTCTCAGACTGTTTCCTGTCATTCGTCTAACACACTTCATCTCTGTAGAGGTTATTTTTCTTATTGTTCTTGCATCAAGGGTCCAGGTCTGGCATTGGTAGCACAACGTTGGGATGAAGATTGTATTGTAGAGTGCTCGTTTTGCCTCCAGAGTTATTTCCTTTTGGACAATAGTGGTGATAACTGTCCAATGATTTGACAAGCTTTGTTGCATCTTGATTCTATCTCTGCTGTTTGAGAATTATAGTTTGTCATTATACTTCCTAGGTATTTGAATTCCTCTACTTGTTTTAGTTGTCTGCCTTCTATAGTTATGTTGATGTTCTGTTTATTTTTGACGACATTCATGACTTCTGTTTTGTTGAAGTTGATTTTCATGGTGTATTTTGTGCCTGAGATGTTGAGTTTGTTTAAGTGTTCTTGTAGGTCTTCTATTGTTTCATGTATTAGTGCCTGGTCGTCTGCAAATAGAAGCTCGTTGATCTCCTCTGTCTCTGATGGGTTGGCTAGCTTGCATATATAGTCCATGTATGCAATAAACAGTAGGGGGGATAGTACGCACCCCTGTCTTACACCTGATCTAACTTCGAAGTGGTCTGTGTAGCCTGCTGCTGTTCTGACCCTACAGCTGCTGTTGATGTAGAGACTTTTAATAAGGTTGGTTAGATGTTGGCTTACTCCGTATGTTGTTAGTATCTCCCACAGTTGTTCTCTATTTACTCTGTCGAATGCTTTTTCTGGTCAATGAAGGCTATGTATAAGTTTTGATTGTATTCTGTCGTTTTTTCTGCAAGCTGTTTTAATGTTTAATAGTGCGTCGGTACATCCTCTGTTTTTTTCGGAACCCCATTTGAGAATCGCTTAACTGTAGTTCTATTATTGGTCTCAGCCATTTTTCCAAGATTTTGGCGTATAGCTTTCCTACATGACTGAGAAGAGATATACCTGAATATTGACTGCAGTATCTTTTGCTAAATTTCTTTTTCCATATTGGTATGATGATTGCCTGTTGCTAGTCTTCTGGGGCTTGTTGCTGGTGCCATGCTGCATTAAATATTCTGTACAGCCATTGCATTCCTGTTTCTCCTGCTGCTGCTATTATTTATTTTGGTATGTTATCTATCCCCGGTGCTTTGTTTCTTGGTGCATATTTGATTACTTCTTCGATTTCCTCTTTCATAATGTTGGTTTCAGTATTTGTGAGTTCTAGCGTGGTTTTTGTTGTCGTATTGGTAGTTGGTATGTTTAACAAGTCTTCAAAATATACTTTCCATCTCTGTTGCATACATTGGTTATTTGATATTGGCTGTCCGTCTTTGTCATTTATCAGCTCAGTAGGATCATGGTTTTCTTTTCTCGCTCTTGTGGTTTTTACTGCTTTGTAGAAATCTCTTGTGGCTGTCTTGAAGTCCCTGCTCATGTTTTGTCCGAATTCTGTCCAATTCTTTTGCTCCGCTTCTTTGATCAAAATTTTAACTCTTTTCGAACTAAGGCATATTTTTCATATTTTTCTTGGTTCTTGTTCTCCCCTCCAATTTTTAAACAGTTTCTTCTTTTCTTTGATTGTTTCGTTCCACCACGCGGTACTATTTTTCCCTTCTCTTGTTCTTAGCTTCGTTCCACAAACTGTTTTAGAGATGTTAGTTACTGTTTCCTTAAATTGTTTCCACTCTTCTTCTACTGTGCATACTTCGTTAGGGAGTTTCTTGAATTGTGTTGGCCTCTTTGAGAACTTTATCATTGGTCTTTTTAGCTGTCCAGTGAACTTTCAACATTTTTACTAGAGACTAGGAACTGAATTTTGCGTGTTAATACATTTTTCCCTGGCAGCCGTGTGCACAGTGGTCCCTCGCCACACAGGCAGATAACTCCGACTTCGGAGGTACTCATGTTTTTTTTCCGCCCATGCGTAACTGATAAAATGTGGAATATGTCACACCGGAAAGTCTCCAATGAAGATTAAGATTTAACTGTTTATTATGTTAGGCATTAACCAATGAATGACCTTGATACAAACTACGATTAAGCCTGACAATTAACGCCCGTGTGACGTCAAGTTCTCAAAGAGGCCAACACAAAAAGGGGGCTCTTAAAAAACATCAGAAAGAAGCAATCAACATTTTTCGGGCACATCATGAGAAGAGGAAAATTGGAATACTTGGTTACAACTGGCAAAATAAAAGGAAAGAGATCGCGGACGACAAAGAGAGAAAATACTGGATAGCTTGGTGTCATGGCATGGAAAACATTCAACAACAGAACTGATACGATGCACTGTAGATAGAAGATTGTGGAGGGACATGATCGCCTACGCCAACCGGCAGGGTACATGATGATGATGATGTGTGACGTCACGAACAAATAAAATACTTTAAATAACGCTGCTATTTCAGAATGAGCTAAACTTCTTTAGACCCTGGTCATCATCATCAGCAATAAATGGAACATAATTGATGGGATTAGCGCTGAAACGCCACTTTGTGAATGAAACAAACAACTGTGCTTTTTAAAAGCCTGTTAAAGATCAAACAAATTCGTTAGAGATGTCTAAATACGAGAGATATTGTCTAAATACGAGAAATGTTGTCTAAATACGAGAGATGTTGTCTAAATACGAGAGATATTGTCTAAATACGAGAGATGTTGTCTAAATACGAGAGATATTGTCTAAATACGAGAGATGTTGTCTAAATACGAGAGATGTCTAAATACGAGAGATGTTGTCTAAATACAAGAGATGTTGTCTAAATACGAGAGATGTTGTCTAAATACGAGAGATGTTGTCTAAATACGAGAGATGTCTAAATACGAGAGATGTTGTCTAAATACAAGAGATGTTGCCTAAATACGAGAGATGTTGTCTAAATACGAGAGATGTCTAAATACGAGAGATGTTGTCTAAATACGAGAGATGTTGTCTAAATACGAGAGATGTTGTCTAAATACGAGCGATGTTGTCTAAATACGAGAGATGTTGTCTAAATACGAGAGATGTTGTCTAAATACGAGAGATGTCAAAATACGAGAGATGTTGTCTACATACGAGAGATGTTGTCTAAATACGAGAGATGTTGTCTAAATACGGGAGATGTTGTCTAATTACGAGAGCTGTTGTCTAATCTAAATACGAGATATGTCTAAATACGACTGATGTTATCTAAATACGAGAGATGTTGTCTAATCTAAATACGAGAGATGTTGTCTAAATACGAGAGATGTTGTCTAAATACGAGATATGTTGTCTAAATACAAGAGATGTTGTCTAAATACAAGGGATGTTGTCTAAATACGAGAGATGTTGTCTAAATACGAGAGATGTTGTCTAAATACGAGCGATGTTGTCTAAATACGAGAGATGTTGTCTAAATACGAGAGATGTTGTCTAAATACGAGCGATGTTGTCTAAATACGAGATATGTTGTCTAAATACGAGAGATGTTGTCTAAATACGAGCGATGTTGTCTAAATACGAGATATGTTGTCTAAATATGAGAGATGTTGTCTAAATACGAGAGATGTTGTCTAATCTAAATACGAGACATGTTGTCTAATCTAAATACGAGACATGTTGTCTAATCTAAATACGAGAGATGTTGTCTAAATACAAGAGATGTTGTCTAAATACGAGAGATGTTGTCTAAATACAAGAGATGTTGTCTAAATACGAGAGATGTTGTCTAAATACGAGAGATGTTGTCTAAATACGAGAGATATCTAAATACAAGAGATGTTGTCTAAATACGAGATGATCAAAGATCTTCTATCAACACCTCATCCCCAAAATTTATATTCTTTTTCCGAGGACTGGCTGGTCTAGAGATATGACGTCGAGCTTTAAACAGGATTGTCCAGGGTTCGATTCCTCCCAAAGGCGGAGATATTTTTTCCAAAATGGAACCAATGGTTTCTACATAACTATACCCTCTCCCGGTCTCTTGGTAGTGAGATCCGGATGTATAGCCATCTCGGCAAACGGCGAAAAGCAGAAGGGCCTGTGTGCACTTGCGCACGTTAAAGAACTCTTGGCGTTGTAAAGTCAAAAAGAGCAGGCGAAAATGGCCGCTGTCCGAACAAAATTTGTTAAGTAAATCTAACCATCCATACTGGAGACGGATGTTTCGGGTCGATAGGTGCAGGTATCGCGGGTATGTCGTAAACTAGCGGTACAGCGTATTCGTGACTGTTTAACTTGTGAGCATTAAGAAGTAGACATTTTTTTCCTAGAACTGTGTCCACGATTTGCAAGCATATAAGGAGATAGATAACAGGAGATCTTATAGGCTAATCTTGTAGTTGAGCGATGATCGTATCTTTATATACCGTCCACAGCGTGTATGAAGATAAAGAGGAATAAATAGTGAAAGAGATATGATAAATTGAATGGGGTTGAAAGGGTGATATAGATAAAGTGAATGGGGATTCATAATGATGGCCCTTGAGGGAGGTTGTGCATGTTCATGTTATTGACTTTTTTTTTTTTACATAAGAAAAGGACAGAATGAATAAAATTATAAATAGGAAGGAATACATTATTACAGAGGAGAAATAGATGATTAGATCATGGCTATAGCGTGTTCTGTAATCTGAGTTGTCGGTGTAAGCTCCCAGCGATTGGCGTTTCCTTTGTCGCCAGAATCAATCGATCGGTCGGAGTTCAATCGTCTGGGTCATCTCGACTGGAACAAAGAATGCACACCAGGGGAGCGAATATTTCGGGATTTTTACAGAGGAGTGGTGAGAGGTGCGAGGGAGTGAGTGTGTGGGAGGTGTGAGGGAGGGAGTGTGAGGGAAGAAGTGTGAGGGAGAATGGGAATGTCTTTCTCGAGAAAAAGAAAAAAAACGTTATAGAAATTAAAGAGACTGTCTGTGCGTTTTCTAAATTGCATATTAAAAGAAATAGCATTATATGTTTGTGAGGAATTCACAATAAAAATGGAGAAAGACAGCATGAATCCGTGACAGGAAAACAGAACTAGCGAAAAGGCAGTGGGGGTGGAGATAAGTGGAATAATTTGCAAGGAGAAGAATCAAATGTAACAAGGTTTGATGAAGAGACTGTCGCTTCACGAGGAACTCCTAGAATATTAATGACGTCGAAGAGAGGACGTGTCTGAATTAAATGTTGGACATTCAACAAAGGACGTCATCAAGAGGAAGATATGAAGTTAATGTCAAATACAAATTTATTGATTTGTGCTCTTTAAATCTGGAATTGTTTCATGCCTTCCTTTTATAATAAAAAAAATCATCATCATCAAGTACCGGGCCTACTGTCGTAGGTGATCATGTCTCTCCACAACTTTCGATCTCGATAGCTATTTATCATTTCTGTTGTTGACCTTCTGCCAAACCATTCTCTTAAGGTGTCTGGTATTTTTTCTCTTTGCTTCCCTCTATCTCTTCGTCCCTCAATTTTTCCAGTTGTTATAATATATTACAGTTGTTCTCTTCTCATTACATGGCCAAAAATGATGATTGTTTCTTCCTAATATTGGAAATTAGCTCTCTTTTTGCTTTGACCTCTTTCAGAACATTTTCATTACTCTTCTTAGCTGTCCATGGTATTCTCAACATTTTTCTGTAAAACCAAATTAAAAATAACATAATTTAAAATGTAACTTTTTAAAAGGTGCATGAAGTTTTCAAATCTCCGTTACTGTTTTCTTTTTTAGTTAAGACATATCATATAGTAGCATAAAAATAAACAAGACAAATCTGAAACAAGTGCAACGTTTCAAATACTTGGGCACAATAATTACATCAGATGGGAGATGCACCACAGAAATAAAAAGCAGAATAGCTCAGGCCAAAATAGCATTTCAGAAAATGAAAAATATCTTATGCAACAAATCTATGTCAATAAAAATGAGAAAGAGAGTTCATCGGTGCTATATAGAACCAATTCTGACCTATGGAAGCGAATCATGGACAGTAGACAAACAAATGAAAAGACGATTAGAGGCCACAGAGATGGGATTTCTCAGAAGAATGTTGAAAGTTCCCTGGACAGATAAAAAGACCAATGAGGAAGTTCTCAAAGAGGCCAACACAAAAAGGGAGCTCCTAAAAACATCAGAAAGAAGTAATCAACATTTTTCGGGTACATCATGAGAAGAGGAAAGTTGGAATACTGGGTTACAACTGGCAAAATAAAAGGAAAGAGAGATCGCGGACGACAAAGAGAGAAAATACTCGATAGCTTGGTGTCATGGCATGGAAAACAGTCAACAACAGAACTGATACGATGCACTGTAGACAGAAGATTGTGGAGGGACATGATCGCCTACGCCAGCCGGCATGGTACATGATGATGATGATGATATCATATAGTAAATATGAATAACTCTGGATAGGACACAAACTGTGGTAGCTACATGGGAGTATTACATGACAGGCACCTTTGTTGGAATTCCCAGGGGAAGATACAAAGAGGAAGGCCAAGATATACTTGGAGAAGACAGGTGGAAGCAGGTATGCAGAAACGGGAAGATATGGAACGATATTAAAATAATGGCAATAAACAGGACGACTTGGGGAGAGTTTGTTGTAAACATATGTCCCACAGGGAGTTGAAATGAAGAAAAAAGAAGAAGAAGCAGAAGAAGAGGAGGAGGAAGGTGGTTGTGTGGTGACTTACTAATGACAAGTTGATTGTGGATTTAATTCACAAATTTCATGATCATCTATGTGTTTTTTTTTAACGCGACACGACATCGAGTTCGCACAGGCAAATATCTACACCTTATTCTCCGCTTCCTTTCCTGTACTATATTATTTTGTCCCAGCATGGACAGTATAGTCATAAGGAAGTGTTGCACAGAGAAAGTTTAGTTATTACATGTCGAATATAGTGTGAGACTACAGCGTCAGTGTAGCAGGAGGTCGACGTCTGGAAGTCATGACCCAGGCGGTCCCACCTTCTTTATAGTGTCAAGAAGCTAAAGAGCAGAGAAACTTGTTTGACAGGACCTGCTTCTGATGATTAGATTCCCTTCATATATATATATCAATGGATAAAAGGATCATGAAAGAAGAGTAAGGGAGGAGGTGCGCTGGATTTTCATGTTGTTCTACTTCAGACCAGTTCTACTGAAGGTCAGTTCATGACAGATCTACTATACGACAGTTTTACTACAGCCCAGTTCTACTACAGCCCAGTTCAACTACAGGTCAGTTGTATTACAGGCCTTTTCTACTAAGGGCCAGGTCTACTACATCCCAGTTCTACTACAGCCCATTTCTACTACATCCCAGTTCTACTACATCCCAGTTCTACTACATCCCAGTTCTACTACAGCCCAGCTTTACTACATCCCAGTTCAACTACAGGTCAGTTGTATTACAGGCCTTTTCTACTAAAGGCCAGGTCTACTACATCCCAGTTCTACTACATCCCATCTTCTACTACAGGCCAGTTCTACTACAGCCCAATTCTACTATAGCCTATTTCTACTACAGGCCAGTTCTACTACAGCCCAGTTCCACTACATCCCAGTTCTACAACAGCCCAGTTCTACTACAGGCCAGTTCTATTCTAAAACAGTCCTACTGCAGGCCAGTTCTACTACAGCCCAGTTCCACTACATCCCAGTTCTACAACAGCCCAGTTCTACAACAGCCCAGTTCTACTACAGGCCAGTTCTACTCTAAAACAGTCCTACTACAGGCCAGTTCTACTACAGCCCAGTTCCACTACATCCCAGTTCTACAACAGCCCAGTTCTACTACAGCCCAGTTCTACTACAGGCCAGTTCTACTACAGGCCAGTTCTACTCTAAAACAGTCCTACTGCAGGCCAGATCTACTGCACAACAGTTCCACCACAGGTCAGTTCTACTACAGGTCAGTTGTATTAAAAGCCTGTTCTACTAACGGCCAGTTCTACTAAAGGCCAGTTCTACTCTATACTAGTTCTACTACAGACCACTTCTACTACAGACCAGTTCTACTACAGACCAGTTCTACTACAGACTAGTTCTACTACAGACCAGTTCTACTACAGACCAGTTCTACTACAGTCCAGTTCTACTACAGTCCAGTTCTACTATAGTCCACTTCTACTACATACCAGTTCTACTACAGTCAAGTTCTACTACAGACCAGTTCTACTACAGACCAGTTCTTCTACAGTCCAGTTCTACTACAGTCCAGTTCTACTGTAGTCCACTTCTACTACATACCAGTTCTACTACAGTCCAGTTCTACTACAGTCCAGTTCTACTACAGTCCAGTTCTACTACAGTCCAGTTCTACTGTAGTCCACTTCTACTACATACCAGTTCTACTATAGACCAGTTCTACTACAGTCCAGTTCTACTACAGTCCAGTTCTACTACAGTCCAGTTCTACTGTAGTCCACTTCTACTACATACCAGTTCTACTACAGTCCAGTTCTACTACAGTCCAGTTCTACTGTAGTCCACTTCTACTACATACCAGTTCTACTACAGTCCAGTTCTACTACAGACCAGTTCTACTACATACCAGTTCTACTACATACCAGTTCTACTACATACCAGTTCTACTACAGACCAGTTCTACTACATACCAGTTCTACTACATACCAGTTCTACTACAGTCCAGTTCTACTACATACCAGTTCTACTACATACCAGTTCTACTACATACCAGTTCTACTACATACCAGTTCTACTACAGTCCAGTTCTACTACATACCAGTTCTACTACATATCAGTTCTACTACAGACCAGTTCTACTACAGACCAGTTCTACTACAGATCAGTTCTACTACATACCAGTTCTACTACAGTCCAGTTCTACTACATACCAGTTCTACTACATACCAGTTCTACTACATACCAGTTCTACTACAGACCAGTTCTACTACAGTCCAGTTCTACTACATACCAGTTCTACTACATACCAGTTCTTCTACAGCCCAGTTTTACTACAGACCAGTTCTAATACAGTCCAGTTCTACTGTAGTCCACTTCTACTACATACCAGTTCTACTATAGACCAGTTCTACTACAGACCAGTTCTACTACAGTCCAGTTCTACTACAGTCCAGTTCTACTGTAGTCCACTTCTACTACATACCAGTTCTACTACAGTCCAGTTCTACTACACACCAGTTCTACTACATACCAGTTCTACTACATACCAGTTCTACTACATACCAGTTCTACTACAGACCAGTTCTACTACAGATCAGTTCTACTACATACCAGTTCTACTACAGTCCAGTTCTACTACATACCAGTTCTACTACATACCAGTTCTACTACATACCAGTTCTACTACAGACCAGTTCTACTACAGTCCAGTTCTACTACATACCAGTTCTACTACATACCAGTTCTTCTACAGTCCAGTTTTACTACAGACCAGTTCTACTACAGTCCAGTTCTACTGTAGTCCACTTCTACTACATACCAGTTCTACTATAGACCAGTTCTACTACAGACCAGTTCTACTACAGTCCAGTTCTACTGTAGTCCAGTTCTACTACATACCAGTTTTACTACATACCAGTTCTACTACAGACCAGTTCTACTACATACCAGTTCTACTACATACCAGTTCTACTACAGTCCAGTTCTACTACAGACCAGTTCTACTACAGTCCAGTTCTACTACATACCAGTTCTACTACATACCAGTTCTACTACAGTCCAGTTCTACTACATACCAGTTCTACTACAGACCAGTTCTACTACATACCAGTTCTACTACATACCAGTTCTACTACATACCAGTTCTACTACAGTCCAGTTCTACTACAGACCAGTTCTACTACAGTCCAGTTCTACTACATACCAGTTCTACTACATACCAGTTCTACTACAGTCCAGTTCTACTACAGACCAGTTCTACTACAGTCCAATTCTACTGTAGTCCACTTCTACTACATACCAGTTCTACTACAGACCAGTTCTACTGTAGTCCACTTCTACTACATACCAGTTCTACTACAGACCAGTTCTACTGTAGTCCACTTCTACTACAGACCAGTTCTACTACAGACCAGTTCTACTGTAGTCCACTTCTACTACATACCAGTTCTACTATAGACCAGTTTTACTATACACCAGTGATACACTAGACCAGTTATACTATAGACTGGTTATACACTAGAAAAGTTATACACTAGACCAGTTCTACTATAGACCAGATATACACTAGACCAGTTATACACTAGACCAGTTATACACTTGACCATTTATACTATAGACCAGTTCTACTATAGACCAGTTAGACTATAGAACAGTTATACACTAGACCAGTTATAGTCTAGACCAGTTATACATTAGACCAGTTCTACTATAGACCAGGTCTACAATAGACCAGTTCTACTACAGTCCAGTTCTACTACAGTCCAGTTCTACTACAGTCCAGTTCTACTGTAGTCCACTTCTACTACATACCAGTTCTACTACAGTCCAGTTCTACTACAGTCCAGTTCTACTGTAGTCCACTTCTACTACATACCAGTTCTACTACAGTCCAGTTCTACTACAGACCAGTTCTACTACATACCAGTTCTACTACATACCAGTTCTACTACATACCAGTTCTACTACAGACCAGTTCTACTACATACCAGTTCTACTACATACCAGTTCTACTACAGTCCAGTTCTACTACATACCAGTTCTACTACATACCAGTTCTACTACATACCAGTTCTACTACATACCAGTTCTACTACAGTCCAGTTCTACTACATACCAGTTCTACTACATATCAGTTCTACTACAGACCAGTTCTACTACAGACCAGTTCTACTACAGATCAGTTCTACTACATACCAGTTCTACTACAGTCCAGTTCTACTACATACCAGTTCTACTACATACCAGTTCTACTACATACCAGTTCTACTACAGACCAGTTCTACTACAGTCCAGTTCTACTACATACCAGTTCTACTACATACCAGTTCTTCTACAGCCCAGTTTTACTACAGACCAGTTCTAATACAGTCCAGTTCTACTGTAGTCCACTTCTACTACATACCAGTTCTACTATAGACCAGTTCTACTACAGACCAGTTCTACTACAGTCCAGTTCTACTACAGTCCAGTTCTACTGTAGTCCACTTCTACTACATACCAGTTCTACTACAGACCAGTTCTACTACAGATCAGTTCTACTACATACCAGTTCTACTACAGTCCAGTTCTACTACATACCAGTTCTACTACATACCAGTTCTACTACATACCAGTTCTACTACAGACCAGTTCTACTACAGTCCAGTTCTACTACATACCAGTTCTACTACATACCAGTTCTTCTACAGTCCAGTTTTACTACAGACCAGTTCTACTACAGTCCAGTTCTACTGTAGTCCACTTCTACTACATACCAGTTCTACTATAGACCAGTTCTACTACAGACCAGTTCTACTACAGTCCAGTTCTACTGTAGTCCAGTTCTACTACATACCAGTTTTACTACATACCAGTTCTACTACAGACCAGTTCTACTACATACCAGTTCTACTACATACCAGTTCTACTACAGTCCAGTTCTACTACAGACCAGTTCTACTACAGTCCAGTTCTACTACATACCAGTTCTACTACATACCAGTTCTACTACAGTCCAGTTCTACTACATACCAGTTCTACTACAGACCAGTTCTACTACATACCAGTTCTACTACATACCAGTTCTACTACATACCAGTTCTACTACAGTCCAGTTCTACTACAGACCAGTTCTACTACAGTCCAGTTCTACTACATACCAGTTCTACTACATACCAGTTCTACTACAGTCCAGTTCTACTACAGACCAGTTCTACTACAGTCCAATTCTACTGTAGTCCACTTCTACTACATACCAGTTCTACTACAGACCAGTTCTACTGTAGTCCACTTCTACTACATACCAGTTCTACTACAGACCAGTTCTACTGTAGTCCACTTCTACTACAGACCAGTTCTACTACAGACCAGTTCTACTGTAGTCCACTTCTACTACATACCAGTTCTACTATAGACCAGTTTTACTATACACCAGTGATACACTAGACCAGTTATACTATAGACTGGTTATACACTAGAAAAGTTATACACTAGACCAGTTCTACTATAGACCAGATATACACTAGACCAGTTATACACTAGACCAGTTATACACTTGACCATTTATACTATAGACCAGTTCTACTATAGACCAGTTAGACTATAGAACAGTTATACACTAGACCAGTTATAGTCTAGACCAGTTATACATTAGACCAGTTCTACTATAGACCAGGTCTACAATAGACCAGTTCTACTATAGCCAATTCTACTATAGTCCAGTTATAAACTAAACCAGTTCTACTATAGACCAGTTAGACCAGTTATACACTAGACCAGTTCTACTATGGACCAGTTCTACTATATACCAATTCTACTATAGCCCAATTATACACTAGACCAGTTATACACTAAACCAGTTATACACTAGACCAGTAATAGACCAGTTCTATTAGGAGCACCAGGAAACATAACAGTAGCCAGCAGAGGCGAACAGACGAACAAAAGACCGCAAATTATATCTTCTCGATATACTGAAAGGCAATTGAAGAAGAAGAAGAAGAAGAAGAAGAAGAGGAAGTAGAAGAGGATGAGGAAGAAGAAGAAGAAGCATTCTAAGTCTAACGTATCCGAGTTTAAGTCCCGATTCAGAATGTTTAATGTCATCAAGTTTTCAGTTTCAGCAAAACTTATTTTTGCAAGTTCAACATTTCTCATTGAAGAATCTTTCTGACCGCTGTTATCGTAAGCCTATTGTTGGAGCCACGTTGTTATCACCTTAACCCCGTATCGGAACACAAACAAAGAATGAATTCACATCTAAGAATAGCATCTGGAGCAAAATGCTCACGAAAAACGTGGCAGAGACAACAAGAATTGCCTTAGTGATAACAACTAACTGTCCCTATCTGCGATAAAGAAGGGCTGCATGCTGTTGCTGGAAACCTGATTCACGTCTGTTTTTTTCCATTCATTTCTGATGTTGTTAAAATAGTGACCTTTTAACTTATCTGTTTCTACAGTCATTCTTATAGCTCATTAAAGTCGTAAATCTGTCTAGATACTCTTTATTGCATTTTATATTTATAATTTTTTCCCCTCAGATTACTGTTATTTTATCTTTAAATTCCCATCTTTGTCACTCATTTACTTGCATCAGTTTCGCTCTTTCCTTTCGGAGTGCTCTGTGGTCTCTCCAAGAAAACTGTCGGACCTTCGACAAGAAGGTCGGGGGTTCAAAGCCAGCAGGTCATAACAAATCCTCTTAGGTTACTATTTCTTTCTTTCTTTTCTTCCTTCCTTTTTTCTTCATTCCTTCCTCCCTTCCTTTTTCTGTCATACTTTCTTCACTTACTTTAGTACACGTTCGTTTGTCGAGAGAAATACAAAGTTTTGGTTCTTGCCTCTATTGCTCGCACTTTTCATTGCCAATTGGTGTTGTTGTAGCGCTTCATTTATGTTGTCTGTCCATTTTACTATGGGCCTACCTTTTTCCTATTTCTACAAAGACATATCTTTCACGCTAATTGTGTGCCTTTGTGTCTTTATTATTTAAAAAAAAATATTATTTAAATATCTTCAAGACATTAATTTATTAATTTTTCAGTTCATAATTGGAGCTGGTCATCGAAGTTTTTAATGAATTAAAGAAATGCTTTTTTTCTTGTCATCTGGGTCAATGTCTTTTTTAACTGCAGAGCACAGCTTAGCTTCCAAATCCTCTACCGCCATTTATATATTTTTGATACAAATCTGCAGAATAATTAGTGCATAAAACAAATGATAGAAAGATGCATTATTGTGTCATTATTGTGTCATTATTGTGTCATGTAAATGGGCAATCCATGAGATATCTTAAAAAAAAAAAAAGATAGCTCAAAAGTGAGGTGTTTAGGATTGTAGTCTATACGTTGTGACAATGTTAACAAGTTCTGGTCATTAGCCTGCTATGGCTAATAAAACACGAGACCAAGGACGAGGTCTGATCGTCATTTCGAGTGACCCTCTATAATACTAGCGATAACCGTAATTATTTGTTTATTGGCCGCTTCAGTGGCCTTGGTTTTGCTTACTTCTGTTTATGTCCTTGGCCGAGCATCTCGATGTAGTCAGCTGTTGACACATATTGATTGTATTGTTCGACCTGTAGGACACAATAATATCTACCTACATTGCTCTATCAATGAAAATCTAAAACTCGGTGTCGTCTAAACTCACCCACAAAGTGCTTCTCTCTGCATAAACGAATCTTCGCCAAGCTTAATATCCCCCACCCCTTATTATAAGTCCACCTTTAGCCAAGAACACAGGACAGTTATAAGTCCACCTTTAGCCAAGAACACAGGACAGTTATAAGTCCACCTTTAGCCAAGAACACAGTACAGTTATAAGTCCACCTTTAGCCAAGAACACAGGACAGTTATAAGTCCACCTTTAGCCAAGAACACAGGACAGTTATAAGTCCACCTTTAGCCAAGAACACAGGACAGTTATAAGTCCACCTTTAGCCAAGAACACAGGACAGTTATAAGTCCACCTTTAGCCAAGAACACAGGACAGTTATAAGTCCACCTTTAGCCAAGAACACAGGACAGTTATAAGTCCACCTTTAGCCAAGAACACAGGACAGTTATAAGTCCACCTTTAGCCAAGAACACAGGACAGTTATAAGTCCACCTTTAGCCAAGAACACAGGACAGTTATAAGTCCACCTTTAGCCAAGAACACAGGACAGTTATAAGTCCACCTTTAGCCAAGAACACAGGACAGTTATAAGTCCACCTTTAGCCAAGAACACAGGACAGTTATAAGTCCACCTTTAGCCAAGAACACAGGACAGTTATAAGTCCACCTTTAGCCAAGAACACAGGGTGGTGACCAAACCTTAAAGAAAGTACAGAGACACAGATTTATTGCTAATTCAGAATTCTCAAATATACTTAGTATATTCTAATCTAAGGGAGCCGCGATAGCTCAGTGGTTAGTGAACTGGACTACAAAGGACAAGAGGTAGGGTTCGATCCCAACCGACCGCTTCCGGGTTCACCCAGACTTTAATGGGTACCTGATTTTTTTTCAGGGAAAGTGAAGCGGCACGGGCGTAATACCGACCATATTGTCCCAAAAATCATGTGCCGAAGGTCTGTAAAATATATGGCCACTAACACCATATTCCCTAAACGCCACTTGGCGTGACGGGGGTACGTTACTTTTTTTTATATTCTAATCTGTTATATTCTAATCTATTATATTCTAACCATGGAGCCAGAGCATTGGCGAAGTAAAAATTGTTGAAAATACATATTTACATAATCGTCAGTCCTGTGTCAGCGCGTTTTAACGATTAACGTTCGGTGTGTATAAGTTCGCTCATGATCTTATTAAAAGAAACCTGAAATACACATTTTGAACGGTCGGGTGGTTGCTACCACAATTTAATCTGTAAAACTCATAAAGAGTAACCAAGCGAGGATTACGATATATTTATAAGTCTGGAAGAAGTAAAAATAATCTTTCAAAATTATCTGACAGGAGGGAAAAAAAAACATTGTGACGTATCGTTGACGATGATATAAAATATAAATATGCATTTTCAATAATTGTTTACTTCACCAATGTTAAGATATAGATTTATAAACAGTGGGGCAAACTTTTGTAAACCATTATAGTCGTCAAGCTAGCGTCCTCAGTGTGCTTGTGTGTGTGTATATGCGTGCGTGTGTTGGTGATATATATATATATATATATATATATATATATATATATAGTAAGCTAAGTGGAGATAACATAATTAGTGTTGGGAGCGGTAGGGGGAGACAAGTAACACAAGTAATTAAAGTCTATTAGAAAATTTACAAACACAAGGAACTGAAACTTTAGCAATTGTATTTCGGAAACTAAAGAAAACAGAACAGCCAGAAATACCAACAGCATGTTCAAGTAAAAAGCTAGTGGGGTTATAAGTTGAACAATAACGAAGGAAGTTAAATATTTCACAATACGAACCAATGCCGTATACAATAGGCGATCACAAGCTTCAAATATATATCCCGCATATTACACACCACACATACACACATACATACATACATGTCACTAGTGCGCAAATGTATATAGCTTGTTTCATAAGTCGTGCCCAACTTTAAAAATCAATATCTTTTAAACCGCTTTTTGTAATTTTTTCAAAATTTGCATGCATAGTTATAATGATTAGAACCCAACAGGGAATTAATTTCATTAAAAACAAACATTTGGTTATTATTATTGCTTATTTGATATATATAAATTTATAACGACCCATTGATGTAGTCAAAACTTAGTGTTTACAGTATTTTAGTTAAAAATAGCGATTACACATCCATACACGCTCAAATTTACGATTTTGCACGCTTTCCGCGTGAGTTATCTGACACAATTAGACACTTGTAGTAAACACGAGACATTGTGTGTTCCATTTCCGTTAATTCAGCGGCGTAACGTGGAACAATAACATTTATCATGAGTCTTAAAATAAAATTCTGCAGTTTACAAAACATCGCAATAAAAATGTATGACTATTTTTGCAAAGAGGCTAAACGAGGAAGATTATTTCATTCTTTAGAAAACCCTGAGAATAGGACAAGACACATTTTGGATTGATCTAAACGGTCATTTAATCGCTGGATTCAAGTACGTGACCGTCAATGTTCCAAATATACAAAATCACAAGGAAGAGCAAAAATGTTGGATAATTTCGACAGTGAACTTATTAGAAGTGAAATTCGCAAAATGTTGGGTATGAATGAAACTGTTACAATAAGAAAATTAAAAGTATCGCTGAAAAAGAACAACAGTATTGAAATATCAAAGTCTACATTATGGAGGAATGTGAGAGCTGCAGGCTTTAAATTCAGAAAGTATTCCAATGGACGAAACATCATCTGTGAGAAGCCACATATAGTAGTCATGAGAAGCAAGTACTTACGTGAAGTAAAAGAGGTGCGCAAGCAAGGTTATGATATTGTCTACTTGGATGAAACATGGATCAATGCTCACCACACTAACCAAAGGGAATGGCAGTCATCAGATGGAAAGATTAAGAGATTAATACCTAGCAGCAAAGGACAGCGCTTGATAATTGCTCATGCAGGTAGTCGACAACATGGACTAATACAGAATGCAGAGCTCATTTTTCTTTCAAAATCCATAGACAATCGGGATTATCACTCTGAAATGAATGGTCATATATTTAGACATTGGATTGAAAATTCTGTTCTCCCATCACTAGATCGACCATCTTGCCTAATAATGGACAATGCAGCGTACCACAACATTGTTGCACTTGAAGATAAAGTCCCGACGTCATCCAGTACAAAAGATGCTATTAAGATATGGCTCACAAAGGAGCACATACAATTTAATAACATGTACTTAAAACCTGAATAACTATCTCTAGTAAAGCAAAAACAGAGGACAAAGATTTTTCAAATAGATAAGATTATCCAAGAGCACGGTCATATAAGTTTGAGGCTGCCACCTTACCATGCTCATTTAAATCCAATAGAACTAATCTGGGCAAAATTAAAAGGACAAGTGGCAGATGAAAATATAACATTCAAAATATGCGATGTAAAGACTCTTGCTAATCTCGCTTTATTAAATATAGACAAAGATTATTGGGCTAAATGTGAAGACCACGTCTTAAAACAGGAAGAGGAATATTGGAAAAATGATGGTTTGTGGAATGTTCAACCCCAAACAGTTATTAATCTTTTAGACTCGTCTGATTCAGAATGAAAGTATATAGCCCCCACAATGTTGGCCCCTATATTACCTTAAATTATTTCAACAAACGGTCCTTTTCAGGACCACACAACTATGAAAATTGGACATACAGGTATACCTTGATATTATTATCGTCCGTCCTCGAACTGAGCAGACAATAATTCTCCTGGTGTTTTGTTTTATCCAGTTATTTCCCCATTACGGCCACGCCTTTACCTAGTGAAAATTAATCGTAGACCAGCAACTACGGTAATTTCTATTCTTTAGGGCTTCACAATTTACAATTTTGACAAACATCAAAGAAATATCGCCGCTTTAAGAAAACTGCAGCTGCAAGATATTTGTTAAATATACATTTAAAGGGTCTTTTGCATTCTAATAACATTTGGAAAATTTCAAAAGTATTTAACAAACGGTTAGAGAGTAATAGCTTTTTGATGTTGGGCATAAGTTTTGAAACGAGCTATAGTAAAATCTTAGCTACAAAGAAATGAAGTAGCATATAGAAATCTTTTCTGCATTTAGTGTGTCTCTCTCTATATATATCATCATGTGCCAACATCAAGTACCGTGTCTGCTGGCGTAGGTGATTATGTCTGTACACAACTTTCGATCTCGACAATTATTTATAATTTCCTTTCTGACCTGACAAGCCATTCTCTTAAGCTATCTGGTATCTTTTCTGGGATCTTTTCTCTTTGCTTCCCTCTATCTCTTCGTCCCTCGATTTTTCCAATTGAAAAAAAATGTAAAGTACTCCCGTCACGCCAAGTGGCGTATAGGGAATATGGTGTTAGTGACCATACATTTTACAGACCTTCAGCACATGATTTTTGGGGTAATGTGGTCGGTATTACGCCCGTGCCGCTTTACTTTCCCAGAAAAAAAAATCCGGTACCCATTAAAGGCTGGGTGAACCCGGAAGCCGTGGGATCGAACCCTACCTTTTGTCCTTTGTATTACAGTTCAATAACCACTGAGCTATCGCGGCTCCCTATTTTCCCAGTTGTCACAATATATTCCAGCTGTTCCCTTCTCATTACATGCCCAAAAAATGACTGTTTCTTCCTAATATTAGAAATTAGCTGTCTTTTTGCTGTGGCCTAAATTTTTAAAATTTAAGAACTCTTTTTCTTGTTTCTATTCTCAAAAAATTTATTGCACAGTATTTTACTTATTTTTTGGAAAGCTGCTTTTGCCTGAGCCATTCTGCATCTCACCTCTGTTGTACATCTTCTGTCTGAGGTTAACAAAGTTCCCAAATATTTCAATTCATTTACCTGTTTTAATATTGTTCTACTCATCTTTATTGTACACTGCGGTGAAGCCTTTTTCTTTGTTGTTACCATTACGTCTGTCTTTTTTCTATTATTATTCTCATAATGTGCCAGAAAAATGTTGATTTTTTTTTCTCTCTGATGTTTCTTAGGGGTTCCCTTTTTGTGTTGGCCTCTTTGAGACTTTCCTCATTGGTCTGTTAGTTGACCAGGGAATTTTCAACATTCTTCTGATAAATCCCATCTCTGTGGCCTCTAATCGTCTTTTCATTTGTTTGTCTACTGTCCGTGATTCGCTTCCATAGGTCAGAATTGATTCTATATAGTACGGATGAACACTCGTTGTCATTTCTATTGAAATAGATTTGTTGCATAAGACTTCTTTCATTTTCATATCCAAATACAATATATATATATATATATATATATACATTTAACTAATGGATGAGTGAAATGGCAATTACAAATTCATACTGGAGGAGCATGCAAGTTGTGACACTAATTCAAGCCAGGAGAAAGAAAGCTCGATACAAACAGTGACAATGCTCTTGTTAGTCTGATAAGATTGCTTCTCTGGGAAGCACAAGGCAGACTACAAATAACAGATCTTGTGTCGACATTTTCAGGAAATCTAAATGTTAGGGAAGCAATCCTGAACAAATGCGTTCTGATGATGAATACACCGGACTGCAAAGTCGAAAGTCACACAGAAAATTTCTGAAGAAGACGAATATTTATCATCGGATTGTGTCAGCACTTCTCTCAACTCTTGGTTCCTTATAAAAGAACGATTTCAACGATTCAATGTCAATGTACCAACTCCGAATCCGACAGTTCTTTGTCTCATCTCTTGCTTGGTTACAAACGAGGGTCTCAACGAAATGTTGGAATAACTCCAGAGAATCAGCAAAGTGTACCCCCCTCCCAACAGCACCCTCCCCCCCCCCTTAAAAAAAAATATTTTAAAAATAAACTCAATTTTGCAAATATAATTGTAGTGCTCCTGAGATCAAAGTTCACTTGAAAGTCAGTTATGCTAATCAACCCTGAGTGATAAAAAATAAAACTTTTTTGTCGTGTGGTAAAGCCCCACATATGCAAATATTGCCACAGCATCACAACAGTACTGGCATTAATCTATAAATAGACGTGTTCCACTTTTACACCGACCTCTAGATGGTATTCACATTATTGGTCACTTAGACAAATACGCAAACCTGTAGAATTGGAATAATTGAAAACTCGCAAGGAGTGCTTCCGATTTCCCCAGAAATCTCTTCCTGCCGAAAGTTTCACCTTGGTCTAAATTATAATATAAAATAATCATTCTAGTTTATTCCAGACAGTCTTTCAGTAGGTTATTGATAAATACAGTTATAATTTTCCATGTAACTTTGGGAAAATCCCCCCCCCCCCCCCACACACGCAATTACTATATTCTCCACATCAGAAAATTGCTGTGTCTTTTTATAGTGCTGAAGAAAACCGAGCAATCAAAGAAACAATTTACTCAAATCCTGGGAAGGACGTTGTCATAATAATAGTCGTCCACTATCAGCGATAGAAGTTTTAGACTTTAGAACGAAATGGCTTTAATGTAGGTGGGACATTCCCGTATCTGCTCAGTCCCCGTTCCAGTAACAAACAAAGTCTTCATCCTCATCGTTCATGCTGTCCTATTGAACGCTTTTGTTTTATGTAAAAATTGCGAGTCTTTGAAGTTCATTAAAACTGTTCTTTTGAACGTGCCGCATTAAACTGTATAAATGGCGCGCAGCACAAAAGGGACACTTCTGGGTCGATATAACGGCCGTCACGGGCAGCATACTCTCCATGCACCCGGGGGGAATTTCGATATAGACTTCATGATCAGTAGGTGAGCCCAAGAATCGCTGTGCAAACAATTGAAGTCACGCCTCTACTTCGGTCAAACACTCGATCCGATCGCAGACCAGCTGGTAGCAAATTTGCTGTCAAACACATACATCCAGTCCTAGGGCAAAACGGGACCTCTTACCATTTCACTACGTCCCACAGTCGGGCGCTTGCAGCACAATCTCTGTGCGCGGGCGCCAAAACCATGTTGATTTGTGTTCAAATGAAAGCTACTGGACTAATGCTGTCCACATAAACGAAAATTCAAACCAGAAAGAATCACTTGAAACCACATTGCATCAAAAATGTTATTAGACCTACAGGAGATAGAAGCTATGATATCGGAAAAGGTGGTGTGCATTGCTACAGTTCATGTAGGTCCGAGTTCTCTTTCTTTATCTTTCTGACGTTCACCGGTTGATTATTTAAGAAATGAATAACCATTTTCGGTATCCGTCTCCAAAAGGACGTTAAGTGGGCGTAGATTGATCGATTTTTGATTTATTTGCGTCTTTCAACCCAATACATTCGACTTCAGCAAAGTAGTTTTGAGTACCGGGCTGCCTTCCCACTTCGATCCCTATTCGCTTGGCCAGACTGGACAGTATGTTTCCGGGAGCAGCGCTGGCAGGTGTAGAGTGTAAAACAGCATTCATTTTGGCCAGTCCTGACGCATGCAGTTAGTCGTAGGTCGCTGATCGCCCTCAGCTCAGTTGCTGTATAAATGTCTTGACCCCTGCGTCTCGATGACAATTGTCAGTTATGGTTATTCTTTGTAAGAGGTGACTAAGGAGGTTTGGAAATACCACCTGGGCAACCGGGGAAGACGTGCAAGGAGCGACCCTGTCAACGGAATTTACCGATGCATTTTGGGAAATGCTGTGAAAAGTGGTGGAGCGGATATGGGGAATTCCTAACTGTAATGAAACTGTTCCATGGAATTTATCTAACCAATCATAAGATCTCTGATCACTGAAAAGAAAGAAAAATTATTTGGGACACAGAAGCCTGAACGGAGCACCGTACTCAACGCTATATTACTTATCGTACCCAGGACAAGGCTTTTTGGAAGCTGTAATTGTCTATTAGGCTTATTAGAGCTAATATCCAATATTAGGAAGAAACAGTCATCATTTTTGACAATGTAATGAGAAGAGAACAACTGGAATATATTGTAAGAACTGGAAAAATTGAGGGACGAAGAGATAGAGGGAAGCAAAGAGAAAAAAATATCAGACAGCTTAAGAGAGTGGCTTGGCAGAAGGTCAACAGAAATGATAAATAACTGTCGAGATCGAAAGTTGTGGAGAGACATGATGACCTACGCCAGCAGGCCCGGTTCTATATGATGATGAATTGCCTATTATTGTGATATGTGAAAGAGTATCATGGACAATACTACACACATAAAATGAAAAGAAGACTAGAGGCCACAGAGATGATATTTCTTATAAACATGTTCAGTTACCTGGATTGCTAAAAAGAAGCCAGCACAAAAAGAGAGCTGTTTTAAAAAAATCAGAAAGATATCATGGACTTTTTCTGGCACATCACGAGAAGAGGAAAATTTGAAAACGTGGTTACAAGTAGCAAAATATGGGGGAAGAGAAATCGCGGACGACAAAGAGAAAATACTGGATAGTTTGGTGTCGTGGAACTGTGACGTCAGCAGAGCTGATAAGATGCACTGTGGGCAGAATTGTGGAAGTACAAGATCGCCTACGCTGACTGGTATGGCAAATGATGATGATGATGATGATGATGAATTACCTATTACAGACCAGCTATCTTGCCTTTGTCGTTCCACGGTAGGACAACGACCCACAACTGATTAAGACCTCACTTCATCTCCCAGTAGGGTTTCCCTGACTAACGAGAACATCGTCGTACTCCGTTCCGCTGCAGGATTTTAAAAATATCTCATGCCCCACCTGCCCTCAGTTCTCCTCGTGTTTTGTTGCCAGACACAACAAGAGAAGGAAATCTTTCACAATCTAAAAATAGATTTCTATCACTCTGTCATCTCTTGGTGTAATAGTTGGGGAATTCCCAATTAATTAATATCTGAATAGCAGTAGTAATGTCATCAACTTCCTTGTGTGTTTGAGTACACGACCAGACATGCATGTTTCTTTATTAACACAACAGAATCTCAGTGTTTCCGTTAAAATTATTTTTACAAACATATCATAATTGCTTTATTCATATTTTTTCCGAGAAAAAAAAAATGGCTCAAAGACTTACTCATGATTGCAATATTAAAGTTGCATATTTAAAACAACATGTTTATTTACATGTTTTCACATTAACTAAAGAACATCCTGTCATAAGGAAGTGAGTCATCGACAATTACCCAACAAACTAAGAATATAACCGGAAACAGCATAAGCGCAACAAAAGAAGCAATCCCAAAACTGTGGAGACTACCACTTATAGAATGTCATTCATCATCAAGTACGTAGGAGATAATGTCTCTCCACAACTTTCGCTCTCCACAGTTATTTATCATTTCTATTGTTGACCTTCTGTCAAGCCTTTCGCTGTCTGGTATTTTTTTCTCTTTGCTTCCCTCTATCTCTTCTCTTCGTCCCTCAATTTTTCCAGTAAAAAGTAAAAGTAAAGAGCCCCCGTCACGCCAAGTGGCGTATAGGGAATATGGTGTTAGTGACCATAACTTTTCCAGACCTTCAGCACATGATTTTTGGGGTAATGTGTTCGGTATTACGCCCGTGCTGCTTTACTTTCCCAGAAAAAAAATCCTGTACCCATTTAAGGCTGGGTGAACCCGGAAGCTGTCGGTTGGGATCGAACCCTACCTCTTGTCCTTTGTAGTCCAGTTCACTAACCACTGAGCGGCTCAATTTTCCCAGTTCTTACAATATACTCCAGTTGTTCTCTTCTCATTACATGGCCAAAAAATGATGATTGTTTCTTCTTAATATTGGAAATTAGCTCTCTTTTTGCTTTGACCTCTCTCAGAACATCTTCATTACTGTTCTTAGCTGCCCATGGTGTTCTCAACATTCTTCTGTAAAAACATATTTCTACAAGCTCCAGTGATTTTCTTGTCTGTTTTCCTATTGTCCATGATTCACATCCATATTTTAAAACTGGCTCTACATAACATTTAAGAACTACTTTTTCTTGTTTCTATTGTCAAAAATGGATAGTATCTTCCTCATTTTTTGAAAAGCTGCTTTTGCCTGAGCCATTCTACATCTCATCTCTTTTGTTTGTACATCTTCCGTCTGAGGTTAACAAAGTTCCCAAATATTTAAATTCATTTACATGTTTTAATACTGTTCCACTTGTCTTTATTTTGCACTGAGGTGATGTCTTTTTCCTTGTTGTTACCGTTACTTCTGTCTTTTTGCCATTAAGGCAAAATTTATTTTTGAGTGTGTCAATAGTAATGAAGAAATCGTGGAATGAGCTACGGTTACAGTCCAAGCGGTTGAAAAACAAAGCCATTATACAGGGTGTCTGTCTCTAAAGTCTGGACACATGGACAAAGATGCATGTATTGGCTGAATGAGAATTTCTCGAACTGGATAGGAAGAAGCAATCATGTGGAGTGGTCTACTCGTTCACCCGACAGTAGCCCCTCTTGACTTCTTTTTCTAGAGTATGCTAATGTGAGTGTACTCAATAAACATTACAGATGCAAGACACTTGATTGAACGCGTAAAGAGTGAACATGCTAAATGTGGATTTATTATATGGAGCTCACGTGAATTTTACGAAGCGCATCAATCTTTGCATTGCAAATGAAGACATTATTTGATATTATAATTGAATAAAGTGTCCTTAATAAATTTCATTTCTTGAAAATATGTATTTGTTGCATACATGTCCAGACTCTGGGTACACACTGTACCTCTTTTTGACACGAGAAAAGTGAAACTTGAAAATTGTAAAAGAGCGCTGAAAATAGAAACCGGGTAAAAAGACAACGACAAAAAAAAATCAGAAGGCAATGTCATGTGAGCTATGTAATGTAGAAGTTTAATCGAAATATATGTTTTACCGTACCGAAATATGTTTCACCGTAATAGGTCGCACGACTTTTAGAAGCGGGTTGGCCAGTGCTCTTTCTCGTTTCCATTACTTTCTATAGCTTTATGAGTCAAGTACCCATTTCTTTATCACTGGTTCTACTGGAAAGTGTCATGTTGGGATTTGAACACATGTGCATATTGTCGCAAAGCCAGGGCGTTACCACCACGCTACCGATAACAAAATAGCCCCGCTGACCCCCACAAAGGTCAGGCTTCAATTCCCTGATATGGTGAATATGTTCTTTCTTTTTCGGAGAATGGGTTCGGCAGGTTTTGCCGTTCATTCCTTTTCTAAGAATTGGTACAAGAGATTATTCATGACAAATTTGGGCGATCTGACGTTGTACCGACCAATTAATTTAAAAAAAAATTAATAATTGACCATGAAAATAATTGTTTCTTCCTAATATTGGAAATTAGTTCTCTTTTTGCTTTGGCCTCTATCAGAACGTTTTCATTACTCTTCTTAGCTGTCTATGGTATTCTCAACATTCTTCTGTAAAACCACATTTCTACAGCCTCCAGTGATTTTCTTGTCTGTTGTCCTATTGTCCATGATTCACATCCATTTGTTAAAACTGGTCCTACATAACATTTAAGTGTAGAGTTACGATAACCATAAGAACAAACCAGATTTGGCGTGGCTGGTATCCACGCTCTGGAGATATCCTGAAGATAGGACCTGAACTCTTATGGACTGGTTCTATGAACAATGGAGATGATCTACTGACTTAAACTAACATAGTAGAAAAAGAGTTCTTAAATGTTATGTAGATCTTGACCTTTGTAGTCCAGTTGACTAACCACTGAGCTACCGTGCCGAAGTCGGATGAACTCCAACAAAAAGCGTAAATATCGCAGTATGCTATAAACCACAGAGAACTGGATGAAAACTGGTACGAGTATATTTTATTATTAAATTTTACCAACGTAAATTATCCGTCTCAGTTAGTACTGGGTTCACCATCTATGAAATAAGATAAAGGGGTGTAAGCTAATGGCAAAAAAAAAAAAACACTATCGACTGACGTATTAATTGAACAAGAATCATGCACAGTGGTCGATGCTTCATAAATTCTTTATAATCTTCTCTATGTTTTGTGGCTGAGATCTTCCACATGTGTTATCGCACCTCGTTTATATGCCGTTTCTATGAATATGATGCATTTATTGCTAAATAACAGATTTTTGTCTTTGATTATACATTTATTTACATTTAGCAAGGCATTTAGCTTAGAACAGGACACTTTAGCTTAGAACAGGACACTTTAGCTTAGAACAGGACACTTTAGCTTAGAACAGGACACTTTAGCTTAGAACAGGACACTTTAGCTTAGAACAGGACACTTTAGCTTAGAACAGGACACTTTAGCTTAGAACAGGACACTTGTATTTGTAAATAGAACTAACATGCAGGTAAGTCAAAGACATTATCATGATTGAGTGACGTCTCCGCATCGAAGGTTGGCTACCATGGAGCGCCATTCCACTCTGGCTCTCGCTTTGATGGTGCAGATTGTTTTGATGTTACTCGTTCATGTTAGTCTTGGTCTGCCTCTGCCTCTTTTACCTCGTATTTTCCCTCCCAATATTACTTTTATTAGGCTGTTGTGTCTTTTAAAATGCCCCAAAAATTTCAATTGTCTTGTTCTAATTGTGTTTAGTGAAAAAAACAACTGCATCTTAAAAAAGATATATTTGTTTGTACATAAGATCATGAATGATTCTATCTGATGGAGTTAACCTACCTGTACCCACAGATTACAGTCTCACTTCCCAGACGAGGCGATTTCTTTTCGTGTAGGTAAGTCTTAGAGGTCCATCCATCAAACAGGTACTAGCGTTTTTTTCTTGGAAGCAAGGGCGGCTGGCGTAATACAGACCACAAACTAAAATATGTCCAGTGTGCTCTAAAATAATAGAGCCACTATTCTATTCTATCCATGGAACCAGTTTCATTGCAGTCAGGAATTCCACATATACCTTTCATCACTTATCACACATTTTCCAAAAATGCATCTGTAAATTCCTTTGATAAAGTTTCTCCGTGTACGTCCTACTTGACTGCGCAAGCGACAATTCTAAACCTCCTTAGTCGCCTCTCACGACATGCATGGCCGGTAACAGTGACTTTATTCTTTTCTCCCCTCACCGTAGCGACTCCGGTAGCCATAAGGTCACTAATACACTTATCTCGTACGTCTATCTAAGCGTGGAGGGAATATTTACTCCATTCACATATACCTGTAAGAAAGTATGTAATCTATATAGGATAATATATACAAGTAAAAAAAAAGTAAAGTACCCCCGTCACGCCAAGTGGCGTATAGCGAATATGGTGTTAGTGACCAGACCATATATTTTACAGACCTTCGGCACATTATTTTTGGGGTAATTTGGTCGTTATTACGCCCGTGCCGCTTTACTTTCCCAGACAAAAACCTGGTACCCATTAAGGGCTGGGTGAACCAGGAAGCCGACGGTTGGGATCGAACCCTACCTCTTGTCCTTTGTAGTCCAGTTCACTAACCACTGAGCTATCGCGGTTCCCTTATCATATAAAGATAGATAAATAAATCTTAAGGGAAAAGAGATTTTCACTAAAAAAATATAAAGAGAAAATATTTTTGTCAACGAATAGAAGCAGTAGAGGAGTGGATGACATCCATGGTGTATCAAAGAACAAATAGAGGAAAGATGGATGGTTAAGGGTAGTTGGTATATACGTTAGGTTCGTTTTATTTAATAAATAGGGAATGACAGATGGGATTTATAGAAAGTGGACGAGTGAAATGAGACATGAAAAGATAAAGGAATGAATAGTTGTGTTATGTATGGAGCATCATCACTGCACTCTTGGCACATCCAAAGGTGCTATGATCTTCTCGAAGTAATAAGAATTGTACTATTAAGAACCCCGACCTTGGTGGTGCACGAACTCCTTGTGTGGCTTTGGGATCTACTGGAAAACGAAGAGAAAAGAAATACAATTTGAGGGAGGACATCTGGTTGAATCGAGTAATGGAGAACTGTATGAGGGAGAACTGGTGAAAGGAGAACTGAGGAAAGGAGAATTGAGGAAAGGAGAATTGAACGAAAGAGAACAGTATGAAGGAGAACTGAGGAAAGTTGAACTGAGGAAAGGAGACTTCGACACTTGGACAATAAAGAACTGTATGCAGGAGAACTGGTGAAAGGAGAACTGAGGAAAGGAGACTTCGACACTTGGACAATAAAGAACTGTATGCAGGAGAACTGAGGAAAGGAGAATTGAGGAAAGGAGACTTGAACGAAAGAGAACAGTATGAAGGAGAACTGAGGAAAGGAGAACTGAGGAAAGGAGACTTGAACGAAAGAGAACAGTATGAAGGAGAACGGAGGAAAGGAGACTTGAACGAAAGAGATCTGAGGAAAAAAAACGATTTGATGAAAACAATGGAGACCTGTATGAAAGAGAACTGGGGGAAAAGGAGAACTGAGGAAACAAGACTTGAACGAAAGAGAACATTATGAAGGAGAACTGAGGAAAGGAGAACTGAGGAAAGGAGAACTGAGGAAAGGAGACTTGAACGAAAAAGAACTAAGGGAAAAAAAAAGATTTGATGGAAAAAAAGGTTTTCAAGAAAAGAGAGTTTCAGGAGATGAGAACTGAGAAAAGATCTGAGTATAGTGACTGGAATGAAGGAGGAGCAAGACAATCGTCGATGTTGAAAAAGAGCAAAAGAAATGCGATTTGATGGAGCAAGGAAATGGTAGTTTGGGGAAAGGAGACCTGAGAAGAGAAGAACTGGAGAAACTAAATTTGAGAAAAGAACTGGGGAAACGAAATTTGAGAGAAGAAGAACTGGGGAAACGAAATTTGAGAGAAGAACGGGAGAAAGGAGATTTACTAGAACTGGGGAAAAGATATTTGAGAGAAGAAGAACAGAGGTAAATAAGATTTGGGCAAAGGAGAACTGGGGGAAAGAGATTTAGGCAAAGGAGAACTGATATAGGAAAACCGGAATTAAAATAACCAGTCAGTCAACAGGACAAAGTAATGCCAAAACTTGAAACGAAGCGTTCAAAATGAAAGTTCATATTTGACAGCAATCTCAACGTTATGGCCCGCCATTGGCACAAATCTGCCAAGAGAAATAGCTTGTACTTTATCGGGGTTTTCCAATTCTAAAATAAGGAAATACGACAGGAAACTCATCAGACAGAATTGCCGCTTGAGGTCATCTGTCAGCTTGAGATTTGTTTCTGTCTACATGCTCGTGGATTTTTGACTTCCTGACACTCTAGACGAGAAGGGCAAGCGAGGGTCGCTATATGGAAAACATAATTCACTTTAGATCATCATCATCGAGTGCCATCTCCGCATCGAAGGTTGGCTACCATGGAGCGCCATTCTGCTCTGTCTCTTGCTTTGACGGTGCAGATTGTCATAGGCTGGTTTGTCCATATTTTGATGTTACTCGTCTATGTTAGTCTTGGTCTGCCTCTGCCTCTTTTACCTTGTATTTTCCCCTCCAGGATTACTTTTAGTAGGCTGTTGTGTCTTTTAACATGGTCAAAAAATCGCATGTGTCTTGTTTGAATTGTGTTTAGTAGCTCTCTTTTCATTTTTAGTTGTTTTTTTGTCCGGTTCTTCATCGTTTTCACTTTAGATGCATGGCACTTTTAATGTCAATATTTGTCTACAGTTATTTCTGTGTGGATGCAACATTTTTTGTTTAGTTTCTTGCCTGATTGCCAGTAACTACAGAATATTGGAGAGCCGTGATAGCTTAGGGGTTAATGAATTGAACTCCAAAGGACAAGAGCGATGGCTTCCGGGTTCACCCAGCCTTAAATGGATACCGGACTTTTTTCTTTGAAAGTAAAGCGAAACGGACGTAATACCGACCACATTACCCCAAAAATCATGTGCTGAAGGTCTGTAAAAATGGTTGTCACTAACACCATATTACCTATACGCCACTTGACGTGACGGTGCTCTTTACTTTTCTCACAGAATATTGACAACTGCCTGGCTTCAGTTCTCTGTCAAAATTTAAAACACCACATACACACACCCACACATGCACTAGTGGGCAGTATTTGCACCTAAATGGATCATCATGGTCATCATCATCAACTACCATAACTGCTGTCGTAGGTGATCAGAACACACGTTTCTATCCCTAATTTATTATTAATTCTGCTGTTGACTTCCTACCAAACCATTCTCATAATCTGTCTCGTATCTGTTCTCTCTGTTTTCATCTGTCTCCTCTTTTCTAAACTTTTCCAGTTGTCACAAAATATTCCAACTATTCTTACTCTTATTTTTATCACAAGAAAAAAAAAAGAGATGCTAGTTTTTTTTTTCAGATGTTGAAAATAACATTCTTTCTCCTTTGGCCTCTTTTACCATGTTACATCACTTTTTTTTTAGCTGTCCTGTGTTCTCAACATACACCTATACATACAAACACCTGCTAAACGCCATACAATCTTCATTGCAACGTTTTGCTACCAATGCTAGACCTGGACCCTAAACGCAAGAACACAAAAGAAAATAACCGCTACAGAGATTCAATGCTTGTAAACGAATGACAGTCTGAGAGATAAGAAAGAGGAAGAATTAAACTCATTATGTCGGATGCAAGTCCTACCATGACGTAACATTACACGAAATACAATATGTTAGCACATATACGCACTATTACTTGAATAACATCAGTGGTAGTGTGGTTAGTATGATCGGTTCCTGGTCTCAAGGGTCCGAGTTCGATCCTTGAAATGGCTGGTTTTACATTTGTTGTGGAACTGATTAACGTAGCTAGATTTTCACGGCGAGCACCAGGGTTAGAATCAATTCAGAGGTAGAGGTATGTTTACAACACTCGGAAAAAATGACAAAAAATCAACAACAGAAAAAAAAACCAATGAACAACATATGGTCCTAAGCAGGACATATTTTTGGTCTTTGTAGTCCGCGATCTTTCTTTCCATGTATTTCGCCAGTTGTAATTAAGTATTCAAATTTTCCTCCTTTCATGATGTGCCCGAAAATGTCGATTGTTTCTTTCTGATGTTTCTTAGAAACTCACTTTTTGGTTTGGCCTCTTTGAGAATTCCCTCGTTGGTCTATCGAGCTGTCCTGTGAACTTTGTACATTCTTCTGAGAAATCCCATCTCTGTGGTCTCTGTGGAAAAGACGATTAGAGTCTTTTCATTTGTTTGTATACTGTCCATGATTTGCTTCCATCGGTGAGAATTTGCTCTATATAGCACTGATTAATTATCTTTCTCACTTCTATGGACATAGATTTCTTGTATAAGACGTTTTTCACTTTCTGAAATGCTGTTTTTACCCGTTTACTTGAGAAATGCGGCCTGTGCGTCTCAAACCTGGGCACTGCGATATAGCATACCCGCATATTCAATTAACTGAGCCCTATAATCGATAACGTTGCAACAATAGACGGTACATAATGATGATGCTGAAATGTCTTTTTAATTTAAAACACTAATTTGAGTTTAAAAACAAAAAGGAACATCTGACATCCAACACGGAGAAGCTAAACTTCTGATGATTCGATTACCCCTTCTAGCAAGATCTAGCAAGATCCTCTTTAACTGTTGGCCTGCTTTGAATACAACATCCTACAATTGACTACCAGAGAGATGTACTATTCACAATTTGAAACCCCACAAACGTCTTATTCAAACTCATCTCACCGTCAACATCAGTAGACCGTGTCCAGTAAACTTTTGATAGCTGCATACATCAAGCTAATTCGTCCACAGCGGCCCCTTCACACGTTTACCGAAGCATCCACGTGTTCCTTGATAATTATATAATAAATGTTAACACTGAAATATCTTGCAGAGATAGATATGTTTGACGGCGAATTGTAATGAACATTAGTTTCTAGTATAGAAGTCACGCTTGAAACTGAACACTGCATTTCTTAAATGCTTTTACCACAAAAAACTCGCTCCGCCAGAGTATATCAGGGCGTTTTCCAGATAACCTGTGGGAACTCACAGGCACTGTACACTAATAGACACTGTATTGTGTAGGGAATAACTGTTTTGTGTAGGCAGCAACTGTATTGTGTAGGCAAAACATGTATTATGTAGGCAACAACTGTATTGTGTAGGGAACAACAATATTGTGTAGGCAACACATGTATTATGTAGGCAACAACTGTATTGTGTAGGTAACAGCTTTATTGTGTAGGCAACACATATATTATTTAGGCAAAACACGTATTATGTAGGCAACAACTGTATTGTGTAGGCAACATGTGTATTATGTAGGCACCCTCAGGCAAATGGCAGACATCAGCAGGGATGTTCGTCAGGCAGGTATGTCACACAATGTTGGCATCACACACACACACACACACACATACATACACACGCACGTACGGGCGCGCACACATACACGCGCAAACACATAAACATACACACGCAAACACACAAATTCTTTAAATTTCTCACACAATGAACGTACTCCTGTTTACAGTTCGTTGCAATAAACTCATTGGTGTCAACCTACACCTGCAGTAAAGCGATCTGTTAAAATGATAGGAGGGTCCACACACGCACACACGCGCACGCATGCACATACGCGCGCGCACACACACACACACAGTAAACGAGAAATCTTAACATAGCCTATGGCAGTATGAATACAAGTTCTAAATATCTATAAAGAAAAGAGAGAATGAACTTTTGCAGGGCAAGAAATGGGGATAAGAAGAACAGTAGAGTCCCAGGGCGTAGAAAGAAATAAGAAGCATGATTCATCATCATCATCATCATGTGCATTACCGATTGGTGTAGGCGATTGTATCCTTTCACAGTTCTCTAGCAACACCGCACTGTACCAATTTAAGTTGTGTCAGTCCCACGACACCGAGCTATTTATAGTATCTTTTCACTTTGTCGTCCCCATGATCTCTTTTCTTTTAATTTTCCAGTTATCATCATCATCATCATCATCATCATCGAGTGCCGTCTCCGCAACGAAGGTTGGCTACCATGGAGCGCCATTCTGCTCTGTCTCTTGCTTTGATGGTGCAGGTTGTCATAGGCTGATTTGTCCATCTTTTGATGTTACTTATCCATGTTAGTCTTGGTCTGCCTCTGCCTCTTTTACCTTGTATTTTCCCCTCAACGATTACTTTTAGTAGGCTATTGTGTCTTTTAACATGGCCCAAAATTCGCATTTGTCTTGTTTTGAATTGTGCTTAGTAGTTCTCTTTTCATTTTTAGTTGTTTTAAGACTTTATCGTTTGTTTTCTTTTCCTTCTATCCAATTCTACGTATTCTTCTATAAATCTGCATTTCAAAGGCTTCAATTCTCTGTTCTGTTTGCTTGTCTAATGTCCATGTTTCTGCACCATATAGGAATATTGAGAAGATGTAACATTTTGCTATTCTTAGTTTTATGGTGTTATTTGTTGTGATGTTAGTATGTTCTTCATGGCATTAAAGACCAGTTAAACCCAAAAATTAAAGTTTTCCTATTTTCACGATGTTCCGAAAAATATCGTTTGTTTATTTCTGATGTTTTTCAGTTCTCTTTTTGTGTTGGCCTCTTTGAGAGTTTCTTCAGTGGGCTTTTTAGCTGTACAAGGAACTCTCAACATTCTCCGTAAAAATTCCAGCTGTGTAACCTCTGATCATCTTTGTATTTATTTATCCAACATTCGCTTCCATTGGTAAAAACTGGCTCTATATAGCTGAGATGAACTCACTTGGCTCTATATAGCTGAGATGAACTCACTTGGCTCTATATAGCTGAGATGAACTCACTTGGCTCTATATAGCTGAGATGAACTCACTTGGCTCTATATAGCTGAGATGAACTCACTTGGCTCTATATAGCTGAGATGAACTCACTTGGCTCTATATAGCTGAGATGAACTCACTTGGCTCTATATAGCTGAGATGAACCTACTTGGCTCTATATAGCTGAGATGAACTCACTTGGCTCTATATAGCTGAGATGAACTCACTTGGCTCTATATAGCTGAGATGAACCTACTTGGCTCTATAAAGTTGAGATGAACTCACTTGGCTCTATATAGCTGAGATGAACTCACTTGGCTCTATATAGCTGAGATGAACTCACTTGGCTCTATATAGCTGAGATGAACTCACTTGGCTCTATATAGCTGAGATGAACTCACTTGGCTCTATATAGCTGAGATGAACTCACTTGGCTCTATATAGCTGAGATGAACTCACTTGGCTCTATATAGCTGAGATGAACTCACTTGGCTCTATATAGCTGAGATGAACTCACTTTCCCACTTCGTAAGTGTCACTATAGAACTACATAAAGACTTAATCTCCTTCAGACTAAAAGGGTTCTAGAAACGTTCGACAGATCTATGATGTCGGCAAGACGCCGGTCTCGAGACAGAGAGTGTGTGAGTTCAAATCCTGGCTGTACCAGTTTGAATTTTTATTTGTGATTTCTCTCTGCGGCAGTCACCCCTGGTCCCAGCAGCGAGGCCCGGCTTAAAACGTCAACTCCTCATCGACGGAAACAAAATGAGTACCTCCGATGTTGGAGTTATCTGCCTGTACGACGAGGGATCCATGTGTACACTGCTGTCAGGAAAAAATGGATTAACGAGCAAAATTCACTTCCTAGTCTCTAGGGACTTCGCCAGAGGTGAAAGCTGATGAACGCAAAAATAAACAGGGAAGAAATATTTATGTGAGACTTTAATTGAGATTGAGGCACTCACGGATACTGTGTACAATAATGACTGCCACATGAAGATACAAGAATAAAACCATAGACATTTTATTACCAACAGTAATTGACAGTATTTACATTACCAACAGTATATTGATATTCCTGTATGGTGCAGAAACATTGACATTAGACAAGAAAACAGAACACAAAATTGAAGCCCTTGAAATGTGGATTTATAGAAGAATAGGTAGAATTGGATGGAAACAAAAGATAACAAACGATGAAGTTTTAAATCAACTGAAAATAAAAAGAGAACTACTAAATACAATTAAGACAAGACAAATGAAATTTTTGGGGCATGTTAAAAGACACAACAGCCAACTAAAAGTAATATTGGAAGGAAAAATACAAGGTAAAAGAGGCAAAGGCAGACTAAGACTAACACGGACAAGTAATATCAAAAGATGGACAAGTCAATCTATGACAGCCTGCACCATCAAAGCAAGAAACAGAGTAGAATGGCGATCCATGGTAGCCAACCTTCGTTGCGGAGAAGACACACGATGATGATGATGACTAAAGTTCCATCAATGACAGATGTTTTTTTTTCGCGTACACCAACTTGATATATTTAAAGAAACCCAGAGGAACCGAATACTGCATGAATATCACATTTTCCCTGTTTACCTTCAGAGGTACTCACATTTTTTTATCGTCGAGAGTTACTTTCATTCCATTTTTCTTAAAAATGCCGCACAGAGTGACAAGGATAAGTGTAACTTTAACACTGTAAAATTGAAGAGGAAAGATAAAGAGAGAGAGAGATAGATAGATAGATAGATAGATAGATAGATAGATAGATAGATAGATAGATAGATAGATAGATAGATAGATAGAGAGAGAGAGAGAGAGAAAGATTGAAAGAAAGATAGAAAGAGAATGAAACTGATAGAAAGAGCGAAAGGGATAGAATAAAGCTTTGAAGAGGGGTTTAAAAAGAAAAGAAGACAGAAAAATGGAAGACTGAAGAAAAGTGAACAGAGAGAGTGAAAGAGGAAAATGAAAGGGACAGGCAACTGAATTAGGTCTTGAAACGGAAAACGGTGGCTCGGGGAGGAAATGACGTAAAGAAAGATTAAAAATAAGGGTATGAAAGATAAAAAAAAGTGAGGATGGGGTTTGGAGAAGAAGAGATGTAAAACTACAAATGAGGTGAAAGAGAAGAGAAACGAGAGAGAAATGAGGAGATTTAGAGAATGATTAGCGGGCGCATAATTCCTCCATTAACGGTAATCGCTCCAAAGAAACGGGAATATTCAGTGCAGATTATGCGTTCGCGTGACAGAGTGGTAGAACCTTCCGTAGAGGCTCGACACACGTAACACAGACACGTTAATGTCCCGTAATGTGGACAACCCTGCACCCCCCCTCCCCTCAACCAATACCCCTTCCACCCATCCCCCGCCTCTAAATTTCATGAAAGTGCAAGGTTTCAGGAATCCGATTTCACGATTTCAACTTGTCAAAACTAGACCGTTTCAAAATTTACGGTTCTCGTGTTCTTTGGTTGCCGCGTCCTTCTTCATGTCCGTTATGGTACATCACAGCTGTTTTTTGGTGGTAATTTAATATTCTTGGTAAACCTCAGCTCTGAAATAAGCCTTGAGTATAGTTCTGATGGAGCAAATTAAAAATGGTCATAAGCGATTATACAACTTAAATTGTTACAATATTTCTTGGTAAAAAAAAATTAAAAAACTATCTTTACGTCACATAGTACCATTGCTGGTGTATGACGGGGGGAGGGGGGGAGCAATGATAGAACCAGAGAAATAAAGGCCGCTTGGTCAAAGCAGTCGCCACGACGTGTGAGACTCAGGATTTTTATTTCACCCCCGATAGAAAAAATCCTTTCTGTCTACCGCCGGCTTCGAACACAGAACGTCGGCTTTTCAGCCAGCGGAACAGTGGTTTTAGCCGCACGGCCACACGCTCCTCCATGTTTATTTCACAATATATGTGGCTAAACTATGATTATGTTACAATATCCGTGGTTAAACTATGATTAATTTACAATATCTGTGCTTAAACTATGATTATTTTACAATATCTATATTTAAACTGATTATTTTACAATATTTATAGTTAAACTATGATTATTTTACACAAACAAGGGTTACATTTGTCCAATTTTAAAATAGTTAATTTCCTAAATATTTTTGGGCTAAAATATCAACAGCACAACAATTAACTCTTCTATAATACTCATATTTGTGTTCAGTGTCGCAAAGAGGAACCACTCCAATAAATACCAGCTTCAAAAATGAGTGGAACATCATCATCCTCAAGTACCGGGCCTGCTGGCGTAGGTGATTATGTCTCTCCACAACATTCGATCTCGACAGTTATTTATCATTTCTGTTGTTGACCTTCTGCCAAGTCATTCTCTTAAGCTGTCTGATATTTTTCCTCTTTGCTTCCTTCTATCTCTTCGTCTCTCAATTCTCCCAGATGTCACACTATATTCCAGCTGTTCCCTTCTCATTACATACGCCAAAAAAATGACGATTGTTTCTTCCTAATTTTGGAAATTATCTCTCTTTTTGTATCGCTCTTAATGGATGAATTAATCATTATTACAATTGTTTGTTTAATCTCCCTAAACGCGTGTATCCTTGCGAGACAGAAGCAGGATTAAGTAAAAGGTAAAGTACGAGAATTGAACCGGCGTCTTAGCACGCGAGTTTACACCAATATGGGCACGGCCGCCTATCCAGAAGTGTTCGGAGACTTCTGGATAGTGTCACTTCAAGCATCGAAACTTACGATGCGACGCAACATTCCTCACCTTCCCAAGTTAATACCCTGGTACACATTTCTTCCAACGGCTGGGTTGACCGTGGGGGGATATTTTTTTTTCCAACCACGAGTACAACTCACACTGCTCCCAGCGGGAATCGAACACGGGTTGTCCGAACGTTTATCATATATATTATTTTTTTTCTACCAGGAGACCTCTATAGAGACCAGGAGACCTTTATAGAGACCAGGAGACCTTTGTAGAGACCAGGAGACCTTTCAGACTTCCACTCTCCTCAAACTTGTCTGGGTCGATCCTGATCGATGGCTGCCGGGTTCACCACCCAGTCCTAAATAGGTACGGTAAATAAAAGCGGTAGGGCGTAATACTGACCACATTACCCAAAAAAACAATGTGTCGAAGGTCTATAAAACAATATGGTCACTAACACCAAAATTCCTACACGTCACGTGGTGGGACAGGCCTTTTATCATGTGCATTTCTTCTCCCCAAACGCACGTTACTATTCTGACTTTAGTGAGAACATCAGATACATGTCTATTTAATTAAAGCATTTATTGCATTAGTGACCATATGACTTCCGGTCCGCGTTTGCGCCTAGCCACTCATAGCCAGGCCTATTTCGCTCGTGACCACCTGACTTCCGGCCCACGTGTTAGTCTAGTCACTCCTAGCCAGGCTTATTTCGCTTGTGACCACCTGACATTCGGCCCACGTGTTAGTCTAGTTACTCCTAACCAGGCTTATTTCGCTCGTGACCACCAGAATTCTAGCTCACGTGCTAGTCTAGTTACTCCTAACCAGGCTTATTTCGCTCGTGACCACCAGAATTCTAGCTCACGTATTAGTCTAGTTACTCCTAACCAGGCTTATTTCGCTCGTGACCACCAGAATTCTAGCTCACGTGTTAGTCTAGTTACTCCTAACCAGGCTTATTTCGCTCGTGACCACCAGAATTCTAGCTCACGTATTAGTCTAGTTACTCCTAACCAGGCTTATTTCGCTCGTGACCACCTGACTTCTAGCCCACGTGTTAGTCTAGTCACTCCTAACCAGGCTTATTTCGCTCGTGACCACCTGACTTCTAGCTCACATGTTAGTCTAGTCACTCCTAACCAGGCTTATTTCGCTCGTGACCACCTGACTTCTAGCTCACGTGTTAGTCTAGTCACTCCTAACCAGGCTTATTTCGCTCGTGACCACCTGACTTCTAGCTCACATGTTAGTCTAGTTACTCCTAACCAGGCTTATTTCGCTCGTGACCACCTGACTTCTAGCTCACGTGTTAGTCTAGTTACTCCTAACCAGGCTTATTTCGCTCGTGACCACCTGACTTCTAGCCCACGTGTTAGTCTAGTCACTCCTAACCAGGCTTATTTCGCTCGTGACCACCTGACTTCTAGCTCACATGTTAGTCTAGTCACTCCTAACCAGGCTTATTTCGCTCGTGACCACCTGACTTCTAGCTCACATGTTAGTCTAGTCACTCCTAACCTATCTCATTTCCAGTGTGATCCGGCCACAATCGAGCATCGCAAGCAAGTTTCCTTTTAATTAATTTTCAATATTATTGTCTGTTTTAGGTGTTATCATACTTTATGTAGTGTATGTTTTATTTGCTTATTTATCTGTTTGTATGTTGTTCACTGTTAACGCTGCCTGCCTATTGAGCCGAAAAATCGTTCGATTGTGTTGTCCTTAACTCTTGTAAAGCTGCAACCATATTTTCCCCCCTCTCCACCTATTTCCCCCTTTCACCTTAAATTAGATACGATACTTTTTTTAAAATATCTATCTATCTATCTATCTATCTATCTATCTATCTATCTATCTATCTATCTATCTATCTATCTATCTATCTATCTATCTATCTATCTATCTATCTATCTATCTATCTATCTATCTATCTATCTATCTATCTATCTATCTATCTATCTATCTATCTATCTATCTATCTATCTATCTCTATCTATCTATCTATCTATCTATCTATCTATCTATCTATCTATCTATCTATCTATCTATCTATCTATCTATCTATCTATCTAATGACCTTCCGAGCCGTAGCCGGTCCATAGGACGTAGACCAAGATACTCCGTCTATAAGTGAATTTTCGTTCAAGCAGTTTTCAATTCTTTTAAAGATATTTGATCAAATCTCGCTTGTTTAAATATATAGAAGAAAATTAAAAAAAAAACAACAAGAAAGAAACAAATGATATCTGATTACATTATTGGCAATAATGTGTGAACAGATTTTGAAGAAAAAAGAAATCTCTGAATGGTATATACAGAGTTAATGTAGGGAGAAAAAACTGTGAAAGAAAATGACCCAAAATAGAAACTGTTATAATGCAGCTGTTACACGAAATGAATCCATTTGATGCTCATTGTTTACCGCTAAATATCGATTATGGAAAATGTTTAGTGGAAGTTAAAGAAATAAAATTAGTTATCCTGGTCTCTTTCATTCATTTATTGGGTGCCGTCTCCACATCGAGGGTTGGCTACTATTGGAGCGCCATTCTTTCATTGGGTGCCGTCTCCACATCGAGGGTTGGCTACTATTGGAGCGCCATTCTTTCATTGGGTGCCGTCTCCACATCGAGGGTTGGCTACTATTGGAGCGCCATTCTTTCATTGGGTGCCGTCTCCACATCGAGGGTTGGCTACTATTGGAGCGCCATTCTTTCATTGGGTGCCGTCTCCACATCGAGGGTTGGCTACTATTGGAGCACCATTCTTTCATTGGGTGCCGTCTCCACATCGAGGGTTGGCTACTATTGGTTATACACGTTGTCATATGTTCACCTGTCCACCTCTTGATGTAATCAGTCCACTTTAGTCTTGGTCCGCCTCACCTAACATGCTCTGTCACCTCAAATACAACTTTTATTAGGTTATTGTTGCTCCTCAATTGTCCTTTTTGAAATATTGTCAAGTAATTCATTTTCATTATCATCTGATTCAAAATTTCTTTGTTTGTCTTATTTTCCTTCTTCCACACAATTTCTCCCAATTTTCCTACTTATCCGCATTTCAAAAGCTTCACTTTTCTGTTTCGGTTTTCCTATTTGATGTCATTGTTTCTGCACCATACAGGAATGTTGAGTGTATATATATATATATATATATATATATATATATATATATATATATATATATATATATATTTATAACATTTTTCAATTTGTCTTTTTAATTCTGATATTATTTCTTTTGAATAGATTATATTTTTGTGTTGTTAGAATTACCTTCAGCAATTCCTATTCTTTGCTTATTTTTGCCTTACATGTTATATAACTTGTCCAAGATAACCACATTCTTTAACTCTTTCTAGGTTTTTTCCATGAACTTTTATATCCATGTGTAAGTTTTGTGTGAGATCTGTATGTATAGATTGGACAGCTATAAAGACCAATGAGGAAATTCTCGGAGGCCAACTCAAAAAGTAACCTCCTAAAAAAAATCATCAGAAAGAAACAATCAACATTTTTCCGGCACATCATGAGAATAGGAAAGTTGGGATACTTGGTTACAACTGGCAAAATAAAAGGAAAGAGATATCGCGGACGACAAAGAGAGAAAATACTGGATAGCTTGGTGTCATGGCATGGCAAACAGTCAACAACAGAACTGATACGATGCACTGTAGATAGAAGATTGTGGAAGGACCTGATCTCCTACGCCAACAGGTATGGCTCATGATGATGATAATGATGTATTTATAATGTCACATTTTAAGTCCACTATAAGTCACTATTTGAGAACCGTCGTTAAATGAACCTTTTCCTGCATTCATGTAATGACGTCAGATACACATTTTGATAGAACTAACTGTCACAATGACTCAGGAAAATTTTTATCACGAAGTCACTGTTCTGTATGAGATTCCATTCAGTTTAACATTTCTACAATTTTTTTGTTGGTCACTGGAGAATTCTAGAACGCATTTCCAGATGTCCAGACATTCAATGAATTGTATCTATTTGCATAAAGACATTCAATGAATTGTATCTATTTGCATAACTACAGTTGATGTGTTTTCACTGTTTACTGTACATGATGGTCTATATGACAGAAGAGGATTGAAATGGTTAACAGCTCATGTTTAATTACTTTGTATTCTATTGATTCTTGTGCTCTTATGAATATTATACAAGGCAAATATGTATACGTTTATACTAGCAAATAAACAAATCATGTGTGTGTGGCTTTCGTGGGTCTGATCACGGTGAGGGGAGACAAGATCAGAGGCACAGTCACTTCTTGTTTGTCGTAAGAGGTGGCTAAGGAGGTTGGAGTCAAGATCTTTGTCGGTGCGACGGAGTTCGTGCATCAGAGTAGAAGATTTCTTCATTTCTGCCACCGGTGTGTGACGGGATTGCTTCATACAGGGCCGGTACTGTCTTCTGTGTGTGACGGGAGTGTTTCATACAGAGGACCATACTGTCACCTGGTGTGTCATGTGAGTGCTTCATACAGAGGACCGTACTGTCTCTAATGTGTCCTGTGAGTGCTTCATACAGAGGACCGTACTGTCTCTAGTGTGTCCTGTGAGTTATTCATACAGAGGACCGTACTGTCTCTAGTGTGTCCTGTGAGTGCTTCATACAGAGGACCGTACTGTCTCTAGTGTGTCCTGTGAGTGCTTCATACAGAGGACAGTATTGTCTCTAGTGTGTCCTGTGAGTGCTTCATACAGAGGACCGTACTGTCTCTAGTGTGTCCTGTGAGTGCTTCATACAGTGGACCGTACTGTCTCTGGTGTGTCCTGTGAGTACTTCATACAGAGGACCGTACTGTCTCTAGTGTGTCCTGTGAGTGCTTCATACAGAGGACCGGATTTCAGCACTATGGAGCTGTCCTCTGTGAAATGAAGATAACCTGACGACTAAACAAAATGAAGATAACCTGACGACTAAACAAAATGAAGATAACCTGGCGACTAAACCAAATGAAGATAACCTGACGACTAAATAAAATGAAGATAACCTGACGACTAAACCAAATGAAGATAACCTGACGACTAAACCAAATGAAGATAACCTGACGACTAAACCAAATGAAGATAACCTGATGACTAAACCAAATGAAGATAACCTGACGACTAAACAAAATGAAGATAACCTGACGACTAAACAAAATGAAGATAACCTGACGACTAAACAAAATGAAGATAACCTGACGACTAAACCAAATGAAGATAACCTGACGACTAAACCAAATGAAGATAACCTGACGACTAAACAAAATGAAGATAACCTGACGACTAAACCAAATGAAGATAACCTGACGACTAAACAAAATGAAGATAACCTGACGACTAAACCAAATGAAAGCTAAAACAAAAAAACGTCATTTCTCTATCATTTGTTGAAGAAAAAAGCCAGGTTACCGTTGAATCAGCTTTGTATTTATAGTTAAGTGAGCTTCAGATTAATCTCCCTTTGGGTAGTTGATGTGATTGAAGTATATCTTCTTTCTGCATTTTCATTGAGTTGATGAACAAAGAAAAAAAAATCACAAATAAAGTTTGAGGTGGACTTGAGGCTGAGGTATTTGTTTATTTTATATAATAGCCTTGCGGGGGAGCTTGGAGACATGTGGTAGCCACGGCAGAGTCAGAGGCTCATAACTGATTAAGACTCCACATCAACTCCCTGTTGTTGCCTCTGTGATCAAAATTGACTTACTAATAAGACATTCACCGCTGTGCTCCTTGACCTAGTATTGCAGTATCTCTGGGATGAATACTCAAAACAACAATGAAAGAAATGTAGCCACGCCTAGAATGCTAAAGGAAGATATTAAACACGTGACACATGGATCTGGACAGACACGAATGGATCAGTAGATAATACAATAACATAATTGAAGAGTTAGGGGTATTCAAAGTATATCTTGACAGCACTAGATGCTCTACCTAACAGTGGAATATTGAACAAACTTAAAACTCTGAAACTAAAGCCATCATCTCTGCAGCAGGGAAATACAATAGAACTCCAACTTTGAACAAGATGTGTTTTTAAAAGACACAAAATGATCACTTGAAGCACTGGTGAAGGAAAAATCGAGGGACGAAGAGATAGAGAGGCAAGTAAAGAGAAAAGATTTCAGACAGCTTAAGAGATTGGCTGGTCGACAACGGCAATGATAAATGACTGACAAGATCGAAAGTTGTGGAGAGACATGATCACCTACGCCAGCAGGCAGGCACGGTACTTGATGATGCTTTTGAAGAACTGAACTGAAGCAGGTAAAAACGATCAGACCGGAGATAAATATTGCAGAAAGGTTGTAGCAACAATTACTTTTCAGTTAATCTCATCCGGCTGTGGTACATGAACAAATGAGAAAACTGAAATATTGACCAAAGGTGGTCGTAAAATGGAAGAGCCACACACATCAGTAATATACCAGCACATAGTGTGTGTAAGAAAGATGTCAAGAAGCATCGAACGGTGATTACTATATAATTGATCTGAACGATATAAAAAACATAAAATGGTATCAAACAGCTAATCTAAGAAAAGAAAGAAGATAAACTACAATGTTTCAGTAAAAGACTTCATTAGGCCTAAAAAACAAATTATGAACATTAAACACACAAATCTTTTTTTCAGAAAACACATGACAGATCCAGAAGACATGACGAAAAGAATGGCGGTTAAGATTTGATAGGAAGGAATAGGTAATTATTTTCTGACTACAAGCAGGCACAATCTAGTTCAAAATCAAATGTACACAAAGTTCAAGAATGGAAAAACAAACTTGTGTACATGTGGACAATCACAATATGCTGCAGCACACATCCTACAAGACTAGATTACACATCCTATAAGACTACATCACACATCCTATAAAACTGCATCACACATCCTACTAGACATCACACATCCTTCAAGACTGCATCACACATCCTAAAAGACGGCATCACAGATCCTACAAGACTACATTACACATCCTAGAAGACTGCACCACACATCCTACAAGATTTCATCACACATCCTACAAGACTGCATCACACATCCTAAAAGACTACATTACACATCCTACAAGACTGCATCACACATCCCACAAAACTACATCACACATCCTACAAGACTACATCACATATCCTACAAGACTACATCACACATCCTACAAGACTGTTTCACATATCATACACAACTACATCACACATCCTACAAGACTACATCAGACATCCAACAAGACTACATCACACATCCCACAAGACTGCATCACGCATCCTACAAGACTACATCACACATCCTAGAAAACTGCATCACACATCCTACAAGACCGCATAGGACACCCTACAAAACTACATCACACATCCTACAAGACCGCATAGGACACCCGGGGCGTTGGTTATGTGATCTGGTGTGTGTGGTGTTGGTTGTGTGATCTTGTGTGTGTTGTGTGGGTTGTGTGATCTGGGTTGTGGGTTGTGTGATCTGGGGTGTGGGTTGTGTGATCTGGTGTGCGTGGTGTGGGTTGTGTGATCTGGGTGTGTGGTGTGGGTTATGTGATCTGGGGTGTGGATTGTGTGATCTGGGTGTGGGGTGTGGGTTGTGTGCTCTGGGGTGTGGTGGGTTGTGTGATCTGGGGTGTGTAGTGTGGGTTATGTGATCTGGGGTGTGTGTTGTGTGATCTGGGGTGTGTGATGCTGGGTTATGTGATCTGGGGTGTGGGTTGTGCTCTGGGGTGTGGTGTGGGTTGTGTGTTTTTGGGGTGTGGGTTGTGTGATCTGGGGTGTGTGGTGTGTGTGTGATATGGGGTGTGTGGTGTAGGTTATGTGATCTGGAGTGTGGGTTGTGTGATCTTGGGTGTGTGGTGTGGGCTGTGTTATCTGGGGTGTGTGGTGTGGGTTGTGCGATATGGGGTGTGTGGTGTGGGTTGTTTGATCTGGGGTATGGGTTGTGTGATCTTTGGTGTGTGGTGTGGGTTAGGTGATCTGGGGTGTGGGTTGTGTGATCTGGGGTGTTTGGTGTGGGTTGTGTGATCTGGGATGTGTGGTGTGGGTTGTGGGATCTGGGGTGTGTGGTGTGGGTTGTGTGATCTGGGGTGTGTTGTGTGGGTTGTATGATCTTGGTTGTGTAGAGTGTGGGTTGTGGGATCTGGGGTGTGTGGTGTGGCTTGTGTGATCTGGGGTATGGATTTTGGGATATGGGGTGTGAGATATAGGTTGTGGGATGTTGGGTATGGGTTGTGTGTTATGGTTTGTGGACTGTGGAGTGTGGCATGTGGGGATGTGGGATGTGGGATGGAGTAACTGAGCCAACGTTCTGTTGGTTTTCTATCTCACCCCACTTCAAAACAAGAACGCACGACACACACTCACACACAAATACACATAAGACATACACACATACCTTACACACATGCATACAGTAATTCACAACATTACACACACATCCACCTACACTACTCACACCCACTCCTCCATATGCATGCATCGTATATTCACATACATACACATATATATAAACACTCACACACATACACACCCCTGTTTGTTTCTCTAGTAGACGCATATACTCCGCTTACCAAAAGATTGCATTTGTACCCAAATAAGCTCAAAAGTTTGAGAAACGCTTTCACAGAGTCAAGTTAGTTTCAGACCTGTCAAGTTAAATCCGGGAAGACATTACGTTGTCTGTCAATTTGCATATCTAATCCCAAGTCACATTTAAACGGGTTTCATTCAGGGACTATATTTTCCCTTATAATTTGTCTGCTTTGTTGAATATTTGCATTTTGAGACCATTATGGCCGTCGTTTTTTGAACTACTTCGTCATTCCTCCCCATAGATTTCCTCTTTGATTATGTTTTCTTCTCTTCTTCGCGGCTTTTCATGGTGTCCTTTGTTTGAAGACTCAACAGCACAGACACAGAATGCACTTTTAAAATCAACATCAACAAAACAGAATTTTCACGAATTTTGAAAAAGAGAAACAGAACATCAACATAACTATAGACGGCAGACAACTAAAACAAGTAGAGAAATTTAATTACTTAGGAAGTCTAGTGACAAACGACAACTCACAAACAGCAGAGATAGACTCTAGATGCAATAAACCTTGCCTAACCATTGGACAACTATCATCACTATTGTCCAGTAAAGAAATAACTCTAGAGGCAAAACGAGCACTATACAATACATACTTCATCATAGCGTTATGCTAGCAATGCCAGTCCTGAACCCTAGATACAAGAACAATAGCATAAATAAGCTCTACTTAGATAAAATGTGTCAGACGAATGGCAGGAACAGCCTGAGAGATAAGGTCACAAAGGAATAAATAACTGAGAAAGATGCTAGGAATAACCCCCGCCAAAGAATGTATAAATAAACAACAGATAAAATGGTTTGGCCACGTGATACGGCAGAAAGATCAAAACACAACACAACGAGCCTTCAATAAACGCAGCGAGAACACCAGACTCAAGGGCCGACCACGAAAACGGTGAATTTACGGAATATTAGAAACATTGGGAAACATACCAGCAGCTGAGGCAAACAGAGGAGCAAATGACGCAAATTATATCTCCCCTCGACGCTTAAAGGCAAATGAGGAAGGAAAGAGGAAGAAGATTTGCTTGTTCTGTCTTATTTCTTATCATCATTGTCGTGTGCCATGCCGGTTGCTATAGACAGTTATCTCTCTCCACGTCTCTGTTTTTCATAATTGCCATAATTTTAGTCGGTTATATTTTATTATGACATTTGCATAAGCTGTCCAATAGTTTTTTTTTGCCCCTTCGTTTTCCTCTGCTTTTCTTTCCATTCATTCTGCCCGTTGCCTTAGTATCCTTAATGCCGTCTTTTCAAGCTACATCCAAAATTGATTTATGTTTCTTTTTCTTTTGATTCTGATAATTTTCCTAGGTTCTTCAGCTGTTTTTAAACATTCTACATTACTTATTTCTTTAGTGTAATTGTTTGCATTGTATTTCATTCATTTGTTTTATCTTCTCTTAGTCTGTATGGGAGTTACTGAAACCACAGACATCAACATGGAACCCGTACTCGCATGGACTCAGCTCAGTACCGCCCTCTAACGGTGGTGATGGAGACAACGATAAAACCGATAACAAATGTTAAATGATCTTCTAAATGAAAGAGGAAATCACATCATAACAATATTGACTATCTAAATCTCGTAAAAATATAAATAAAATAAAAATGGAAAGAGAACGCTAAACACAATTCAAACAATACAAATGGATTTTTGGGGCATGTTAAAAGACACAACAGGCTAAAAAGAGTAATCTTGGAAAGAAAAATACAAGGTAAAAGAGGCAGAGGCAGACCAAGACTAACATGGACGAGGAACATTAAAAGATGGACAAGTCAGCCTATGACAACCTGCAATATTAAAGCAAGAGATAGAGCGGAATGGCACTCCATGGTAACCAACCTTTATGCGGAGACGGCACTGAATAATGATGAAATGTTGACTAGAGAGCTAGAGACTAGTGATTAGTATAATGGACATACCGACAATGGAATTAATGCGATAAATAGTGCCTGTGTAAAGCTGATGATGAATATGAAAAAAAAATATGTAAAAAGATTAGATATTTACAGCTTTACGCAGGTTTGGAACAACACACAAATCTAAATGACGTTCTACTGAAGGCCTACTGAACCGCAACGGAGTTTTTATTATATGATGTTCCTCACGTACGTAAAGCTGTAAACATACCACTTTTTCTTTTCTTTTCATCTAGAACATGAAACAATTTCTAACTGACAAACCTGATGAGAGATAACGAAATAAATTCTCCCCCCCCTCCACCCCTCCCTCCCCCTCCCCCCCCCCCCAAAAAAAAAAAAAAAAAAAGCAGAGGAAAGAAAAAAGGCTATTTTGTTCTTATTGTCCTTGACCTTAGTCACAGACTAACAGAGAAACCTTGAAGAAATGAAGGACAAGTGCACAAGATCAAAACATGTAGACTTGTGAAAAAAAAAAAAAACAGCAATGATACCACTAAAGAGCTAGCCAGGATCATGACAGGCAAACATTGACCTGCGCGACAATTTCTTCAGAAGAAATCCGAAACGTTATCAACGGGAAGCAGTTTGATGTGCATTAGTCATGTCCTTCATATTTGTATACTTTTATTCTGACTTTGCGGAGAAATATGTTTCCGAGCACATCCAAACACACGTCCTGAAGTCGGATGTGTTGGGCCGAAAGGCGCAAATATCAGTTATGCTACAAATTGCAACACAACGCTGACAAGCCCACTTAACGTCCTTTTAAGTGCGGATGAGGAAGAAGTGTATTCCTTTAGTCATTGGGGCGAACGCTAGCAAGCAAGCACATCCAAACACGCGTGCTGAAGTCGGATGTGTTGGGCCGAAAGGCGCAAATATCAGTTATGCTACAAATTACAACACAACGCTGACAAGCCCACTTAACGTCCTTTTAAGTGCGGATGAGGAAGAAGTGTATTCCTTTAGTCATTGGGGCGAACGCTAGCAAGCAAGCACATCCAAACACGCGTGCTGAAGTCGGATGTGTTGGGCCGAAAGGCGCAAATATCAGATATGCTACAAATTACAACACAACGTTGACAAGCCCACTTAACGTCCTTTTAAGGGCGGATGAGGAAGAAATGTATTCCTTTAGTCATTGGAGCGAATGCAAACACATCCAAATAAAGTAGTGGAAATTCAAATTATTCTGCATAAACATTCTGTGATGGTGAAAACATGTTGTTTTCTTACACCAGAATTTTTTTCTTCGCTCGTCAACCCTTCACCTCTGACAAAGTCAGACAACTAAAACAAGTAGAGGAATTCAAATACCTAGGAAGTCTAATGACAAACGATAATTCTCAAACAGCTGAGATAGAATCAAGATGCAACAAAGCTTGTCAAATCATCGGACAGTTATCACCACTATTGTCCAACAAGGAAATAACTCTGGAGGCAAAACGAGCACTATGCAATACAATCTTCATCCCAACGTTGTGCTACCAATGCCAGACCTGGACTCTAAATGCAAGAACAATAAGTAAAATAACCTCTACAGAGATGAAGTGTGTTAGACGAATGACAGGAAACAGTCTGAGAGGTAAGATTAGAAATGAAGAACTGGGGGAGGAATAGCCCCCGCCATAGAATATATAAGGAAACACCAGATAAAATGGTTTGGCCACGTGACTAGGCAGAAAGAACAAAACACAACACAACGAGCCTTCAACAAATGTTGTGAGAACACCAGACCCAAGGGTCGATCACGAAAAAGATGGGTCGATGAAATATTAGAAGCACTAGGAAACATAACAGCAGCAGAGGCGAACATAAGAGCAAAAGACCGCAAATTATATCTCCCCTCGACGCTGAAAGGCAGATGAGGAAGGAAAGAAGTAGAAGAAGATTAACACAAAAGTAAATAATTAAGCTAAAACATAAAACGTTGTTAACAGAAAAGTAATAATTAAATCACAACATAAGCATTGTTGAGGAGCCGCGGTAGCTCAGCGTTTAGTGAACTGGACTACAAAGGACAAGAGATAGGGTTCGATCCCAACCGACGGCTTCCGGGTTCACCCAGCCTTAAATGGGTACCGGATTTTTTCTGGGAAAGTAAAGCGGCACGGGCGTAATACCGATCACATTACGTGAAAAATCATGCGCTGAAGGTCTATAAAATGTATGGTCACTAACACCATATTCCCTATACGCCACTTGGCGTGACGGAGGCTCTTTACTTTTTTTTTTATAAGCATTGTTGGCTCAAAAGAATTAATTAAACTATAAGGTGTTCTTATTCTCAAAAACAGGTTTAACAATGAAGGGACAGAATGGAACAACTCTGACGTCATTTCCCGTAAAATCATCTGTTCTGGCAATATGCAAGAGTAGATGTTTCTCTTTAAAGTGCGGTTTCATGTTAAACATTTCATTAAAAGTTGACCGTGAAACATCTACAGATGTGTGTCGCATTTCTAAAAACATAATTGAAGTGCAAAGTGTTTGAGAGGGAGAGGAAGCCACAGGGAAGGAACACTGATCTGTTATTTTGTGACTGGAGCGATGTCAGAGGCAGGGTGGTTATGGTAGAGATGAGTTCTTTGTCTCACTTTTTGATTTTATAGGCAGGACTTTAGAGAATTTCGGAACAAACAGAAGGCATTTGTGGCTGGGAATGAACAGACAGAAGGCATTTCTGGCTGGGAATGAAAAAACAGAAGGCATTTCTGGCTGGGAATGAACAAACAGAAGACATTTGTGGCCGGGAATGAACAAACAGAAGGCATTTGTGGCTGGGAATGAACAAACAGAAGACATTTGTGACTGGGAATGAATAAACAGAAGACATTTATGACTGGGAATGAATAAACAGAAGACATTCATGACTGGGAATGAATAAACAGAAGACATTTATGACTGGGAATGAATAAACAGAAGACATTTGTGGCCGGGAATGAACAAACAGAAGACATTTGTGGCTGGGAATGAACAAACAGAAGACATTTGTGGCTGGGAATGAATAAACAGAAGACATTTATGACTGGGAATGAATAAACAGAAGACATTTGTGGCTGGGAATGAATAAACAGAAGACATTTATGACTGGGAATGAATAAACAGAAGACATTTATGACTGGGAATGAATAAACAGAAGACATTTGTGGCTGGGAATGAATAAACAGAAGACATTTCTGGCCGGGAATGAACAAACAGAAGACATTTATGACTGGGAATGAATAAACAGAAGACATTTATGACTGGGAATGAATAAACGTAAGACATTTGTGGCCGGGAATGAACAAACAGAAGACATCTGTGGCTGGGAATTAACAAACAGAAGACATTTGTGGCTGGGAATGAACAAACAGACGGCATTTCTGGCTAGGAATGAACAAACAGAAGGCATTTGTGGCTGGGAATGAACAAACAGAAGACATTTGTGGCTGGGAATGAATAAACAGAAGACATTTATGACTGGGAAAGAATAACAGAACACATTTGTGGCTGGGAATGAATAAACAGAAGACATTTATTACTGGGAATGAAAAAACAGAAGACATTTATGACTGGGAATGAATAAACAGAAGACATTTGTGGCTGGGAATGAATAAACAGAAGACATTTGTGGCCGGGAATGAACAAACAGAAGACATTTATGACTGGGAATGAATAAACAGAAGACATTTATGACTGGGAATGAATAAACAGAAGACATTTGTGGCCGGGAATGAATAAACAGAAGACATTTATGACTGGGAATGAATAAACAGAAGACATTTATGACTGGGAATGAATAAACAGAAGACATTTATGACTGGGAATGAATAAACAGAAGACAATTGTGGCCGGGAATGAACAAACAGAAGACATTTGTGGCTGGGAATGAACAGACAGAAGGCATTTGTGGCTGGGAATGAACAAACAGAAGGCATTTGTGGCTGGGAATGAACAAACAGAAGACATTTGTGGCTGGGAATGAACAAACAGAAGGCATTTGTGGCTGGGAATGAACAAGGAGGATTCTACCACAGGCTACGATATCTTGGAGCAGGTAGCTTTGTTAAATTGTATTTCATAGATTAGATCCATATAGCTGAGTTAGCCGTGTGCTCTAGCGTTTGGCTTTTCGTGGCAAGGTGCTGTGCCAAGGAGTACGTGATCGATTCTGTTTCGGTTCATATATTGTTCTTTGTTTTTGTTGTTGTTGTTGATTATTTGTAATTTTTCCCGAGTGCTGTAAACATATCTCATCCTCTGAAATGATTCGCTGCTCTCTCTATCCATCCCTATTCTTGGATAATTTTTCTACTTCTCTGCAGTCTGTGCCACCCATAGGTCTTTCCATCCATTCTTATTCTTTGGTATTTTCGCTACTTCTTTCCAGTCTAGGCCACAGACAATATCTCTCCATCCATCCATACTCTTGGACATTTTCTCTCCAGTCTAGACCACAAACAATATCTCTCCATCCATCCCTATTCTTGGACATTTTCTCTACTTCTCTCCAGTCTAGACCACAGACAATATCTCTCCATCCATCCCTATTCTTTGACATTTTCTCTACTTCTCTCCAGTCTAGACCACAGACAATATCTCTTTATCCATCCCTATTTTTGGACATTTTCTCTCCAGTCTAGACCACAAACAATATCTCTCCATCCATCCCTATTCTTGGACATTTTCTCTACTTCTCTCCAGTCTAGACCACAGACAATATCTCTCCATCCATCCCTATTCTTTGACATTTTCTCTACTTCTCTCCAGTCTAGACCACAGACAATATCTCTCCATCCATCCCTATTCTTTGACATTTTCTCTACTTCTCTCCTGTTTAGACCACAGACAATATCTCTCCATCCATCCCTATTCTTGGACATTTTCTCTGTTTCTCTCCAGTCTAGACCACAGACAATATCTCTCCATCCATCCCTATTCTTGGACATTTTCTCTGTTTCTCTCCAGTCTAGACCACAGACAATATCTCTCCATCCATCCCTATTCTTGGACATTTTCTCTGTTTCTCTCCAGTCTAGACCACAGACAATATCTCTCCATCCATCCCTATTCTTGGACATTTTCTCTGTTTCTCTCCAGTCTAGACCACAGACAATATCTCTCTATCCATCCCTATTCTTGGACATTTTCTCTACTTCTCTCCAGTCTAGACCACAGACAATATCTCTCCATCCATCCCTATTCTTTGACATTTTCTCTACTTCTCTCCTGTTTAGACCACAGACAATATCTCTCCATCCATCCCTATTCTTGGACATTTTCTCTGTTTCTCTCCAGCCTAGACCACAGGCAATATCTCTCCATCCATCCCTATTCTTGGACATTTTCTCTGTTTTCTCTCCAGTCTAGACCAATGTTCTCTAGGATTTTTTCTCATGGCTTCTCTTCCCCATATATTCCTGGGTCTTCATAACCTACTCTTCCTTCTGTTCCATGACAGTGCCTATTAAAGTCCTAATAGTAATAATATATGTAATTATTTACACCACTTTCTCCAACTTGGGAACCGCGATAGCTCAGTAGTTAGTGAACTAGACTACAAAGGACACGAGGTTCAATCCTGATCGACGGCTTCTAGATTCACCCAACCTTAAATTGGTACCAGATTTTTCTGGGAAAGTAAAGTGGCACGGGCGTGATCCCGACCCCAAATCATGTGCCGAAGGTGTATACAAATTATAATCATTCAGATCATATTCGATTGATGCCACTTAGCGTGACGCGGATCTTTACTTTTTCTCCAACTTGCAAGTCTACTCTAGTTCGCTGTTATCGCGAGAACATCATTTAAAAATTAGCATAGGTTCTATAGTAGTTTTGCGCTCTTCAACAACTCAACTAAATAAAATGGGTACATGCTTCAGTGAGTTGGGGAAGGTAAATTGGTAGCAAAAATTAGCACTGGCTCCCTCACATTAAAATGCGGTAACGCAGTACCATGAAGTTGGATACTTCATTTCCCCACGTCATTAAAATATATCACTGAATATGTTTTGCATTACCATTATCTGAAACCATTTCCCACTTTGTGTTACCATTTTCTTTTACCACTGCCCAAATTTTGGGAGCCGCGATAGCTCAGTGGTTAGTGAACTAGACTACAAAGGACAAGGGGTAGGGTTCGATCCCAACCGATGGCTTCCGGGTTCACCCAGCCTTAAATGGGTACCGGAATTTTTTCTGGGAAAGTAAAGCAGCACGGGCGTATTACCAACCACATTACCTCAAAAATCATGTGCTGAAGGTCTGTAAAATATAGGGTCACTAACACCATATTTCCCTATACGCCACTTGGCGTGACGAGGGTGCTTTACTTTTACTTTTACTGCCCAAATTTCATTACAATTATCTCATCACAACCCCCCTCCCCACTTAGTGTAACGATTATATTATACCATTACCCAATTTGCTTTATCATTACCTTATAGCACTCCCCACTTAGTGTTACCATTTATCTTATAACACTCCCCATCGGAAAAAAAGGGGGGGGGCGGTGGAGGGCTGGATAGCTTAGTTGGGAAAATCACCCGACTGGACTACCGGCGTTAGGACAATCGGTGTTCGATACCCGCTAGAAGCAGTGTGAATTGTACTCTTGGCTGGAAAAAAATGTCCATGCGGTCGACCCACCCGATGGCAGAAATGGTTACCAGGGTATTACTCTGGGAAGGTGAAGAATGCCGCCTCACAATGCGTGTTTCGATGCTTGAAGCGACATTATCTAGAAGTCTCCAAACATTTCTGAATAGGCGGCCGAACAAATATGGGTGAAAACTTGCGTGATAAAACGCCGATTGAAGTCTCGAACATTTCCTTTACTTTACTTTTATAACACTCCCCCACTTTATGTTACCATAATCTTATACCATTCTCTGATTTGCATTACCATTATCTTACTTCACTTCCACTTTGCATTATCGTTTTATACCATTCCGTACTTTGCACTACCATTAACTTATATCATTTGCCACTTTGCACTACCGTTAACTTATATCATTTGCCACTTTGCACTACCGTTAACTTATATCATTTGCCACTTTGCACTACCGTTAACTTATATTATTTGCCACTTTGCACTACCATTAACTTATATCATTTGCCACTTTGCACTACCGTTAACTTATATCATTTGCCACTTTGCACTACCATTAACTTATATCATTTGCCACTTTGCGTTTCCTCATTATCTTAAACATGCACCATTCCCCAGTTTGTGTTTCCCTATTATCTTAAACATATATCATCCCCCCCCCACACACTTTGTATTACCGTTATCTTATAACATTCCACACTTTGTATTACCGTTATCTTATAACATTCCACACTTTGTACTACCGTTATCTTATACCATTCCACACTTTGTACTACCGTTATCTTATACCATTCCACACTTTGTACTACCGTTATCTTATAACATTCCACACTTTGTATTACCGTTATCTTATAACATTCCACACTTTGTATTACCGTTATCTTATAACATTCTCCACTTTGTATTACCGTTATCTTATAACATTCTCCACTTTGTATTACCGTTATCTTATAACATTCTCCACTTTGTATTACCGTTATCTTATAACATTCTCCACTTTGTATTACCGTTATCTTATAACATTCTCCACTTTGTATGGAAATGCAGTCAAGCTAGCCTTCAACCGAGCCAACATTCTGGCTTCAATGAACAAGGTATACAATTTGACGTAGATCCTTCATTGTTGTGGAGTAACATCACTTGAAACAACAAACTCAAGCGAGGATAAAAAAGAAACTGCGCCTTTTCACAACTCTTCAATGCATATGTTTGTAGGATAACAAGAATTAATGAAGCCGGTAACAGTAAATATAAATCTAGTAACCCAATAGCTAAATCTCCCGGAGCGCCAAATAGCTTCCATTGTAAATTAAAATCTCCCTTGCTCGGACAACGAATGCTAATTCTCCCATAAATATGTAAATTACATACAATGTGAATACCCTGTGAGGATTCATGTAATGACGATGTCACAGTTCCTAAAAGTTCATTAATAAACCCATCAAAGTACGAGCACTATTCAGAGGTCGAAAACACCAGAGTTGTCCAGCGTAGGTTTAATGATGTCACATTAAATATCACGTTGGGCGTTTGATGAAATTATCTCTGCTTTGATCTGTTTAACACTGGAGCACAGCTGTTTTTAGAATTCACTTGATAGTGATGTATCTGCTCCTATAAGTTGTAAGAGCATCGTCTCTGTGCTCTTTGATGATGTTACAACATATTTGTTCCTCACATGCGGCTCGGAATCCTATATTTGCTAGTCTTTTAAGGAAAGAGAGGGAGAAAAAAAAGAAAAAAGAAAAAAAGAAAGAAATAGAGACATAACATGAAACAGAGAAAGAAACAAAGAATGAAACAGGGAGAAAAAATATAAAGATAGAAAAAAATAAAAAAGAAAAGAATTAAAGAGGGCGAGAAGCAAGGAGAGAAAGAAAAAAATAAAGACATAAGAAGAAAGAAAGCAACAAAGATAGAGACAGAAATAAAAAATAAAAGACAGAAAAATAAAGAAAGAAAAGAAGAAAGAGGGCGAGAAACAGAGAGAGAGAGAAATAAAAGAAAATTAACACAGAAAAGAAAGACAGAAAGAGATAAAGAAAGAAAGAAAATTCCCCAGAAACTAACTCTGGGCATAAACCTAACTCTATAACATATCGAGTACCCTCGCGATATTCGCTGTCTACCTGGATTCTTGCTATACCGCCGTGGCTAGTTCCTGTAGCACCCTATGCTATATCTGTACAACCTTCTGTGTCTCTTCCTCGATATCTGGCTTTCTAAACTGCTCTTTAAGTTTTGGTAGAACTTTGATCTGGAGTGAGATTTGAATGAGAAAACATCTAACACACTCTTCAGATTATTTTATGCCCTATCTCCGACCCAACTCTTGTACAGATTGCCGGCTGTTAATTAAACTTCTTTGAATACTGTTACTTTAGCGTCTATTTTCTGCTTTCTTTAATGTCAGTCTAGAGATAAAAACTATCATAAAACTGCATGAAAATGTCGCAAAATTTAAGGTGAAAAAACAGGACAGACGTAATCAAGTCACCAAAATGCAAGGTGTCCTGCCAGGAAAAAGTGGACAGACTGATTCAAGTCACCAAGTGCAAGGTGTCCTGTCAGGAAAAACTGGACAGACGTAATCAAGTCACCAAAATGCAAGGTTTTCTACCAGGGAAAAGTAGACAGACGGAACCAAATCACCAAAATACAAGGTGTCCTGCCAGGAAAAAGTGGACAGACAGAACCAAATCACCAAAATGCAAGGTTTTCTACCAGGGAAAAGTAGACAGACGGAACCAAATCACAAAAATGCAAGGTGTCCTGCCAGAAAAAAGTGGACAGAAAACCAAATCATCAAAATGCAAGGTTTTCTGCCAGGGAAAGGTAGACAGACGTAATCAAGTCAATAAATAAATGCTGCTAAACCCCTATCCCAGCTGCCTGGATAGAGAGAATCTTCAACATAGATGACGCGGTTCTTGAGCATCTAATTATATTCATTCATTTATGTAGGCCACACACCTGTCACCAAACTGAATTCTCACCCAGAGGTCAATCTCTACAAGTTTCACACCTTCACAAAACAAACATCTCAAAACACTTTTCTACTCTTCCTTGGTGCACTGTAGCGAGATTCCTACCACTGAGTTGAATTGCTTCTCATGTTCTGTTAATGCTGCATGCGTGCAAACGCCATTTATTGATAAGTTGAAAGTCAGCACCCCACACACCAGATACACAAAAATACCGATTGTAAACGCGATCTTTAATACAGTTTTCTACTTAAAAGCAATCTTTATAATCAGTTTCCTACTTAATATATGCTCACAGTTTCCATCTGCATTCTAGTCATTATTATTCTCACACTGACTAGTATCACACTGTGGCACGAACAAAATGTATTATAAATACTGACGTTACATATGAATTTACTACGGAGAATATAATTTCACTGTACTGACTCCAGGCAGGTGACCGTGCCTTAGATGTAGTTAACTCGTTTCACAACCACAAGGTCCGGTGAAAGGATCCCGCTGAGCCTGGTTTTTATAGAAATGAATTCCTTGTTCTTTTGAATTTCATCATGGCAGACATACCCGTTGTTTGAGCTAAGTCATTTTCATTTACTTTTTAGTATTTACATCTCGAGCTCTTCCTCCTTTTTCTAATCTTTCTATTTTATACATCTCGACGCTCTTCCTACCTCCCCTCACGTGGGCTCCTTTCTTATTTCAACATCTTACTTTCCTCTCTCTGTCCACCTCTCCATTCACTTGATCATCCAACATGTAGTTATATATAATTGTGCTTCACCGTATGTTTTCGTTGTCCATGTATTCTGAAGAAGGCCACAGGCCGAAACGTCAGTATTGTGTTGTGTTCCTTCCTTGTAAAGCTGTCACCATACCTTGGAGTGTTTATCACACCCCACTACAGGATCTTTCTTAAAGATATCCAGACTCGTGGAATTAACCGTCCTGAGGACCGCGCATTCCGTCAGAAAATGGCAAATCATTGACATTATGGTTAATGGTTATGGAAGGCCCCGGTATCACTGCAAACGAATGCAAATCCATAATTGCTCAACCGCCCGTGCCAGTGGAATCATCCGAATTACTATCTCATCTCCCAAAACAAAGAAAGGTAGCTGTAGTCTCCATCATAGCAGTCTCAGCACATGCCAAAGGACACAAGGCGAAACCGCATAGAAAGTGAACACAGCCAAATGTTCCTTGTCTAGTCATGAAAATTGTCATCATCATCGTCATCATTGACGTTTATTGCGCCAATTTCACAGCCCACCCCCCCCCCCTCCAAAACTGCTGGAGCAATAGTAACGTTCAATAAAGGATATCCTACTTACTTTTTTTTTAAATTCAATCCAGATGATACAAATTAAACATATTTGGCCATTTGTTTCAAAAATGTATTTCGGCGCGAAATTATCAATCTGAAATGCTAAATTTAGAATCGTTGAAGTATATAGGACGTACTTTAACGATAACAGTACTTGGCCGCAGGCAGTGAACATTTGGAGCGAACTTGTAATCTCGTGGTATTTGTTTATGCAAATGTGACAGTGATGTATGTTTATGACCGAAAGAGGTGATAAATGAGTGAAGGACATTAGGTTGATGAAGCACCAAACATCAGTTGACTGGAGGTTTGAGGAATCAAGGGCTGATCAACACTTTACTGCTAAGTTCCAGGGGAAGGGGTGTCTCTCTGTGTCTCAACATACTGGGTGGCCGTATTCATAATCCCACCAGTAATGGGGATTAATTACCGTCATCGCCATCATAGTTATTGTCACTATGATCATCGTCATCGCCATCATAGTTATTGTCACTATGATCATCGTCATCGCTATCAAAGTTATTGTCACTATCATCATCGTCATCGCCATCATAGTTATTGTCACTATCATCATCGTCATCGTCATCAAAGTTATTGTCACTATCATCATCGTCATCGCCATCATAGTTATTGTCACTATCATCATCGTCATCGTCATCAAAGTTATTGTCACTATCATCATCATCGTCATCGCCATCATAGTTATTGTCACTATGATCATCGTCATCGTCATCAAAGTTATTGTCACTATCATCATCGTCATCGCCATCATAGTTATTGTCACTATCATCATCATCGTCATCGTCATCAAAGTTATTGTCACTATCATCATCATCGTCATCGCTATCATAGTTATTGTCACTATCATCATCGTCATCGCCATCATAGTTATTGTCACTATCATCATCGGCCATCGCCATCATAGTTATTGTCACTATCATCATCGTCATCGCCATCATAGTTATTGTCACTATGATCATCGTCATCGCCATCATAGTTATTGTCACTATGATCATCGCCATCGCTATCATAGTTATTGTCACTATCATCATCGTCATCGCCATCATAGTTATTGTCACTATGATCATCGTCATCGCCATCATAGTTATTGTCACTATGATCATCGTCATCGCTATCATAGTTATTGACACTATCATCATCGTCATCGCCATCATAGTTATTATCACTATGATCATCGTCATCGCTATCATAGTTATTGTCACTATCATCATCGTCATCGCTATCATAGTTATTGTCACTATGATCATCGTCATCGCCATCATAGTTATTGTCACTATGATCATCGTCATCGCTATCATAGTTATTGTCACTATGATCATCGTCATCGCCATCATAGTTATTGTCACTATCATCATCGTCATCGCCATCATAGTTATTGTCACTATGATCATCGTCATCGCCATCATAGTTATTGTCACTATGATCATCGTCATCGCCATCATAGTTATTGTCACTGTCATCATCGTCATCGCCATCATAGTTATAGTCACTAACATCATCGTCATCGCTATGATAGTTGTCGTCACTATCATCATCATCGTCATCAAAGTTATTGTCACTATCATCATCATCGTCATCGCCATCATAGTTATTGTCACTATCATCATCGTCATCGTCATCAAAGTTATTGTCACTATGATCATCGTCATCGCCATCATAGTTATTGTCACTATCATCATCGTCATCGTCATCAAAGTTATGGTCACTATCATCATCGTCATCACCATCATAGTTATTGTCACTATCATCATCGTCATCGTCATCAAAGTTATTGTCACTATCATCATCATCGTCATCACCATCATAGTTATTGTCACTATCATCATCGTCATCGTCATCAAAGTTATTGTCACTATCATCATCATCGTCATCGCCATCATAGTTATTGTCACTATCATCATCGTCATCGCCATCATAGTTTTGTCACTATGATCATCATCATCGCCATCATAGTTATTGTCACTATGATCATCGTCATCGCCATCATAGTTATTGTCACTATCATCATCGTCATCGCCATCATAGTTATTGTCACTATGATCATCGTCATCGCCATCATAGTTATTGTCACTATGATCATCGCCATCGCTATCATAGTTATTGTCACTATCATCATCGTCATCGCCATCATAGTTATTGTCACTATGATCATCGTCATCGCCATCATAGTTATTGTCACTATCGTTATCGTCATCGCTATCATAGTTATTGTCACTATCATCATCGTCATCGCCATCATAATTATTGTCACTATGATCATCGTCATCGCTATCATAGTTATTGTCACTATCATCATCGTCATCGCTATCATAGTTATTGTCACTATGATCATCGTCATCGCCATCATAGTTATTGTCACTATCACCATCGTCATCGCTATTATAGTTATTGTCACTATCATCATCGTCATCGCCATCATAGTTATTGTCACTATGATCATCGTCATCGCCATCATAGTTATTGTCACTATGATCATCGTCATCGCCATCATAGTTATTGTCACTATCATCATCGTCATCGCCATCATAGCTAATGTCACTATCATCATCATAGTAATTGTCACTATTATCATCATTGTCATCACCATCATAGTTATTGTCACTATTATCGTCATCACCAACCTCTCATCCTCGTCACCATCATATATCGGACAAATTACATTTTTTCACGCGGTTTCCTAGAAATGTTTTGTGTCTAACAACTTTTTTTGTAAAATGTTGTACGCCAACTTTGGCACTTGCACTACAAACAGATCATTATTCTATAAACTACGTCACATTTGTATTACCATTTTATTGGGACAACTACATCATTATTTTACTTACCATATCATCTAAGCATCTTCCCGTTAAGATTGTGAATCATGGACAATCTTGCAAACAGCAAATGGAAAATCGATTCTTTTAAAACAAAATGCTACAGAAAATATACTTCAGATAACTTGAACAATGAAAAACAGCAATGAAGACTTATTAAAAGATTGAACCAATAAAATGGCCTGGCTTATAAACATCATTCTACGGTGGAAATTAAAAATACCATGGTCACGTCAATAAACAGAGCAAGCTGGAGAAAAATAGAAGATAATAGAAGGGATATTTCATGGACGAGGCAGGGTATCGAGAAAAATGTTGTTTCATGACGTCAGTGAGACCTTGAACATGACAAAAGAAGAAGTGGGAGATCTGACTAGAGGCAGAGCTTGTTTCAGACGGGATGTGGTGAATGCAACGTTCTGTGGGAGATCTGACGAGAGGCAGAGCTTGTTTCAGACGGGCTGTGGTGAATGCAACGTTCTGTGGGAGATCTGACTAGAGACAGAGATTGTTTCAGACGGGCTGTGGTGAATGCAGTGTTCTGTGGGAGATCTGACTAGAGGCAGAGATTGTTTCAGACGGGCTGTGGTGAATGCAACGTTCTGTGGGAGATCTGACTAGAGGCAGAGTTTGTTTCAGACGGGCAGTGGTGAATGCAACGTTCTGTGGGAGATCTGACTAGAGGCAGAGATTTTTTCAGACGAGCTGTGGTGCATGCAACGTTCTGAGGGAGATCTGACTAAAGACATAGATTGTTTCAGACGGGCAGTGGTGAATGTAACGTTCTGTGGGAGATCTGACTAGAGGCAGAGATTTTTTCAGACGGGCTGTGGTGCATGCAACGTTCTGTGGGAAATCTGGCTAGAAACAGAGATTGTTTCAGACGGGCTGTGGTGAATGCAACGTTCTGCGAAGGTTATGTCCCTGATGATAATATCATCTACATTGATATCATAATGAAGCCAATAACAATTATTGAATTAACTATAACACCTGCTATAAACTAACGAACAGACCATTATCTAATTAACTATATCATCTGCGCTAACATCCTCTCCATTATTATTATCAAGTAAGATCCTGCCAGCTTAAGTGACCATGTCCCTGTGCAACGTATTAAACTGAAGACATTACCCAAACTGCTAGAACTATCACATTACTCATATATTAACTTAAGCTCACTCCATCAACAAACTAGTCCTTTTAAATGTTGGATTACAACATCCCCACCACTCAGTAATTTAGTTTTCTGGGTATAACCGACATTTCGAAGGTCACGTGTCAAATTTTGTCTGGAGTTATACAATTTTCTAAATGTTGGCCGGGAAAAACAAGGACACAAATAAAATTCGGGCGAGCGTCATTAAAGCACGTTTGTTTTTTTTTTAATTTGAAGGCTCAGATTCGCTTTGTTTGCGCATATTCTTGCGCATGTTTGTAAAGACATATTCTTTACTTCATGTTCAGGTCTTTGATAGCGCTTATGTCCTGTCAACAATTCCATGTCCCAGTTTAATCAGCTGTTGAATTGTGAAATAAAGCCAAGTTTTTGTTTGTTTCTTATTGCTTGCTCCCTGGTTTTCTCTCAACTTTATACCAGCAATTAATTAATCATTATGAGTACTTTAGCTTAAAGAAATAGAGTTTAAGGAGTCTGTAGATACATTTTTTGGTCATGTTAAAAGACACATCAGTCTAATAAAAGTAATATTAGAAAGGAAAATACAAGGTAAAAGAGGCAGAGGCAGATCAAGACTAATATGGACGAGTAACATCAAAAGATGGACAAGTCAGCCTATGACAATCTGCACAATCAAAGCAAGACACAGAGTGGAATGGCGCTCCATGGTAGCCAACCTTCGATGCGGAGACGGCACTCAATGATGATGATGAAGTCTGTAGACAGCCAAGAATATTCTAGACGGTCTCACATGTGTTACTTTGTTAAGTAAATGTGAAACAATCATTAATAAAACAATAGCATTGATTGTTGCAAGAATTTCTTTTAGATACACGTGTGAAGTAGCGTGTGAAGTAGCGTGTGAAGTAGCGTGTGAAGTAGCGTGTGAAGTAGCGTGTGGAGTAGCGTGTGGAGTAGCGTGTGAAGTAGCGTGTGAAGTAACGTGTGAAGCAGCGTGTGAAGTAGCGTGTGAAGTAGCGTGTGAAGTAGCGTGTGCGGTAGCGTGTGAAGTAGCGTGTGAAGTAGCGTGTGTGAAACTATTTATACAGAGCTTCGCAGTAAGAGCCAATCTGAACATCAGAAGCAGGACCCCCGTTGATCATTGGGTTATGCCTGTATTCCAGGCCGTCGAATGCTTTAAAGTTTTAATTCAAAACTATTCTTGGTCTTTTACTCTTCTCCTTATACAATGTCTGTTTTGAATTCTCCCTAAGATGTGCAGTTCTCTCAATATATATTTTGTATCAGCGTATATTTCTGGTCCTCCAAACAGCTTAGTATTGATGTTAGTCCCTGCGTACTGATGTTCATCTGTTAATTAACCAAATATAAGGCAATTCTGTCAGACTCGTTAGGCTCTCCAGCCGACATGTCCACATTCGCACAGGGATGATGAAACCAGACTTAGACTGCACCAGTGACTCTTTTAGTCCAGAGGTTAGCAATCTACAGGCTTCTCGGGCCAGAAGCGGCCAGCCACGCTATTTTGACCTGTCATTGTGCCTGATATGAAAGTTACTATACATTCCATCTCCCTGAGCTAAAATAAATAAAAAGTATCGCATAAATGCTCAAACCCTAACCATCACCGGTAAGCTACCTATTTATAATTTATTGTTGAGTTTTCTCTCCTCCCCCATCCCCTCTTTTTTTCTTTTAGTCTCACCCCTCTCCCTCTCGTTCCACTCTCTTTTTTGTCTCCTACTTTCCATCACTAATAAGATTTTCACAAACGCTTGGGAATGCAAATTAGTAATTTATATAATGGCTTCATTAGGTGGTGGTATTTGGCCCTCGGCGTCTTCATAGTTTTCAGAACTAGCCCTTGGAAAATAAAAAGGTTACCAACTCCTGAACTTTAGTCTATTGCAAACCCGTTCTAAGACAGAACCTGCTTTGATCGTTCGAAGATAGTGATGGTATTACAGCGTTTTGTATTTAATGAGTGCAAGACCAAAACAGAAGGTAACTGACAGTCGGTAATCATGGAAGGTAGCTATAGTCAAAAAAGAAAATAATGTCAGAACAAAAGACACGATGCAATTGTAAAGAGCTTATGATATACATCTAAAGTTGGCGTGATAAAGTCGTGAGTTAACCCGTTATGAGAGGTGAGAGAAAGAGAAGGGATAGATGATAAGAGTGACATGAGATATGATGAAGAACTAGAGGAAGAACAAGGGAGAGAAAGAGGAAGGGATAGCAATTATATATGTATATATATATATATATATATATATAGATGATATGTAGATAGATAGACAGACAGACAGACAGACGGGCGGACGGACAGGCAGGTAGGTAGGTAGGTAGGTAGACAGGTAGGTAGGTAGACAGGCAGGTAGGTAGGTATGTAGATAGATAGGTAGGTAGGCAGGTCGGTAGGTAGGCAGACAGACAAACAGATAGATAAATAGATAGATAGGATGGAAAGAGCTCAGAGGAAAAGAAAGAGAACGAAAAATGAGATAAATGATTCAAAAGAGAGATAATGTTAGAGAGAGAATGTTAAAGAGAATGTTGGTGTGATGATGGCTAATCTTTCATATATGATTAAACAAACTCTAGAGTGTGTACACAATGAGAAACAGCTGACAATCTGTTTATAGAATGTGCATGCAGTAGATACACACAAACAGTAAACAATGTCAGATAAATAGGCAACAACAGCAATTGAGACCAAAAAATGAGAAAAGTGGTCCACTATTCGAATATTTTATTGTAATCGATGAGAAACAAGACACCCATATGATATTTTCCATTTAAAAAATTAATTAATTACTCACAATAATCGCCCATTACCTAAGCATGGACTTTGACCGAGTTATCAACGAATGAGTTTTGGTAAGTCTTTATTATTATCTACTGTGAGACTTTAGCTCTTTGAGTTAGCGCTAGAATTTTACTTTTCTAAGCTTGGTAAAAAAAAAAAACTCATCATCATCATCGTGTGCCATACTGGTTGGCGTAGGCGATCATGTTCTTCCTCAAACTTCTATCTGCAGTGCATCGTATCAGTTCTGATGTTGGCTGTTTTTTTATGCCATGACACCAAGCGATCTAGTAATTTCTCTCTTTGTCGTCCGCGATCTTTTTTTCCTTGTATCTTGCCTGTTGTAACCAATATTTCAATTTTCCTCTTCTCATGATTTGCCCGAAATATGTGGATTGTTTCTTTCTGATGTTTTTTAGGAACTCACTTTTTGTGGTGGCCTTTTTAAGAATTTCCTCATTGGTTTTTTTTAGCTGTCCAGGAAACTTTCAACATTCTTCTGAGAAATCCCATTTCTGTAGCCTCTAACCGTCTTTTCATTTGTTTGTCTACTGTCCATGTTTCGCTTCCATAGGTCAGAATTGGTACTATATAGCACCGATGAAATCTCACTTCTATTGACATAGATTTGTTGCATAAGATATTTTTCATTTTCTGAAACGCTATTTTAGCCTGAGCTATTCTGCTTTGTATTTCTAGGGTGCATCTTCCATCTGATGTTATTTATTATTGTGCCCAAGTATTTGAAACGTTTTCCCAAAAGAACTACTTCACACATCTCGAACAAGACAAGTAACATTTGTAATGACTTGTGCAGACGAGGCACAATATCCTACTAAAAATAATCACGGAGGGAAATATGCATAGCAGGCGATCCACGCTCTCTTACTGCACACAATGAGTCTCTAGTCTTTGGTGTAGAGGGTGTCGTAATTGTACTGCTAGAACAGCTTGTCCAAAACAAACTGCAATGTTATTTTGTTTATAAAAAAAAAGTAAAGTACCCCGTCACGCCAAGTGGGGTATACGGAATATGGTGTTAGTGACCATAACTTTTACAGACCTTCGGCACATGATTTTTTGTAGGTAATGTGATCAGTATTACGCCCATGCCGCTTTACTTTCCCAGAAACAAATTTGGTACAAATTAAAGGCTGGGTGAACCGGAGTTCGACGGTTGGGATCGAACCCTCCCTCTTGTCCTTTATAACCACTTGTTCACTAACCACTGAGCTGTCGCGGCTCCCTTATTTCGTTTATGGTGGAGACAAACCGTGGACGCATAATGGCTCAAGACGGGGCGACTTCATTCAATTAAATCTTCATTTTTTAATGATATACATGAAGTCATAAAGAAATTCTGCGCAATTAGAATTCAAATAAGTGCAGGGAATGAAAGCAGTGATTCCTGTTAAAGTACAGAACCTTCGAGAGTAGCAAGGAAGAAGTTGAAACACTACTAGATCTCAACATAATGGAGACACAATGTCGCAAATTAGTTCTCCCAACACCATTAGATCTTGAAAAATGAGAGATGTAAAGACGTAGATTAGCTGTCTAAACATCATTAGGTCTTGAAAAATTAGAGATGCAAAGACGTAAATTATCGTCTAAACACCATTAGATCTTGAAAAATGAGAAATGTAAAGACATAAATTATTTGTCTAGACACCATTAGATCTTGAAAAATGAGAGATTTAAAGACGTAAATTATTTGTCTAGACACCATTAGATCTTGAAAAATGAGAGATCTAAAGACGTAAATTATTTGTCTAGACACCATTAGATCTTGAAAAATGAGAAATGTAACGACATAAATTAGTTGTCTAGATACCATTAGATCTTGAAAAATGAGAGATTTAAAGACGTAAATTAGTTGTCTAAACACATTCAAATCTGGGATAAAATAGGGGACGTAATGATGTCAATTAATTGTCTAAACACATTCAAATCTGGGGTAAAATAAGGGACGTAATGATGTCAATTAATTGTCTAAACACCTATAGAATTTGATTAATGATCAGACGCGACAAGGTGGGTTAGCTTTCTAAACACCTTTTGTTCTCTATAAATGACGAGACTCGATGACATAAGTTACACACCTAATAACCTAAATAAAATTAATACACCTCTAGATTTTACAGTAAAAGAGGTGCAATGAATCCAGATGTATAAATGACAATGGAAGATAGATAAATACAGAAGTTTGTTGAAACACCTCTAGATATAACAACAGAAGAAATATTGAAACATAAATTAGTTGTTGAAACACATTTAGATACAATAACAATAGAGGAAATACTCACAGAAGAGCAAAAGACCGCAAATTATATCTCCCCTCGACGCTGAAAGGCAGATGAGGAAGGAAAGAGGAAGAAATACTTAAACATTAATTAGTTGTTTGAAACACCTCTAAATATAACAACAGAAGAAATACTTAAACATTGATAAGTTGCTAAACACAAGTAGACCTCACAATAGAAGAGAAAAGATGACGATGGGAAGAACAAAAACACTTAAAACCTGAGTGAGAGAAAGCATAAGCAACTAAATATATTTAGGCAGTGTTGTCATCACACACCACGTGACATGTTGACCGAATATATCTTAAGCATAGATTAATTGACGTTCATTTCGAGCACCAGAACTGGAAACAGCTGCTGTCCTAAAACACGGACTGATAAACATCGACGGTTCCAAAGCTGGTGCTGCCATCCCAAGCAACGCATACATCTGTTGGGTGCAGAAAAATAGCACATATGAACCACTGAAACGTGCGTTCACATAACCCAGCCAATTCAAGTATATTATCACATCCATCGCTATGTGTCACTACCCACATACAAATATTATGTATTCATATGCAGGCGTATTCTGAAAGTAGGTGTCCACGTGCAACCGAATTAACGATTTATTTTCAAAGAATGTTATTTATATCAGATTCAAGATCAATTAATCTGTTGATCAATTACAGGCCTCGATTCTTCCTTATTGTAGCCTAGACGATGGGTAAATGCTTCTCCATTCACTCTTCCTCCTGGATATTTTCTATTTTTACTTACAGTCAGAACCAATATTATTGATGGCTTCCATTGTTTCTCTGTTTGATGTCTTTATATTTTATTGTGATTGTCGAAGTCAGCGCTGTCTAACGTGACGTGCCCCAGTATCATGACGCCCTCGGTTTATTGTCATGGCGCCCCACAACATACTTTCATGTGGCTATATTTTATTGTGATTGTCGAAGTCAGCGCTGTCTAACGTGACGTGCCCCAGTATCATGACGCCCTCGGTTTATTGTCATGGCGCCCCACAACATACTTTCATGTGGCTATATTTTACTGTGATTGTCGAAGTCAGCGCTGTCTAACGTGACGTGCCCCAGTATCATGGCGCCCTCGGCTTATGGTTATTGCGCCCCGCAACATACTTTCATGTGGCTATATTTTACTGTAATAGTAGAAGTCAGCGCTGTCGAACGTGACGCGCCGCGGTGCCATGGCGCTCTCGGTTTATTGTCATAGCGCCCCGCAACATACTTACATGTGACTATATTTTACTCAATCAACTTTAACGTTAATTAGAATTTCAAAATTTAGTATCAAGTAAAGAAAGAAGGTAGGTCTCAGTCTGAATGGTAAGAAACAGAATTAATGGTCGTATCGAAGAAACAATCATCATCACCATGCAACAAATGCAAAAACGGGGTAAATTAGAAATACTTGCGAAGCGTCAAAATGGAAGATGCACTACATAAATAAAAAAAAGCAGAATAGCTCAAGTCAAAATAACATTTTAGAAAATGAAAAACGTCTTGTGTAACAAGTCCATTCATCAGGTGTGAGAAAGAGAGTTAGTCGGTGATATATAGAACCAATTATGACCAATGGAAGCGAATCATGGACAGTAGACAAACAATTGAAATGAAGATTAGAGGCCACAGATATTGAATTTCTCAGAAGAATATTGAAAGTTCCCTGGACAGCTAAAAAGACCAACGAGTGCATTCTCCAAACGGCTAACACAAACAGGAGCTCTTTAAAAAAAAACAAAAATAAAACATCAGACTGAAACAATCAACATTATTCGTGCATATCATGAAAAGAGGAAAGTTGGAATTCTTGGTTACAACCGACAAATTACAGGGAAAGAGAATCAGATTTAAAAGTAGAAAGTTATAAACACAAATACCGTTGAGAACATGGAAAAGATAGCGGAAAATTATGTTTACATTAATAAATGAAGGAAAGAGTTATAGAATATAAACAGACAAAATCTGGAGGATATAAATGAGATATTTATAAACAGATAAAACTTAAACGAGATAGTTATAAACAGATAAGATATAGACGGGAGAATTTAAACAGATAAAGATATAGACGAGAGAGTTTAAATACATAAAGATATAGACAAGAGAGTTATAAATAGATAAAGACATAGATATAGACGAGAGCGTTATAAACAGATAAAGACACAGACGAGAGAGATATAAACAGATAAAGACACAGACGAGAGAGATATAAACCGATAAAGACACAGACGAGAGATTTATAAAAATATAAAGACATAGACGAAAGAGTTATAATTAGATAAACAGTGAAAGACATGAGAGAAAAAAAATTATATATAACACATAAAATACATATAAAAGCTGCGAAGATTAAGAAACAACTTTAGAAGCTTTGTTCGGTTAAAACAACTTGCACAAGAGAATGAGCACTAAACTCCACTCAATTAGATCTCAAAATGTTGATGTTTATGTGTTTTCCTCTCTGCTATTACCGCCCCGTACAGTCAGTGGGTCAGGTACATATTTTTGTAATAGTTAGGTGCAAAGTAGAACGTCACTGGTGTTAAGACTATCTTTTGAGTAGGGAACATGCAAATAATTGCAATGCTGCGGTAAAGCTGGTAGCAAAGAGCCAGTGGTAGGGTGTGGTAAACACTCCAAAGTATGATGACAGCTTTACAAGGAAGGAACACAAAACAATACTGATGTTTCGGCTTGTGGCCTTCTTCAGAATACAAGGACAACGACAACAAACAGTGAAGCACAATTGTCTATAACTACATGTTAGATGATTAAGTGAAGGAGGTTACATGTAGTTATAGATAATTGTGCTTCACCGTTTGGTGAAGACCTCCTTCACTTAATCATCTAACATGTAGTTATAGATAATTGTGCTTCACCGTTTGGTGAAGACCTCCTTCACTTAATCATCTAACATGTAGTTATAGATAATTGTGCTTCACCGTTTGGTGAAGACCTCCTTCACTTAATCATCTAACATGTAGTTATAGATAATTGTGCTTCACCGTTTGGTGAAGACCTCCTTCACTTAATCATCTAACATGTAGTTATAGATAATTGTGCTTCACCGTTTGGTGAAGACCTCCTTCACTTAATCATCTAACATGTAGTTATAGATAATTGTGCTTCACCGTTTGTTGTCGTTGTCCTTGTATTCTGAAGAAGGCCACAGGCCGAAACATCAGTATTGTGTTGTGTTCCTTCCTTGTAAAGCTGTCATCATACTTTGGAGTGTTTACCACACCCTACCACTGGCTCTAAGACTATCTTTATCTGATCGTTTAGCCAGCACTGTAACCTCTGCGATACGTGGTCTAGCTTCGACCCAAACAAATTAAAATAAATTAATGTTACATCAAATTGGTAAATCCAATGTATGTTTACATTAACACAGTTGATTCTGTATTAACAAGGTGGTGTCATTGTAAATTATATCTCTAAGGAAAGGTTGAAACAAAGATCATTTTGCTTGGATGGCTAGTGCTCTCATCACTGAACATAGAATTCAGTGCTCAGGATTTGGGATTCGCTAGATTTCTGAAAGTGAATACTTTCATCAGAGAAAGTAAGGGTCGCCAAACGAAATACCGTCTAAATCAGCCTTACTATGTTGCCGACTGTCATAGAAAAATATAGGAGAAATGAACACAAATATATAGAAAAATATAGGAGAAATGAACACAAATATATAGAAAAATATAGGAGAAATGAACACAAATATATAGAAAAATATAGGAGAAATGAACACAAATATATAGAAAAATATAGGAGAAATGAACACAAATATATAGAAAAATATAGGAGAAATGAACACAAATATATAGAAATAACGGTGTGGTTAAAGCTTTAAGTGGACGACCCAAATGAGAACAACGTTTCGGCTCAATAGGTCTTCAGCAGGAGCAAATATACAATAAACTATCTTCTTTACGACACATAGTATCATTGCTGGTGTATGTCGGGGGGCAACGATAAAACCAGAGGGATAAAGGCCGCTTGGTCAAGCAGTCGCCACGACGTGTGCGACTCAGGATTTGTATTTCACCCCCGATAGAAAAAATCCTTTCTGTCTACCGCGGGCTTCGAACACCGTACGTCAGCTTTTCAGCCAGCGGAACAGTGGTTTTAGATATATATATATATATATATATATATATATATATATATATATATATATATATATATATATATTATTTGACTCAATTAAAACAATAAAGCACTATGTTAATGATATTTTAATTAATTTGCTCATTTATTTATGTGTTTCCAAAAAGCTAAAGTGCGCATGCTTCTTCTTTTATATTTCCCAGTTGATTAAACGGAGCTGTACTTAAAAATTACAATTTACAATCAACACCTTACAGGAAGTACCAGTCTGCTTACGCTTCGAGAAATGATAGGACGGGCGGTGGAGCGGGTATGGGGGATGACCCGACTGCAATAAAAACTGATTCCGTGGATGTAATAAAATAGAAGAGAATAGTATCTTAACATTTAAAAAAAAACCTTGTTGATAAAAATGCAAATATTGGAGCCACAAAACTCTCAAATGTGTCAGTCTTTGATCTTTTTGTTACGAATATTATTCTACTAAAACGGCATTCATACGGAAATAGTTCCTTTAGCTAGAAATGTTACGTTTTGTGTGTTATGTCACAAATTGGAACCACTTTCATTAAATATACATTTTAAGAATGAGTAGAATGTAACATCAAAACAAATAACACCAGGGCTAAAACTAAGAATAGCAAAATGTTACATCTTCTCGATATTCTTTTATGGTGCAGAAACATGGACATTAGACAAGAAAACAGAACAGAGAATTGAAGCCTTTGAAATGTGGATATATAGAAGAATAGGTAGAATTGGATGGAAGGAAAAGAAAACAAACGATGAAGTCTTAAAACAAGTAAAAATTAAAAGAGAACTACTAAGCACAATTCAAACAAGACAAGTGCGATTTTTGGGCCATAGCAAAAGACACAACAGCCTACTAAAAGTAATTCTGGAGGGGAAAATACAAGGTAAAAGAGGCAGAGGCAGAGGCAGACCAAGACTAACATGGATGAGTAACATCAAAAGATGGACAAATCAGCCTATGACAAGCTGCACCATCAAAGCAAGAGACAGACCAGAATGGCGCTCCATGGTAGCCAACCTTCGTTGCGGAGACGGCACTCGATGATGATGATGATGATGATGAGAATGTACCCGACATTTACATCCAAATTTGCTGCAATATTTTTTATATTATATCTAATGAGTTATTTTTATATTAATACAACCAGAAGTGACATTAACACCGTATTTCTCATTCACACCAAAGCTTGCATGCAGAAAGCCTTACTTTAGATAGTCCAATATTACTACTTTACTAACATTTTAAAAAATAACAGAGGAAACACGACTTTCGGTGTGTGTAAATGTAATACAGGAACAATTACTATTATATGAACAGCTATTACAACGGTTTCCAAACTATTTTGAAGAGAGATTATTTACAGTGGCATCGCCTTGAATACACAGAACCAACTGTATTGATGTGAGCATTGAATTTATCATTGATTTCTATTAATTTCTTTGGGTCGAAGCTAAATCATGTACCAAAAGAAGAATTCTAGTACAGGGAGCAATGTTAAACAATGAACCGAACAGTTGAAGATAATGAGATCGATATCAATTACAGTAATAATGAAAGTTAAAGATTGTGACTCACAGCAATATTGGTGTCTAGCACAATGTTAATTACAACTTTTTAAAGTAATTAGCTGTTAACTCTTGGTGGCCGTTGTTGTTGATTCACCAATCTTACCTTCTAACTTTCTCAATGACACATCAATTCACATTGAACTCCAGCCCTATGGGTGACCTTTTCTCATAAGTTCTATATATGTCGCAATTTTATTTTTATTGATCCAACAGCATATCGACCTGTATACCTTTTGTCAAACACAATATAATGATGATTTCTCGACATTCATGATTTATTTCCTAACCAGAAAGTGTTTACAGTAAATATTTATGCGGGGAATTTATGATGTGATTTATGATTGTCTTTGAAGTTGTTGACGATTGATAATTATTTCATCAAAAACTACAATTTTGATTATTTTAATCCTTTATTGGAATATGACATATAGTGACAAAGTTGAAAATAAATTAATGAGCTTAATATGGTAGAATAGCAGGAACTAAACAGCTGCAACGATTAAATAAAATACAGATAGAAAGTTGTGGATGTTCATGATTACCTACGCCAGCAGAAATTATATTTGATTATAATTTCAATTTCACCTGGCAGCGGCATTCGGCATGTTCTTTTCAATTTTTAAATACCAGCTGTTCATTCAGTTGCTTAACTGGAGCACAGAATCTATGTATGCCCCTTACATCATCACTGGCGAGTGGAAGCTGACTGGTGTTGCTCTTTAACTTTTTCCGCACTTTTGGACGCACCACGCGCCATGCCGATTTCGTTCACGTACGTTTAGCCGCACAGTGCGTCACTCTCAATTTAATCAGTGTATACTGCCATTAAACCATATTCTTTTTTTACATTTCTTGTATCATCTTTGTATTGGTAAAATCTAATTCCTTGTTTAATTATCTAAAAATTCCTATTTAATATGTTATATGTTAGATAAATATAAACATGTGGATAGATTTTTAAAATCATGAAAAATTTTGTCTCTGAAATCTCTACCGCTAAATTAATAAAAACCTTACGTACTGAAAGAGTTAACTGTCAGACGCATTGACGTGGAGCATCCTCTCTCATGGCTAACTTAACCAGCATTAACAGGTTAACTACAGAACAAATAAACGTGATGTCTAACGTCTTTTCTTGTGCGTCTTTTTTTCACTTCTAACTTTGACCTCCTCTTTTTCAAATACTCTAGTAAGTAAAAGTAAAGAGCGCCGTGACGCCAAGTGGCGTATATGGAATATGGTGTTAGTGACCATAAATTTTACAGACCTTCGGCACATGATTTTTGGGGTAATGTTGTCCGTGCTGCTTTATTTTCCCTGAAAAAAATCCGGTACCCATTAAAGGCTGGGTGAACCGGTGGCCGTTGGTTGGGATCGAACCCTATCTTTTGTCCTTTGTAGTCCAGTTCACTAATCACTGAGCTATCGCGGCTCCCAAATACTGTAGTACGGATTCATATATTAGTTCTCAATATTTCACGATCATGCACCACATTTAGCAAGCCTATCGCACTAACGGAGAATCCATTCAAGGATGCCTTGCAGAAAACTGTGTCTCAATTCTGGTCTACGTACATGCCACCACACATCCTGACTCTTACCGTACGTTTCGACGCACCATGTGTCATGTTGATTTCTGTCATGTGCGTTTAGCCTCACAGTGCGTCACTCTCAATTTAATTAGTTTAAACTTTCATCAAACCATCATCTTTTTATTAATATGTCTTGTATCATCTAGGTATTGGTTAAATATAATTCATTGTTTAATTATTTAAAAATACATGTATAATATGTTAAATGTTAGATACATATAAACATGGAGATTAATATTTAAAAACATGGAAAATTGTGTCTTCGTAATCTCTACCACTAAATTGATAAAAACCTTCCGTACTAGAAGAGTTAATGGTTCAGAATCTCCAATGCAAAGAGAAAAGACAATCACGAATTAAGTAAAGTAAATAAGCGGTCCAGGAAGCCGCGATAGCTCAGTGGTTAGTGAACTGGACTACAAAGGACAAGGGATAGGGTTCGATCCCAACCGATGGCTTCCGGGTTCACCCAGCTTTAAATGGGTACCGGAAATAAGCGGTCCCTTCCACGCATTACTAGGCGTATGAAGAACAGCGGGCTAGTAACAGGTTTCGTTCCACAAACACGGAACATTTTTGTGTGTGATGTGGTCGGTATGACGCCAGGCCGCCTTTACTTTAAAAAAAATATATCTAGTACTCATTTTAGAGACTGGGTAAATCCCAGACGGCTTGTCGGTCTAAAAAAAAAGTCCACATCTTCTGAGAATTGAACCAGAGTCCTTCTGGTTAGGATGCTATTCAATTAACCTCTCAGCCATCGGAGCTCCCTATCGTAGTGGGCAGAAAGGAAAAATCCATATCCGATAGGACTAGTTAATCATCATCACGAATAAAGGGATTATTGTAGCAAAAATGCGATATCTCCACGTAGAGTTCGAAATTGCCAGCTCCTTTTAAACACGCTGTCATATCGATCCTATCCTACCATTGCAATAAGATTGTACAATTTATAACAAAACATCCAATCATATTCGTTTAATACAAATCTATTTTGGGACATTAATACGCAAACAGGCAACCGCCGAGGCTCTTATTATCTGGGAAAGTCCAGGTGGTGTAGAGGGCAGGAAGAGAGTACGAACAGATGGTCCCGCGTTGAAATGATGATATTGATTACTAGCATGTACCTGTGGGCATGTAAAGTGCGAGGCTGGTTAATTGTCGTTATCCCTGCGTAGGCGGGATAGATGGAAGCTCTACAAAGTAGCTTCATAAGTGATAACTGGTGGAATTTGGTTGGTTGGGTAACCTTTGTTTGTGGAGGTGTTTATTACTTTGTCTGATGTAGAAAAATAATGAAGGATATAGAAAGAAAGATAGTTAGGAAGATACTACATAAGTTAGGTTAAAACAAAAAAAAGACATGCAGGCAGGTGCTAAGAAGGACAGGCCGGGAGATAGGTAGAAATATATAGATAAAGGAAGAGGAAACAAACAGATATTGATAGAAAAAATCGTGTTTTTCTTGTCAATTCTCACTAGATGTTTGTTGTGGATATCGTGTTCCTAATTTGCACAGTTTTGTAATATTTAAGATTGAGGGATTGGCTGATATATCAATAGATGGATAAGAGAGGGGGGCAAGCAGGCAGGCACACAGATATACAGATATAATTTATCATAACACAAGAGGTCAAACACACTTCACAAACTTATTATCCTCATAGACAGCAATTCAAAAATAATCAGAAGAAAAACAGACCATTTTTATATTTTCCTGCCTTTATTTTCTTCATTTTATTTTTCTGCCCTTATTTTCTTCATTTTTTTTCCTGCCTATATTTTCACACTTTAATTTCCTGCCTATATTTTCCTGCCTTTAGTTTCTTCATTTTATTTTCCTGCCTATATTTTCCTGCCTTTAGTTTCTTCATTTTATTTTCCTGCCTATATTTTCCTGCCTACATTTTCCTACTTTAATTTCCTGCCTATATTTTCCTGCCTTTATTTTCCTGCCTATATTTTCCTGCCTATATTTTCCTGCCTATATTTTTTCAGCCTATATTTTCCTGCCTATATTTTCCAGCCCCTATTTTCCTGCCTATATTTTCCAGCCTATATTTTCCTGCCTATATTTTCCTGCCTTTATTTTCCTGCCTATATTTTCCTGCCTTTATTTTCCTATTTTTAGAAATGTTGCGTATCAAATAATGAAATACAAATAATAATAAATGAATCTTGCCATAGAAGGAATCTTCGGAGGCGATAGATCAGCAAATTATGTCAGGGGAAGAGGTATGTTTACAACACTCCAAAACAAATTCACAAATAATTAACAAACAAAAAAAACAACCATCAATAGACAGATCGAAGCAGGATCGATTCTGTACTCCCTCCTCGACACAGCTCCTTGCCACGAGCACCAAACAATGGCGCACAAGGTAAACAAAGCTATCTATAAAGTAGCTATCATTGACGATGTCTTTCACGCATGTGTACTCATGGCTCTAGTATAGGGTTACGATCACAACTCTGGAATAAATGTCAATCTGTATTTTGCAATTAAGAAAAGTATCTTCCATATAGGGTAGGGCTGAATACTTGAGTTGGAGACAGTTATAGGACGAAGCGGAATGAATAGTAGATTCCATTTCACGTGGCAAGGTGTCGTGTCAAGGAGTGCGGGTTCGATCCTGTTTTGGGCTCTCTATTGTACTTTTTTTTTTTTCTGCTGTTGATTATTTGTGTATTTTTTCCGGGTGTTATAAACATACCGGTTGTCCTGAAATAATTCGCTGATAAAATAACTAAATCTATTTAATTAAATTTAAAATAAACATGAATTTGTGTCTAGCAACAAAATATTAGAGAGACGAGACAAGCAACAACGTTTCGGCAAGAGCCTTCATCTGATAACGGTAAAATGCCCCGTCACGCCAAGTGGCGTATAGGGAATATGGTGTTACTGACCATCATTTTTATACACCTTCGGAACATTATTTTTATGGTTATGTGGTCGGTATTACGCCCGTGCCGTTTTAATTCCCCCCCCCAAAAAAAAAAATCCGGTACACATTTAAGGCTGGGTGAACCCGGAAGCCGTAGATCAGGATCATCCCGACCTCTTGTCTTTGTAGGGTCAAGGCAAAGAAATGCATATAAATGTATCAAAATGCGAAGCTGCAGTGAAGGAGAAATGAAAAAAAATAATAGATGTATAATTTATTTATTGTCCTTTGTAGTCCAGCTCACTAAACACTGAGCTATCCCAGCTCCCTCATTCATCTGGTGCCCAAAAATAAATATTTCCATAGTCCATTTCTACACATCCCCCCTCCCCCACCACCTCTCCTCCACAAAAAAGTGTAAGTTTTGTACCTGATGAATGCTTTTGCCGAAACGTCGTTATTTCTCTGGTCTCTCAAATATTTAGCTGCTATATTTAATTTCCTGTTCATTTTACACGTTCTCAGCAGCTATACTCCCGACCCAGCATAGTATTTAATATTTTATATACTTTATGTTTGTTCTTTAAAAAAAAGTAAAGAGACCCGTCACTCCAAGTGGCGTATAGGGAATATGGTGTTAGTGACCATCAATTTTACAGACCTTCAGCACATAATTTTTGGGGTAATGTGGTCGGTATTACGCCCGCGCCCCTTTACTTTCCCAGAAAAAAACTGGTACCCATTTAAGGCTGGGTGAACCCGGAATCCGTCCGCTGGGATCGAACCCTACCTCTTGTCCTTTGTAGTCCAGTTCACTAACCAGTGAGCTATCGCAGCTCCCTGTGTTTGTTCTTACCCCTGTTTAATTAAAGAAACCTGACAAACATCTACCGTTAATTACACACCAGCTTATTGTATTATTGTTTTCTGCATGAAACCAAACAAGGGCTAAGACAAACGAAAACAGCAACAACGATTCTGTCTGCGCGCAACAACATAAATGGGGGACAGCAAAACAAGAACAAACCAGTTGAAGGCAGTTGAGACAAATAAACAGAGACTTCATAAAAATACAAAGGTTGAATATAGGTCTAATATGTCACCACTCACGGTCACATGTGTTGCCCCTCTGATAACCGCCCACATTGTCAATTGAGTTAAAGAAATATTTATACCAACATCACACAGCTGTTTGGTTATATCATAAAGTGGGATATTAGTTCCAATGTTGAATGTTTTTATATAGTCATGAGTCTAACACATACCCCCCCCCCCACACACACACACATTATTAACTCTTTCACTACAGAAGGTTATTATCTGTTTAGCGGTAAATGTTTCATAGACACAATTTATCCTGTTTTAAATATCACTCTACATGTTTATATTTATCTAACACTTGACATATATATGTGAATTTTTAGATAATCAAACAAGAAATTATATTTCACCAATACCAAGATGATATAAGACATAAAAAGAATAAGGTTTGATAACAGTTTATACTAATCAGATTGATAGTGACGCACTTTACTGTTATACGTTCATGATCGAAATCGGAATGGCGTATGGTGTGACGTAACGTACGTGAAGAGTTAAAGCAGACATTTTGCGGAAGTAGTTTATGTTTGTAACGCCACGCAACAAGTAAAATTGTTTAACTGAAGTCAATGAATCTGTCATAGACAAATATTTATACACAGCTTCGCAGTGGGAGGCAATCTGATCATCAGAAATGGTACCCTCTCGAGCAATTGCTTCGGTTGATTATCTTCTTGAAAACTCTGTTGGGCCCGCCCGTGTAAACACTCCCAGGCGTAGACCGCCTGCTGCATTGAGTATGGAACACCATATTCAGCATATGATATTTAAATGTAGTTTTGTCATTAATGCTCGTAACGATAAGATGAAACAAGGACAACTTACGACAACTTTCAGCTGCACATGAAATAAACATTGTATACATTACATTTATTACAAGATACAGTTTTTTCTAATCATCTTAAACATATAATTGAATTGATGTATGCATATATTTGTTTTCTGAAAAGACACCAGTGAGCAACTCGACTAAAGTATCAATGACAAAAAACAGTGCACACTGTCGGCATGGCAACATGTTGCATTTCTTGGCAGTTTGCCCCAGCTGTTTATTGTGGTTCCCTCGTCCCCAAATTTTGCGTTTCACAAAACACAACTTTCGTGAAATGTTTTTCAGTGACGTTAACCTCATAGATAAATAGATTCGGTCAATATAATCTTTAATAAATTGAACAAATAATGAGCTTCTTAGGTCATTGACAGTCATTTCTCTTCATGATTAACACGTAAGTTATCAACTTCCACGATCGCACCTCCTGGCTTATGCGATTGTGTCTCTCCACAACTTTCAATCTTCACTGCTTGTTCATTAATTCTTTTGTTGACTTCTTACCAAAAACCTATTCTCTTAAATTGCCTTGTATATTCTCTCTGTGCATTCCCCTGTTTGTTTTTGTCAATACATTTTCCAGTTGTTAAGATATATTCTAGTTGTTCCTATCTTATTACATTTCCGAGGGGAAAAAAGTCACTCTTCCATTCTAATGCTGAAAAATGAGTCTTCATTTTGCTTTAGCCTCGTTTAGAACGTCCTATCTGCTCTTTTCGTTTATTCATGGTATTCTGAATGTTCTTATAAAGTAAAAAGTAAAGAGAAAGTGATAGGAAAATGTCGTAAGAAAGTGGTAGGAAAATGTCGTAAGATAGTGATAGGAAAATGTCGTACGATAGTGATTGAAAAATGTCATAAGATAGTGATAGGAAAATGTCGTAAGATAGTGATAGGAAAATGTCGTAAGATAGTGATTGGAAAATGTCGTAAGATAGTGATTGGAAAATGTCGTAAGATAGTGATTGGAAAATGTCGTAAGATAGTGATAGGAAAATGTCGTATGATAGTGATAGGAAAATGTTACGCCAAGTTGCGTAAAGGGAATATGGTGTTAGTGATCATAATTTTTACAGACCATCGGCACATGATTTTTGGGGTAATGTGGTCGGTATTACGCCCGTGCCGCTTCACTTTCCCAGAAAAAATCCGTTACCCATTTAAGGCTGGATGAACATGAGAGCCGTCGAATAGAATCGAACCCTACCTCTTGTCCTTTGTAGTCACGTTCACTACCACTGAGCTACCGCGCCTCCAATGATAAAACTTTGGCATTTAAAAGATATAGTTTTATTTGTAACAATCACAGGATTACGTCAGATCGTCAGAATCGTGTGTTCGGATATAAAGAGTGTAATTACTACTCCTGTTATAATTAGGAGGTCAGGTGGCCGAATAGATAACTTGCCCGGTTCCAAGCCAGAAAGAAGAACACTGGCGTTCGAATCCCGGTAGGGTCAAATAATTTTTTTTATAATGAGGGGGGGGGGGTGTGAAAATAAAAACTCAGGTCCGAACTATTCGTTGCGACTGGACTGGACAAGCGGCCTTTATTCTGCGATCTTAAAATCATCCCCCCCCTCCCTCCACCCCCTCCTTCCAGGAGACCATAGCAATGGAAAAATGTAGGAATAGTGATAGGAAAATGTCGTAAGAAAGTGATTGGAAAATGTCGTAAGAAAGTGATTGGAAAATGTCGTAAGATAGTGATAGGAAAATGTCGTAAAATAGTGATTGGAAAATGTCGTAAGATAGTGATAGGAAAATGTCGTAAGAAAGTGATTGGAAAATGTCGTAAGATAGTGATTGGAAAATGTCGTAAGATAGTGATAGGAAAATGTCGTAAAATAGTGATTGGAAAATGTCGTAAGATAGTGATAGGAAAATGTCGTAAGATAGTGATAGGAAAATGTCGTAAGATAGTGATAGGAAAATGTCGTAAGATAGTGATTGGAAAATGTCGTAAGATAGTGATAGGAAAATGTCGTAAGATAGTGATTGGAAAATGTCGTAAAATAGTGATAGGAAAATGTCGTAAGCAGTGATAGGAAAATGTCGTAAAATAGTGATAGGAAAATGTCGTAAGATAGTGATAGGAAAATGTAAGATAGTGATTGGAAAATGTCGTAAGATAGTGATAGGAAAATGTAAGATAGAGACTGGGAAAATATCGTAAGAGAGTGATTGAAAATGTCGTAAAGATAGTGATAGGGAAATATCGTAAGATAGCGATAGAGAAATCACAAGATAGTGATGTCGTAAAGATAGTTTTAAAAAAATATATACAATCGTTTTTAAAAATTATTTCGCGCGTGCTTGACCGGCTGTACCTTTCACTGTGTATTGGACATGTAGATAACGCATCAAACACTTTAGATACAAATGTGCTTAATTGTGAGTAAAGAGTGCAGCGCAAGGTGACTATTGTAAACAGTCAGCTCACACACGTGTGCATTTGTAAGGGACTAACTCTTGCTCCCAGCAAACAAATAACATTGGGAAAGATTAAAGTCCATTTTTTCAATATAAGGACACTGATAATAGGTTAATATATTCCTGTAGCTCACGGTTCTCACATGTTAAAGTGAGTACAGGAAAAGAAAAGTGCATTTGTGCCAGAAGCGGTCAGAGATTTATAATTAACTACTTGTGTCTGTATCAGTGAATCAGAACTGATCATGATAATATTTTGGCTCGGGACTTCCGGTCAATATGGCGGATAGACGCCAGGAACCGTCGAGGTTCAATCTGAAAAGTGTTCTTTGTTGCAGTTTCCTCATATTCCAGGTCCGGCTTGTTGCCGGAGCTACTGAGTTTAGTGCTCTATGCATACAGTGAGCTGTGTTTTTCATCCGGATCGTGTTTCGATACTCCTATTGCTTACGATAAATGATAATATCCTATGACGAAAGACAGTTCAGGTGCGTTCTCTTTCGGTGCCGCTTAGCCTTATGTCTTTTGACGTGTGTTGTAGCTGCTATGATGGGGACTGCAGCTGCCTTTCTTTGTTTGGATCCTTCAATGTGATGCCATTTAATTCGGATGATCCCACTGGTACGGGCGTTTGAGTAATTATGTATTTTAATTCGTTGACAGTGATGCCGGGACCTTCGACTAACCATAACCATTATTATTTTGCCTCTCTGAGATGAGCCTGTACAAATATTACCAATTTGGCAATAACAGAAGAACAGCTGATAGGGGAAGACAAATTACGCCCCTCCCGCCTCTCCCTTACCCCCCCCCCCCAAAAAAAAAAAAAATGTTATACTGGAATCGGATATTGCGCACACAAAAGGCACATAAAAGCTTGCAGTAGATGACTGCACAAGGCATCTTAGCTCATTTAAGTCGTTTTTAAAGAATAGACAATGATGACGATAAGTGGAGGAACGAACAGTGAAGAAGAAAACGTGAAGAAGAAAAAGAAGAAGAAACAAACAGCTAATTCACAATTCAGTTTATTCTATAAATTCATTTTAATCGCCGTTTGGCTCCACAATTTCAATTCCACCGCATTCTGTGTTCTCTAACTAGTCTCTCGGTCCGTGACCAGATGTTATTAATCAATGGTTATCTCCTACACTCGCTTCCTAATGTTTTCAGTTCCATTTAAATTTTGTCTTTTTGTGCCTTCCTTATTTTATATGTTTTCGTTCTAAAATAGCTACCTCAATTATTATGACTCTTTAAATGCAAATATAAAAAAAAAATTTTTCTAATTTTGTTTCACATTTTTAAAATTTCATTTTTATCATAATCCAAATCAATTAATTTACTTCTCACGGCATCTATTTTTTTCAATTCTTTTATAAATCCATGTCTCTAATGCTTCCAAATCTTCTCTTTTATTGTAGCCTCCATCCCGTTCGAGTATTACATGACTTATTCATTGATTGTCAAGTAGACGACAATCTGTAACGAGAGCCTGCTCAAAGTTCTCAACAATTTTATGAAATTATTTCAACAAAAGGTTCTACAGCAGAAATGATAAATAATAGTTGAGATCGAAAGTTGTGGAGAGACATAATCACCTCGACAGCAATCATAGTAATTGATGATGATGATATGTTGGCACAGCTGTTTGTTTTCATATAAAAGTGACATTATAGTTATAATCTTATAAATTTGCAGCGTTCATTGATGGTGATGTTCTGAGCCTGGTACATTCCCTTAATTTGTAAAGCTGCTATTTTATAGAAGTGGTTTCAGTTAATGCCACCATATACAAAACATACACTTTTTACCGAAGCAGATATTTGTAAATGAATGATAATTTAGCTGTCAATTCTCGTAACAAAAAGATAATAGATTTGACAAATCTGAGTTTCCGGTGATGCAATATTTAATATTTAATCACAAAAACTTTTAATGTTAATATACAACTGTTACTAGTCACTTTGAAAATCATTATCATCAAGTACCGGGCCTGCTGGCGTAGGTGATCATGTCTCTCAACAACTTTCGATCACGACAGTTATTTATCATTTCCGTTGTTGACCTTCTGCCAAACCATTCTCTTAAGCTGTCTGGTATCTTTTCTCTTTGCTTCCCTCTATCTCTTCGGGGTCTTGGAAAGCGAGTTTACACCCATATGTGCTCAGCCACTTATCCAGAACGATTTGGAGACTTCTGGATATTGTCGCTTCATGCAATGAAACTCACGATGCAAGGCGACATTCCTCACCTTCCCAGAGTAATACCCTGGTACACTAAAGTATAAATAACACACTACTGTGAGCAGGATGATGTCACAAGCACAATTCTTTTCACACAGTATGCTGGGCAGGTTTGCATCATTAGCTGTCATGAGGCCAGTGATTGCATTTTCTTCACAAATTCTTAACTAAATATGAAAATGATATTACTAAACTATGCCTTACAGAAGACCAGGCCTTATTAGCTGAAACAACAGAGATACTGCAACAACGTTTCATGCCCATTAATCAGAAGTACAAAATCAACACAGAAAACAACAAAAATAGGAGTCATGGCAATAAGCAGAGAGAGGATAAATGCGTAAATATAACAATAAAGGTCACATGTATAAAAGAGCTATCAGAGTTCAAGTATATAGGAAAAACATTCTCTGATGATAGTAAAATGGAGAATGAAGTTAACTTTCGGTGCAGTAAGGCAAACCCAGAACTGGGACAATAAGTCGTACAGTGGCAATAAATACAAATAAATAGCCTGTACAAAACATATTTATCACGAATCTATGTTACCAGTGCCAAACAAGGTCACTCACAACACATGAGAAAAGAAAGTTAGTCATCACAGACTGAAGATGTTTCAGAAAGGCTGTAGGAGACATCAGAAGAGAGATAATCAGAAACATAATAAGAGAAAGAGTTGACATAGGATCGATTCTGAATTACATGCATGGACAAGAAATGAAATGGACTTTAGCTTACGTGAGCTGAATGTAGGGTCCATCACTTGAGTTGAATGTAGGGTCCATCGTTTGAGTTGAATGTAGGGTCCATCGTTTGAGTTTAATGTAGGGTTCATACTTTGAGTTGAATGTAGGGTCCATCGTTTGAGTTGAATGTGCGGTTCATCACCTGAGTTGTAGGGTTTATTACTTGAGTTAAATACAGGGTTCATTACCTGAGTTTAATGTACAATCCATACAATTTAAATAAATTTCATGCGTGTTTCTCTTCTTCTTCTTCTTCTTTCCTTCCTCATTTGCCTTTCATCGTCGAGGGGAGATTGTTTAACTCAATTTTTTATTCTATTTTCTATTTAAACTTTATTGCTTTATCAATTTTCTTTCTTTCTTTCTTTCTTTCTTTCTTTTTTTTCTGTAAACACTATTCTTTCTTTGTGTAAAAACTATTCTTTCTTTCTTCTTTTTTTTCATTTGTATTAAAAGCAATAATTCATTCGTTCGTTCATTCTTTCTTTCTTTGTGTAAACAGTATTCTTTATTTATGTAAAAACTATCCTTCCTTCCTTCCTTCCTTCCTTCCTTCCTTCCTTCCTTCCTTCCTTCCTTCCTTCCTTCCTTCCTTCCTTCCTTCCTTCCTTCCTTCCTTCCTTCCTTCCTTCCTTCCTTCCTTCCTTCCTTTCCTTCCTTCCTTCCTTCCTTCCTTCCTTCCTTCCTTCCTTCCTTCATCCTTCCTTCATCCTTCCTTCATCCTTCCTTCCTTCCTTCCTCCTTCCTTCCTTCCTTCCTTCCTTCCTTCCTTCCTTCCTTCCTTCCTTCCTTCCTTCCTTCCTTCATTCCTTCCTTCCTTCCTTCCTTCCTCCCTCCCTCCCTTCCTCCCTCCCTCCCTCCTTCCTCCCTCCCTCCCTTCCTCCCTCCCTCCCTTCCTCCCTTCCTCCCTTCCTCCCTTCCTCCCTTTATCCCTTATCCCTTCCTTCCTCCCTCCCTCCCTCCCTTCCTTCCCCCTCCCTCCCTTCTTTTTTTACTTCCTTCTTTCCTTCCTACCTTCATTCCTTCCTTCCTTCCTTCCTTCCTTCCTTCCTTCCTTCCTTTCTTCCTTCCTTCCTCCCTCCCTCCTTTCTTCTTTACTTCCTTCCTTCCTTCCTTCCTTCCTCCCTCCCTCCCTCCCTCCCTCCCTTCCTTCCTTCCTTCCTTCCTCCTTCCTTCCTTCCTTCCTTCCTTCCTTCCTTCCTTCCTTCCTTCCTTCCTTCCTTCCTTCCTTCCTTCCTTCCTTCCTTCCTTCCTTCCTTCCTTCCTCCCACCCTCCCTCCCTCCCTCCCTTCCTTCCTACCTTCCTTTCTCCTTCCTTCCTTCCTTCCTTCCTTCCTTCCTTCCTTCCTTCCTTCCTTCCTTCCTTCCTTCCTTCCTTCCTTCCTTCCTTCCTTCCTTCCTTCCTTCCTTCCTTCCTTCCTTCCTTCCTTCCTTCCTTCCTTCCTTCCTTCCTCCCTCCCTTCCTCCCTCCCTACCTCCCTCTATCCCTTCCTGCCTTCCTACTTCCTTCCTTCTACCTTCCTACTTCCCTTCTTCCTTCCTTCTACCTTCCTACTTCCTTCCTTCCTTCCTACCTTCCTACTTCCTTCCTTCCTTCCTCCCTCCCTCCATCCCTTCCTTCCTTCCTACCTTCCTTCCTTACTCCTTCCTTCATCATACCTTTCTTCCTACCTACCTTCCTTCCTTCCTTCCTTCCTTCCTTCCTTCCTTCCTTCCTTCCTTCCTTCCTTCCTTCTTCCTTCCTTCCTCCCTTCCTCCCTCCCTTCCTTCCTTCCTTCCTTCCTTCCTTCCTTCCTTCCTTCCTTCCTTCCTTCCTTCCTTCCTTCATCCCTCCCTTCCTCCTTTCCTCCCTCCCTCCCTTCCTCCCTCCCTTCCTTCCTCCTTCCTTCCTTCCTTCCTTCCTTCCTTCCTTCCTTCCTTCCTTCCTTCCTTCCTTCCTTCCCTTCCTCCCTTCCTCCCTTCCTCCCTCCCTCCCTCCCTCCCTCCCTCCCTCCCTCCCTTCCTTCCTCCCCCTTTCTTCCTTCCTCCCTCCCTCTCTCCCTTCCTTCCTCCCTCCCTCCCTCTCTTCCTTCCTCCCTCCCTCCCTCCCTCCCTTCCTCCCCCCTTTCTTCCTTCCTTCCTCCCTCCCATCCTTCCTCCCTCCCTCCCTCCCATTTCTTCCTTCCTTAGTCTACACATCGATTATTTCTCTTCTTCGTTGGTTCTTAAATATTTGGCATGAATTGGTAAGGCAGCTACGACTTTCTGCAATCTCACAAGAAAGGACCTGAAACAACAGGAAACTAACACTGAAGAAAAACTTAATGTATCAAACTTGTGTACATAGCACACTATTATATGGATCTAAAACATGAACAACATACTCAAATCACGAAAAAAGACTAAATATCTTCCACATGCGATGTCTCCGCAGAATAATGCACATCAAATGGCAGGACAAAATAACCGACTTAACTGTCCTGTCACGTGATAAGACCCCAACAATCATGTCGAAGCTCAGATGTCGAAGACTAAGATGGCTGGTGAACGTCCAACGAATGGAAGAAAAACGCATTCCGAAGCTGTTACTATATGGTGAGCTAATACACGGAAAAAGACAAATCAGCAGACCTAAACTACGATATAGAGATACCTGTAAATCATCTCTGAATTACTTCTTCTTTGAAAATGACTGGGAACATCTGCAAGTGATCACACATCATGGAGAGCATGTATAAGGAATGGCATAAAATCTTTTGAGACTGTGCTAAGGCAAAACTTAGAAGAGAAAAGACTCATGAAAAATGATGGCAAACCCTGTGGATCAGTGGGCCTGACTTGTTCATTCTGTGACCCTGTGTGTTTGTCAAACATTGCTAGAATTAGCCACGAGAGAAGCTGTTCGACAAAAACAAAACCTCAAAAACAAAAAAACAAAAACACAATAGCCTCACTAGACCGTCTGACAAGACGAAAATGGCCATATATATACAATAGCCTCCACTAGACCGTCTGACAAGACGAAAATAGCCATATATATACAATAGCCTCCACTAGACCGTCAGACAAGACGAAAATGGCCATATATATACAATAGCCTCCACTAGACCGTCTGACAAGACGAAAATGGCCATATATATATACAATAGCCTCCACTAGAACGTCTGACAAGACGAAAATGGCCATATATATATATTGAGTAAAGGCGTACATTGGTCTTTTCAACACCATGCGACAATGAAGCGACACATCTGATTTCAGGTTATACGGACACCAACAAGGTTGTCTTGCTTCTCGATCCATTCTTGTTTGGTCAGTCCTTCCTCATCTAGCACTGGGAAGTGCAGAAAGACCTTGATAAGTTCTGATTCACTCACTGATCATGACGGATTCTTATTCTTCCATTTAGTTATCACGTGAACATCGAAACCACAGTAGCATGAAACATTATCACATACGGCTACTCCCTATATGACCTTACGCCATCATCGTTAATACTGGATAGCTAGATGATGGTAGCTTCTAAAAGTTCACGAGTAGTGCAAGATTATTTACAGTGGCCGAGACAAACGCGAGAAAACACGCATGAAGTTTGTCATTCTTTCATGTTTACAATCCTTCACTTCTTTTCTTGTTCACGTGGTACACACACTGCATCACATACGACCTTGCCCTCTCAATTTAAACACTTTCCCCGGAGCTCTCGAAAGGCAAACTGACCCAGTCTTTCATTACTGACTATGTCAATGTTCACTCCAAAGGTTATTCCATTCTATCTATGGAAAATCCCCTGCTGGCAATAAGAGATAAAAAGAATTCTATTAATGAATTCAAGCTAACGTAGTAAAGCTCACCCCCTACTCCCAATATATATTATGTTTGGGTGTCTAGTCAAATACAATGACAAGGCATGCTAATTAGCTCGAAACTTGCCTGGAATGTTAGACGCGCTCTCTGTGTGTCTTCTTTGGAAAATTAATATTAAAGAGGTCATGAAGTTCTTTCAAATTCAACCAATGAAAATTCAAGACGCATAAATTTTTGGGGATAGGCGAGAAGAGCTTGGTATATGAAGGTTGCACGATGACTTGCAACAAAGTGTAATCTATGGACCCCCCCCCCCCCACGCCCTATCTCATCTATACAATTGTTGCATAACAAATGTTTCGACCCGACTTTCCGACTTTGTTTAGACAAACTCATTGAGATTACGATCCCGGGGTTTGAAAATTTCCAGGTATGAAAATTCTTCCAACTTATACAAATGTTGAAGTTAGAATAGACATATAGTGCTGGAATACCAATGTTGAAGTTAGAATAGACATGAAGTGCTGGAATACCAATGTTGAAGTTAGAATAGACATGAAGTGCTGGAATACAAATGTTGAAGTTAGAATAGACATGAAGTGCTGGAATACCAATGTTGAAGTTAGAATAGACATGAAGTGCTGGAATACCAATGTTGAAGTTAGAATAGACATGAAGTGCTGGAATACCAATGTTGAAGTTAGAATAGAGATGAAGTGCTGAAACACCAATGTTGAAGTTAGAATAGAGATGAAGTGTTGGAATACCAATGTTGAAGTTAGAATAGAGATGAAGTGCTGAAATACCAATGTTGAAGTTAGAATAGAGATGAAGTGCTGGAATACCACTGTTGAAGTTAGAATAGACATGAAGTGCTGGAATACCAGTCATTTGACAAGTATTATCCGCGGGAGAGCAATTGCTAGTGAACAGGACTGTCTAGAACAAGAGATCTTGTTCAATCCTAATCAAACATGCCAAAACGCTTCTAGGTCCACCATGTCAACCTTAAGTGGGCACCGCATTTTCGAGGAAAGAAAAATAAAATTTTAGTATATACTTACCATATCCCCCCCCCCTTTTTTTTTTAAACCGCCTTTCCACGGCTTTTGAAAAAAGTATATCCGCCCTTAAAATAGGTAGATTATTAGCGCCATCTTCCCTATAGGCCTGAGTGCACGGAAGGGTCACATCTACTTTTTGTTCTTCTATACAGTACTATGGGAGGCAAAGCATTAAACAGGTTCTGGTGTAATTGTCTCCCTTTAATTACTAAAACAATACGAAATGTCCCCTTCTATAAAACAAACAAATACTGTCTCCTTCTATAAAACAAACAAATACTGTATCCTTCTATAAAACAAACAAATGATGTCCCCATCTATAAACAAATAAATGATGTCACCTTCCATAAAACAAATAATTGCTGTCCCCTTCTGTAAAACAAATAATTTCTCTCCCGTTCTATAAAACATAAATGCTGTCCCTTTTCTATAAAAACAAGTTATTCGCGACCCCCTAACGTTGTGTCGCTAGTTCACGGCAACGCCACGATATCTGCGACTTTCGACCCGACACATCCGACACCAGCTTGGATGAGTTGATTTGCATAACAACTTTACCCGGACATAGACCATTTTGGCCTATTATTTTTCAATGTACTACTAAGGGAGGACTAGACATCCGATCTCACTACCCAGAGAGGGCTAGACATCGGATCTCACTACCCAGAGGGGGCTAGACATCTGATCTCACTACTCAGAGAGGGCTAGACATTGGACCTCACCACCCAGAGAGGGCTAGACATCTGATCTCACTACTCAGAGAGGGCTAGACATAGGATCTCACTACTCAGAGAGGGCTAGACATCTGATCTCCCTACCCTAGGAGGGCTAGACATCGGATCTCCCTACTCTAAAAGGGCTAGACATTGGATCTCACAACCCAGAGAGGGCTAGACATCGGATCTCCCTACCCTCGGAGGGCTAGACATCGAATCTCCTCTAACCTAGGAGGGCTAGATATTGAATCTCCCTACCCTAAGAAGGCTAGACATAGGATCTCGCTATCCAGAGTGGGCTAGACACCGGATCTCACTACCCAGGGGTGTGTGTGTGTGTGGGGGGGGGGGGCTAGACATAGTATAGCACTACTAAGAGAGGGCTAGACATCGGATCTTACTGCCAAGATTTTAAGATTGTTAAGGAATTGTTTTCTTTTTTTTTTAATGGACCTAAAATTTTGAACTCTATTTTGAAGATCCGCTTCTCGAGTATGAAGGTCATGCATCTAAACTAAAACCATCTTCAGTGCTTTTGCTAGCGTGAAGCGTAGGCGCTACACGCCAAGAGAAGTGCTGAGAGGGGAGAACTAATAGACTTCTGGATGATCTATCGACTAAAGTAAAGTAAAGTAAACTAAACCAAACTGAAGCAAACTAAATTAATTAAACTAAACTAAACTAGTCTAGATCTGCGACTTTCTTTTGCATCCTTTCACGAAAGTCAATATGTGTCCTCACCCCTTCTCCATATAGACAATAGCCAAGTAATCTGTGATCCTTTACTAATAACAGACGAGTAAACTATGACCCCTTTTTACTATTGTAAAATAAATTATGATCCCGTTGTGCAAGTGTTAGCCGAAACTCACTTTCGTAGTAACCAATTGCAACTTGTAGCAAGAGTTGATTGTGACATTTCCTGTACAAAGAATTGTCATTAAAAAATGGTTTCATCGACAACAACTTTCCACTCACAGGACTCGTGGTGACGCCTACGGTGGTGTGACTCATTGAGTAGAAACTGCGCGTCGAGTTACACAAGTTAAATAAATGTTCCCTCCACACCTTGCCAGGCGTATGGGAAATGTGGTCAGTGTGACCATATTTTTAAATGAATACGGCACATTTTTGGGTGATATGGTCAGCAATACGCCATGAAGCTCATTCATTAAAATCACACATTTGCTGGTATTGGTGATCACACTTCCTCATAACTCTCCTGTTTTCTATGTTGTTTAACGATTCTGTTGTCGACTTTCAACCAAACGGTATCTTTTCTTGCTGTTTTCGTTTTTGTCATCTTCTCTCTGTTTTTTTTCTGTTATCACAATATATTCCAGTTGTTCCCTTCTCTTTACATAGCAGCCACCAAAAAAATAGTTACTGCAGCCTGATCTTGGATATTAGCTTGCGTTTTGCTTTTGCCTTTTTTCAGAATGTCCTTGTTAATACTTTTTTTCAAATATTTTAAATGGATGCTTAAATTACTTGTTATTTATCATTTATTACTACCAACATTGATCTTTAGAGCCGCGTTCCCGTAGCTTGCAACGATTTCCTTGTCTCATATCCCGATTGACCAGGATTCACTTCCATATTTCAAGGCTTGCTCTACAAAGAACTAAAGAACTCTTTACCTTACTTCCATTGAAAAAAAAAGTCTGCATAATATCTTTCCTGCCCAATGTAATGCAATCTTTGTCTGAGAAATTGTGTACCTCACCTCTGTTATGCACAATAGGTAAGGTACAATAAACAATTGACAATACTTTATTTCACGACAATAAATCGTTCTCCATTTTTGCAAATACAAAACAAAGTCAGAAGAACCGACATTCTCCTCTACCCATGAACATGATAAGATACGAATCAAAACAAGAATACATATCGAGCTTCATAAAAACAAGGGAGCCGCGATAACATCATCATCATCAAGTACCGGGCCTAGTGGCGTAGGTGATCATGTCTCTCCACAACTTTCAGTTATTTATCATTTCTGTTGTTGACCTTCTGCCAAGCCGTTCTCTTAAGCTGTCTGGTATCTTTTCTCTTTGCTTCCCTCTGTCTCTTCGTCCCTCAATTTTTCCAGTTGTTACAATATATTCAAATTGTTCTCTTCTCATTACATGGCCAAAAAATGATGATTGTCTCTTCCTACCATTGGAAATGAGCTCTCTTTTTGTTTTGACCTCTCTCAGAACATCTTCATTACTCTTCTTAGCTGTCCATGGTATTCTCAACATTTTTCTGTAAAACCACATTTCTACAGACTCCAGTGATTTTCTTGTCTGTTGTCCCATTGTCCATGATTCGCATCCGTATGTTAAGACTGGCTCTATGTAACATTTAAGAACTCTTTTTCTTGTTTCTACTGTCAAAAATGGATTGCATAGTATTTTCCTCATTTTTTGGAAAGCTGCTTTTGCCTGAGCCATTCTACATCTCACCTCTTTTGTACATCTTCCGTCTGAGGTTAACAAAGTTCCCAAATATTTAAATTCATTTACCTGTTTTAATATTGTTCCACTTGTCTTTATTTTGCCCTAAGGTGATGTCTTTTTCTTTGTCGTTACCATTACCTCTGTCTTTTTGCTATTAAGGTTGAGTCCTTTATTTTGCTTTCCTTCACTACAATGTCCAACATTTCTTGTAACTCATTTTCACTCTTAGCGATTAATACTGTATCATCAGCATACCTTAGATTATTTATATTATGACCTCCAATTGTTATTCCAGGCATGCCCCTTATGGATCTTAAAATAATCTCACTATAAATATTAAACAAATCTCATTCAACAAAAACATTCCCAATTGGTTTCCAGTTCTTATGGCCGCTGTTTGTTGCCAGTACATATTCTTTATTATTCTTAGATCTTTTCTGTCTATGTTTAATTCTTTCTAAAATGTTGATTATTTCTTGGTGCTTTACTTTGTCAAATGCATTGGTGTAATCTATGAAACATAGGTATAGATCTGTTTTCACCTCTATGGCTCTTTCTACTAAAGATCGTATGATATAAATGGCATCGCATGTTCCTTTATCTCTAACAAAACCACACTGTTCATCGCTAATTTCTGGACTGATTTTGTTTCGCACTCTTCGCATGATGATTCTTAGTAATATCTTATGATATGAATCGCGATAACATAGTGGTTAGTGAACTGGACTACAAAGGATAAGAGGTCGGGTTCGATCCTGATGGACGGCTTCTGGGTTCGCCCAGCCTTAAATGAGTACCGGATTTTTTGGGGGGAAAGTAAAGCAGCACGGGCGTAATACCGACCACATTACCCCAAAAATCATGTGCCGGCGGTCTGTAAACATGTATGGTCTTCTTCGTCTTCTTTCTTCTTCTTTCCTTCCTCATCTGCCTTTCAGCGTCGAGGGGAGATATTATTTGCGGTATTTTGCTCTTCTGTTCGCCTCTGCTGCTGTTATGTTTCCTAGTGTTTCTAATATTCCATACGACCCATCTTTTTCGTGGTCGACCTTTAAGTCTGGTGTTCTCACAACGTTTATTGAAGGCTCGTTGCGTTTTGTTCTTCATGTATGGTCACTAACCATAGCATTCCCTAAACGTGACTTGACGAGGCTGGGCTCTTTACTTACTTGATAAGAAGAAGGTGTTGGAAATACATCGGCCATGTGCTGAGAATGAATGAAGAAAAACTTCCCTGTCAGGCATTCACGTGGAAACCACCTGGTAAAAGAAAACAAGGCAGACCAAGATAATCGCTACTCAGAACAATTGCTAGGGAAGGTTGAACCTTGGACCAGTAAACAACTAAGAACTACAAGAACTAGCAGCAGATTGTCAATCGTGGAGAACTACGACTTCCGCTCTATGTGCCGTCTTTGGTCGGAGAAGAAAATGAAATGAAAATAAAGTCTAGCAGGACAGATCGGAATCTCAAATTAGTCATTGCATAAATGAAGACAGACCACTATGGGAGAAGTAATCGTCGGGAGAAAGCAGAAGAGCGTACAGTTTTTGTCACAAAATTGCTGAACTCAAAACTGCTTCAGGGCGTGTCGCATTTTTCTGGAAGTCCTCCCGCTACATGGGTATGGAGGCGTTGCGTCACTAGTTTACAACAAACCGCAATTTCGGCCCGACACATCCGTCTTCAGTATGGTTAGATTTCTAATTGAGCAATTTTTTTCCTGCCATTTCTTGCCTATTTTATTCGACTTTTAACTGACAAAGGTTTTTTTCACGTGGGTAAGTGCAAACGGGACCTCTTGTATTTGTACCGTTTTCCGCTAGGGCTAGTCATCGGATCTCACTTCTCAAAGACAAACGGATGGCAAACCACCAAGAATCCACGTATTCGAAGAGAGAACATTGTCACCGCCATTGGTGGAATTCGAACACGAGAGCTTCTTGTAGAAAGGCCGAAGCCTTTCCTCTAGTCCTCGAAATCTTGTCTCAAAAATGTATTTCTCTTTATATATCTTTTCTTCATTTGATTTGCTATCCCGAATCTTTTAGGGGGGTCGGCGCACCATCAGCTGACCAAGACCTAGCAGATCTACCCCCTCATGGTCTCCCCTGGTAATAGTCTGTGTCAAAACAGACTGGCTAACAGAAGCTAGGATCGTCGTGCTCCCCGTAGTGGTGGCTGTTACTGATATAGAGGACTCAGTATTGCAGTACCTCTGGGCTGGACTAGTAGTTTCCCAGCATAGCCTGGGACAGACGAACTCCAACCTCTCCAGTAAGAGCCGGGAATGTCAAGAAAGCCATTACAACCCGCCACATCTAATCGAGTCAAAGGGCAGCAGCTCGTATCAACTCGTGGCAATCAGATACTAATGATAATAATCCCGAATCTTTCTCATGTTTTCTGAGTTGTTTCTCTTGTACATTCTAATTACGTTAACTTGACGATGTGACATTTTTCTCTCTAGTATTTTTTTTAAGAGCGTAAATAAACAATACATTCCTGCCATCATTAAAAAAAAACATGATATCAATTACCCGAATTTTTGTAATGACCCACAAACCCTCGCCAGTTTGAGCTCGTTAATCTTCTTGAGTCACCAGACACGAGCAAGGGTTAAAGGACACTATTCAAGTGCAATGATGACAGTTGTTTTTCTTTTTCCTCACATTTTTACTTGCAAATTGCATTGCTTTGCGCTTTGATATCCAGCGCAACTATATTCAGTCTGTGTTTGGCGGGCATTGTTTTCCTAGAGTGTTTTTGTTTTCTTTTTTTTCAAAACAGCAGGTATGCAGTCCGAGTTGTCCCTCTTTTTGTCTATCTTAGCCGCAATTTCATCATTTCTCTTGACCGGAATATCCGACAAAATTTGTGTACTTCTGTATTGATTTTAATTTGGTTTTGTCTGCATGACTAAACCGCTTCATGTGTATTGTCTAGATGTATTATTACTTAGACTTAATCATGAACCTTTGACCATTCATCAAAGAGTATTTATTTGTAGTCAGAGCTGCCTCTTCTAAGGAAACTCTTTTTCCAGACAAATAAACCTTCTTAGCGGGGTCTGTAACATGCAGCTTTCATGATGTATCTCACTTTTTGGAAAAACAAACAATACCCTTAATTAGAATCGATTATACTGTATCATATCCGTACTGTATCCTATCCGTACTGTATCATATCCGTACTGTATCATATCCGTACTGTATCATATCCGTACTTACCAACCAATTGTTCTTTATTTTTCACGTAGTCCCAATCTCTTAACGACCTTCCAATCACGTGATTATTGGAGTCATCCTCTAAGTTTCTTTAATTTTTAATTCTGATTGGCGTCAACGCAGTCGAGATTTTCCCATATTCGCTCTGTCTCAATTTCCAAGAACCATCGACTTGTTCGCCAAATGATTGCTCCTGTCTTGCAGCAACTGAACTCCGTTCTTTTCCTGCTTGTACCCTTCGTGGCGCCACGTTCCACCATTCCTCTGACGTGTCAGTTGTTCTCCACGTCGTTGTCACCCTTCTGTAAGAGGTGGTCTCTAAAAGCCATCGCGATGTCAGTGTTGTCCATTTATAATGTTCGCTTCACAATGACGGTCCTTTGTATCCTATCGGTGTCGCCTCGAAAGTTCCCCTTCATAATAATATTCATATATTATTCCTTGCCTCCTATCCTATCGGTGTCGCCTCGAAAGTTCCCCTTCATAATAATATTCATATATTATTCCTTGCCTCCTATCCTATCGATGTCGCCTCGAAAGTTCCCCTTCATAATAATATTCATATATTATTCCTTGCCTCATATCCTATCGATGTCGCCTCGAAAGTTCCCCTTCATAATAATATTCATATATTATTCCTTGCCTCATATCCTATCGATGTCGCCTCGAAAGTTCCCCTCCATAATAATATTCATTTATTATTACTTGCCTCCTATCCTGTCAGCCAACTCGTTGCCATGAACTCCTGCATGACCCTGGGAATATATCCACTTTAGTCTATTGACGAAAGATACGCTGAGTAGGTGAATCAATTCTCTGTGGAGCATATTATTTTTAATCTGGTTGAACATTTTCTGGTATTCGATCAATATGACCGCTCTTGTCTAAGGTTCTACCCACAACCCTTGACCTTTCGATCACTTGGTTCTTGATTTCGTCCTCTGAGACTTCCCACGTCTACTGATTATTTTAATCTCAAAAGAATATTTTCATCTTTGGAATTTTGCACCGTTTATAAATGGCATGCCCTGAGCTTGCTACATTCCATTCATTCTTTTTAAATGCTATTGTATTGGACTGGTTTCAACTTGTGATATCACATCAACTTGTGATATCACATCAACTTGTGATATCACATCAACTTGTGATATCACATCAACTTGTGAATCTTCTCCGTGAGATCATGCTTGCGTTATATATACTTTTGTAGATGAGTGTTTCAGTTAACGTAATTTTTGAAAGTTGAAAAAAATTCACAATTTTGTATGTGAAATATTCAATGTTTTAGCCGCAAACATAACTCACATTTTAAATATAATCTATAACGTATAATCTATAACGTATAATCTATAACGTATAATCTATAACGTATAATCTATAACGTATAATCTATAACTATAATCTATAACTTATATTCTATAACGTATAATCTATAAGCTATAATCTATAACCTATAATCTATAACTTATAATCTATAACTTATAATCTATAACCTATAATACTTGTAGATTGCTTTACAGTTGATAGAACAGGATTCCATGCAAAGGATCCTTGATTATTTCAATTACTGCTTATGCACACTTGCACCTCCCCCTTGCAAGAACTTTGATGCAACTTGAATGCACAAATGAATAATAACACTGAAGTTATATATCTTAACTGAGAATGTCAACTAAAATATGAACATCAAGCGTCGTGATTCACACTGTATGAACCAGTAGCTTTCAAAGTTGTAATCTGTTTAGCTCTAACCTCTTTGATCAACTTTTGATCGATCTATTTCACCCCTCAGTGATTTAACGAAATCGATGGAAAGAAAGAACTAAAAATAGCTCACCCTAACCCACTGAACGAATACCCCAAACATTACCTTAACTATAGTCTGGCCCACAAATCGCAAATAGAAAGGTCACGACGATCACATTTCATCATCCCACATCCCATAATTTCCTTCGATGACCTTACCTGCGTGCACAAGGACATCCAGCAGTTTATTTATCGCTGGCCCACCACGAATCCAGGTGTACTTTGAAATCACTCAGTCTTTTTCAAATACAACTTAGACCAGGTGGAACACCTGGAAGATTGTCAATAGACAAAGTCTTCACGATCGGGAGAGGAGCAAGTAGTTAGTGACAAATCCTTTACGCTCATAGCCTGGCATTTGGGGTTGCATTTGTCTCTAGCCGGTATGAAGGTGGAGTAAGCCTATCTGAATGTAGACACTTACACCATTTCTCGCTGTCGTTCACCCGATGACTACTAAAGTAATTGATGCCTTCTTCATCAACTGTCCTTAGAAGGACGTTAAGTGAGAAGGACGTTAAGTGAGAAGGACGTTAAGTGAGAAGGACGTTAAGTGAGAAGGAAGTTAAATGAGAAGGACGTTAAGTGAGAAGGACGTTAAGTGAGAAGGACGTTAAGTGAGCGTAATGTTACGTTCTAGTGTGCAGTACAACTGTGTTATTTGTGGCTTTCGACATACAACACATCCGATTTCAATGTCATTTTTGAGTACCTGGTTGTCTTCCCTCTTCGATCCCTACTCGCGTGGCCCAGATTAGACTGGTTAGTCTGTTTCTGGAGGCACCGTGGAGAGGTGGAGTAAGATCTGGCTGATACTGGTTCACCGATCCCGGGGCAAGCGATCAATTCTGGGTCGCTGACAGCTTTCAGCTCTAATGCTGAGAAGCCCCGTTGCCTCCGGTATAATTATAACAATAAATAACAATAACTATATGTTCTATGGTCGTTGTAAAATAGATGAGACGGGAAAAAATAAATATAAAATTGTACAAAGTTATTAACCAGATACCAGTGGACAAAGAGATATAACTAAGGCGATGGCGTTGGATTAGATACAAACTGCGAAAACAACTGAGAGTATTACACAACATACCCTTTTTTCGAATCCTCAGGAGAGGAGACAAAGATGAAGACAAAAGTATACTTGGTGAAGACAGGGGGAAGCAGAGATGAAGAGGAGAAGACTTGGGATGCTGTTACAAGAATGACAAGAAACAGAACATCATGGAAAGTGTTTGTTGAAGACCTATGCTCCACAGGGAGCTGAAAGGAAGAAGACTTAACTGAATAGAAAACAATACAAGATTATATATGTTTCAGCCACAGGCATTCGTAAGTTTGACGAGACCATAGAGAAAAACGTGAAAGGCCTTTACAAAGATAGATACTTAGCTTCAATCACAGACTTAAAGACGTTGACACGTGGTCTAAAGAGGTAGAATGGCTATAAGACCAGAAACAAAATTATATGGTCTATTCTATGTCTTTAGTAACCCCCATCCTCTACTCATCGAACAAGAGAAATGAGGAAAATCATTAATGGCAAGCTTATCTTCAAAACAGGTTATATTGAAGGATGCAATAGAACAGCCAGGAGAGTCACATTAGTTTCCGAGAGACAGTTGAGGACCTATCCTTGGATTCGAGACGTACAGAAATATTCAGGGATGTTTTAGTCAAGGATTATTCAGAAGATTTATTTCAAAGGACGAAGTTTAGTTGAACATAGATATTTAAGTCTCAGGAGAGATCAGTGATTATTAAGGGAATCAAGGCTAGGAATGTACAGACATCTTAGGAACAGTAATTGATATAAGTTATGCACAGTATGTATGATTTATGCTAAATACAAGAAGTTATATGGATTTAATTACACAACATGGGAGAGTGCCATGTAACAACGGCAGTAGCCGAGACACAAATACAGAATTTCTACTAACGATATAGTTTGATAGATATTTAGATGACCATAGCAAATAGTATGTGTAATGACTGGCTTCCATATGCAACCAAGATATGTATCCAGTTGACTTGTGAAGAAACTCGAGAACTGTGTCAATACACTTTTGTACGAGATCTAGGCAACGTCTGTTGTCATCACATGAAGTGTCGAAGAGAAGTGACGTTCAGAATATTTGAAGTGGCAGTTTCTGTGTTGTGAATTAATCACGTTGTGTTGAGGCAACGTCTGTTGTCATCACATGAAGTGTCGAAGAGAAGTGACGTTCAGAATATTTGAAGTGGCAGTTTCTGTGTTGTGAATTAATCACGTTGTGTTGAGGCAACGTCTGTTGTCATTACATGAAGTGTCAAAGAGAAGAGATGTTCAGAATATTTGAAGTGGCAGTTTCTGTGTTGTGAATTAATCGCGTTGTGTTGAGCATGTGGTCAAATGAGAATTGCACACCTGGCCAAGGTTGTTTGGACTTATCTATCCGCTGTATATAGTTAAATCAACGCTGAAGTGTCGCTGCTACAGACTATGTATGTGTATAGTTAAATCAACGCTGTAGTGCCACTGTTACAGACTATATATGTGTATAGTTTAATCAACGCTGTAGTGCCACTGTTACAGACTATGTATGTGTATAGTTAAATCAACGCTGTAGTGCCACTGTTACAGACTATGTATGTGTATAGTTAAATCAACGCTGTAGTGCCACTGTTACATACTATGTATGTGTATAGTTAAATCAAAGCTGTAGTGCCACTGTTACAGACTATGCATGTGTATAGTTAAATCAACGCTGTAGTGCCACTGTTACAGACTATGTATGTGTATAGTTAAATCAACGCTGTAGTGCCACTGTTACAAGACTATGTATGTGTATAGTTAAATCAACGCTGTAGTGCCAATGCTACAGACTATGTATGTGTATAGTTAAATCAACGCTGTAGTGCCACTGTTACAGACTATATATGTGTATAGTTTAATCAACGCTGTAGTGCTACTGTTATAGACTATGTATGTGTATAGTTAAATCAACGCTGTAGTGTCACTGTTACAGACTATATATGTGTATAGTTAAATCAACGCTGTAGTGCTACTGTTACAGACTATGTATGTGTATAGTTAAATCAACGCTGTAGTGTCACTGTTACAGACTATGTATGTGTATAGTTAAATCAACGCTGTAGTGCCACTGTTAAAGACTATGTATGTGTATAGTTAAATCAACGCTGTAGTGCCACTGTTACAGACTATGTATGTGTATAGTTAAATCAACGCTGTAGTGCCACTGTTACAGACTATGTATGTGTATAGTTAAATCAACGCTGTAGTGCTACTGTTACAGACTATGTATGTGTATAGTTAAATCAACGCTGTAGTGTCACTGTTACAGACAATGTATGTGTATAGTTAAATCAACGCTGTAGTGCTACTGTTACAGACTATGTATGTGTATAGTTAAATCAACGCTGTAGTGTCACTGTTACAGACTATGTATGTGTATAGTTAAATCAACGCTGTAGTGCCACTGTTACAGACTATGTATGTGTATAGTTAAATCAACGCTGTAGTGCCACTGTTACAGACTATGTATGTGTATAGTTAAATCAACGCTGTAGTGCCACTGTTACAGACTATGTATGTGTATAGTTAAATCAAAGCTGTAGTGCCACTGTTACAGACTATGCATGTGTATAGTTAAATCAACGCTGTAGTGCCACTGTTACAGACTATGTATGTGTATAGTTAAATCAACGCTGTAGTGCCACTGTTACAGACTATGTATGTGTATAGTTAAATCAACGCTGTAGTGCCAATGCTACAGACTATGTATGTGTATAGTTAAATCAACGCTGTAGTGCCACTGTTACAGACTATATATGTGTATAGTTTAATCAACGCTGTAGTGCTACTGTTACAGACTATGTATGTGTATAGTTAAATCAACGCTGTAGTGTCACTGTTACAGACTATATATGTGTATAGTTAAATCAACGCTGTAGTGCTACTGTTACAGACTATGTATGTGTATAGTTAAATCAACGCTGTAGTGTCACTGTTACAGACTATGTATGTGTATAGTTAAATCAACGCTGTAGTGCCACTGTTACAGACTATGTATGTGTATAGTTAAATCAACGCTGTAGTGCCACTGTTACAGACTATGTATGTGTATAGTTAAATCAACGCTGTAGTGCTACTGTTACAGACTATGTATGTGTATAGTTAAATCAACGCTGTAGTGTCACTGTTACAGACTATGTATGTGTATAGTTAAATCAACGCTGTAGTGCTACTGTTACAGACTATGTATGTGTATAGTTAAATCAACGCTGTAGTGTCACTGTTACAGACTATGTATGTGTATAGTTAAATCAACGCTGTAGTGCCACTGTTACAGACTATGTATGTGTATAGTTAAATCAACGCTGTAGTGCTACTGTTACAGACTATGTATGTGTATAGTTAAATCAACGCTGTAGTGCTACTGTTACAGACTATGTATGTGTATAGTTAAATCAACGCTGTAGTGCCACTGTTACAGACTATGTATGTGTATAGTTAAATCAACGCTGTAGTGCCACTGTTACAGACTATGTATGTGTATAGTTAAATCAACGCTGTAGTGCTACTGTTACAGACTATGTATGTGTATAGTTAAATCAACGCTGTAGTGCCACTGTTACAGACTATGTATGTGTATAGTTAAATCAACGCTGTAGTGCTACTGTTACAGACTATGTATGTGTATAGTTAAATCAACGCTGTAGTGCTACTGTTACAGACTATGTATGTGTATAGTTAAATCAACGCTGTAGTGCCACTGTTACAGACTATGTATGTGTATAGTTAAATCAACGCTGTAGTGCCACTGTTACAGACTATGTATGTGTATAGTTAAATCAACGCTGTAGTGCCACTGTTACAGACTATGTATGTGTATAGTTAAATCAACGCTGTAGTGCCACTGTTACAGACTATGTATGTGTATAGTTAAATCAACGCTGTAGTGCTACTGTTACAGACTATGTATGTGTATAGTTAAATCAACACTGTAGTGCCAATGCTACAGACTAAACCTGTGTTGAAAACATCAAGAGTTTGTCAGGAGTAAAAATTACAGAACGTAACAGGACTTGAAAGAGAAAAGAAAACGCGATCTATCGTAGCCAAACTTCAATGCTCATGATACGATACATGGTGACAGTCTCTTTATTAACTGTTGATCGGTCATTATATAAAACAAGCATGGCAAGATGTTTTAGAGAAAAATAACAGGACAAAGAAAAGTTGGCTGGTTTTGTATACAGCCACCATTATGATTAATCTAGTTAGCCAACCCATCGGAGACAGAGGAGATCAACGAGTTTCTATTTGCCGACGATTAGGCACTAATACATGGAAAAATAGAAGACCTCAAAGAACACTTAAATAGACTCAAAAGCACAGGCACAAAATACAACAAGAAAATATCAATGTCAACAAAACAGAGGTCGCGAATATTGCCAAAAATAGAAACAGAACATCAACATAACTATAGACGGCAGGCAACCAAAATAAGTAGAGGAATTTAAATACTTAGGAAGTTTAGTGACAAACGACAATTCACAAACAGCAGAAATAGATTCAAGATGCAACAAAGCTTGTCAAATCAACGGACAGCTATCGCCACTATTGTCCAACAAGGAAATAACGTTACAGGCAAAACGGTCACTCTACAAAACAATCTTCATCCAAACGTTGTGCTACCACTACCAGTCCTGGATCCTAGATGCAAGAACAATAAGAAAAATAACCACTAAAAAAAAAAAAAATTAAAGTACCCCCGTCACATCAAGTGGCGTATAAGTAATATGGTGTTAGTGACCATAAATTTTGCAGACCTTCGGCACATGATTTTTGGGGTAAAGAGGTCAGTATTACGCCCGTGCCGCTTTACTTTCCCAGAAAAAATCAGGTACCCATTAAAGGCTGGGTGAACCGGAAGCCGTCGGTTGGGATCGAACCCTACCTCTTGTTCTTTGTAGTCCAGTTCACTAACCACTGAGCTATCGCGGCTCCCTTACCTTAAAAATAACCACTAATGAGATTAAATGTTTGAGACGAACGACAGGAAGCAGCTTGAGAGATATGATCAGAAATGAAAAAATGAGAAAAACAAAAGTTAGGAATAACCCCCGAGATAGAATACATAAAGAAACAACACATAAAATGGTGTGGCCATGTGATCAGGCTGAAGAATCAATGCACAACACAACCAGCCTTTCAATAAACGTCGAGAGAACACCAGACCCAAAGGCTGAACACGAAAAAAGATGGTTTGACTGAATATTAGAAACACTAGAAAACATAACAGCAGCAGAAGCAAACAGAAGAGCAAAAGACTTCAAATTATATCTCCCCTAGACGCTGAAAGGCAAATGAGGATGGAAAAAGAATTATGCTTAGTCTCTCTCGATCAAACATAAATATGCTTATCATGTCATTGGCTGAAGACGTAAAAGTAGATACAACGGACACCTAAGCCTGGATCATGCAAAATAGACTGTTATATCTATCTATCTATCTATCTATCTATCTATCTATCTATCTATCTATCTATCTATCTATCTATCTATCTATCTATCTATCTATCTATCTATCTATCTATCTATCTATCTATCTATCTATCTATCTATCTATCTATCTATCTATCTATCTATCTATCTATCTATCTATCTATCTATCTATCTATCTATCTATCTATCTATCTATCTATCTATCTATCTATCTATCTATCTAT